>JAQNCA010000019.1:823788-939223 GCA_029783725.1 Acanthurus tractus | reverse complement strand
TGGGTTTCTTTCTTTTCTAACCCCTCCCCTTCTATTGTTGTTGTCTTTCTCTCCTGTAAGATAAATATCTGCTTCCTCCAACCAGTCCTTTGGAACTGAAGAAGCTTCTTGGATGAGAAGTGAAAAAACTCAACTCCCAAAAACTCAACATAGTCCAGTTGACTTGTTTATGACTCTTCAAGACAGGACACCTGAACCTTCAGACCACAGACTACAAGAGCTGAACACTAAGATTTAAGAGTGTGTCTTATCTTCAGGTGGAAGTTGAGTCCAAATTGGAAAAGAGTGAACAAAATGGTGATGGCAGGCAGCTTCAAGGTGTAAAGTATTTATTCAAAGATCGTTGAGGAGATAACGCATACCTCACATATTGGCCATGTACAGATGAAAGGTGAGCAGACAAGGTGAGAGAGACAAACAAGGAGCCAAACCGCTCCCTGCTCCATCATACACCCACACAGCAAAAACACACATACACAAACACACACAAGCACACACAAGCACACACAAGCAAATGCTTCTTACCTCATGTCAACAAATGTTTCATCAATCATTTTATTGTAACTTCATTTGAAATAATTAAGTGCTGTGTCAGAAGTGTTCCAGAGTGATGTGGGGCCCAATGAATTTGAAATATAACACATCACTCTGCTGTCACAGTGCAGCAGGGAGACTTTGAGTTGACTTTTCCGACTTTCCATTGTTACATCAGTTTTGTACCAACTGAGCAAATTCGATCAATGTACAACAGAGTATTAGGGACATTGTGTTCCTGACAGCCACATATGTATTTTATGAAATTAAAACTTTATCTAGTAATGCTTTGACTTTATTCTTCTCAAAGTATTACAATTTTCTTCTTGCACAGTTATGATTTTTTTCTAACTACTTTCTCATTCACCAAACATTTAAGACCCTTCTTAATAATGTTATGACTTAATTTATAAATTAACACTTAATTCCAACATTCCAAAATAATAGTTTTTTTTACATGCACACAATGACTTTTTCCATTATATTGTGACTTTGTCCTTTTTTTTCAAGCTTTATACTGGTATGGTTTTCTTCTTAAATACTATTTTGTTTTCAGAATAACAGCTTTATTTAAGTTCTTTTTTTATTATGTTTTTTCAAAAAACATTATTAACTGTGTTCCCAAGTTTTTTTGTTTGTTTGACAGTGGCCCTAATACTCCGCTGTATTAATAGCACCATTGCTATAACCGAGGCTAACACATTTAGCCAGTATCTTCAAATATCAACAGCCTTTGTCAGAGATACTCAACTTACAACCTGTCCAGGATAGGTTGCCAGGCGGCCATTTTCTGATTCATAAAGAAAATAAATTGATTCACACGGGAAACTTTAAATTTACTTAAGGTAGTTAGTGAGGGCAGCACAGAGGGACAGTTAATCCAGTCGTGTATGATGGGATAAATTAGGCTGCAAGTAACAAGCTGATCTTTGCATGGTGGCCTTTACGGCTGTTCAGAGTGCTGTACAGTAAGACAGTGAGCCATGCAGAAAAGGACAAATGTAAGCTAGAGAGGAGAACATGTTTTGCAAAAAGGGGAATAATTCTTATTTCATAAAAGTGAACACTGAAGGGGCTTTTATATGCTATTCATGTACCAAATAAGGGCAATTATGTTTCTGAATCATCCTCACCTTTGAGTGGTTGCATGATAGAAGAGATTTTAGCTCTGTTCAATGGTGAATCAGCTCTTCAAATGCAACCAAGCCATTTACATCTAAACCACAGCTGCAGCAGGGAACAGCAGGGAACATCTGATTTATCTGGCACATAGGCCTGGTGTCACTCCTTCAACCAAGTTCATTCAGCTAATGCATTAATGAGTCCTTTTATTTGAAAATGAAGACTTTTAAAGAAAGATGAGTTTTAGGCCTTTTAATGTGTCTTCATCTAATCTGATATACATTACTGATGTCTGTCATTAACTCAGCTCTGCCTCTTTTCACTTTGTAAATGAGTCCCTGTGTAAAGCAAGTTGAGTATCTCTGGCCTATGTGTTCCTTCAGATCACTGATGAAATGGTTGTTGATGAATACAGAATCCCTGAGTTACATTTTCCAAGTGACATTATATGGCCTAATTTTCTTTTTTAGACAGCTGTAAATCACTCTTCAACTTTTTTGTTGCATACACTTTGTACAGTAAATGGAAAAATGAATCAGTACCAAAGCTGGAGCAAACTTTTTTTTGAAGTCCAACAGACCATTTTCCAGCTGTTAAAGAACAACATTGTTGATATTTTCAATAAAGTAGAAAAACTGGACATAATTACAAACATGTTTTGTAGAAACCAGGGTGCATAAAAGTGCTTGTATAAAGGAAAAAATAATTCTATTTTTTTCATATATTTACATTTCCTTTTTTTGTGCAGTTTTAACTAAAATGAGCAGTAGATGATGAAACGGATGCAGGCCGGTGGAGCAACAATGCGGACTGACAGAGAAATACAACGTCATTGTAATGGATGAGAAAGCGTCCTTCTCCTCCACTGTAAACAAGGAATTAAATAGACTAGAGAAACTCACTGACTGCACGCTGGCATTCATTGTCTTCAGCAAAAACATCAAATACAGTCTCATTCAATTGGCTGTAAAGAGAGCTGGGGTTTAGTACATTTTTGGGGACAAAGTGCTGTGTTGTCTTCAGACACATTATCATAAAACTAACTCACCTCGGCCTTGCCGAGGACTCTTTCTAACTTCCTGAGAGCATAAGACTCTGGCCCTGACCAAAAACAAGCCCTGCCCCCCCCTGGATCTGACAGTCGGACAGGCAGAAACAGAGCACATACCATGACCATAAATCTGCCACGTAAAAAAAAAAAAAACGTATGTCCAGTCACTCGTGCAGGGGTTTTAACATCATAAGCCTCATCTTAGTATTAGCAGACAGTCAGACCAGAAGGTCTGAAGGTCAGTTTTGATTTCTGTGTCTTTGTGAAACAGGTTGTGGGACAAGCTCAGTGTTGTAGTGATGCAGTACTGACATTTTGTTTTTTTTGTGATTCTTTTTGTTAAGTTAACTGGCACCATATTGGGTGGCTGGGAGCATGCCTGCCTGCCTTAGTAGCATACATGCTAGCTGGCTTCTTAAATACCAGTAAGCAAGCTTGTTTACCAAGAGGACAAGTAGGGGTATATATTAATGTGTTAAATGACTTTTTCTACTGTTTTGACTCTATGGCTCTCTCTCACACATCAACAATGTCATTACTGTTAACAGTTGATGGCTTTAAATGACAAGGTTTTACATAGTTAAACTCCATATGAGAGTATCATGCACATTTTATGAGGCTTTAGCAAGCAAATTGACGATTCACAGTGGATTGATTAATGCAACCGATGCAAAAAAGCCACTGCACCTAGTGAGTTCACTTGCCCCATTCTAGCTAGCCACGTACATGCTAACACTAGCCAGCTCCCAAATTTCACCTTCACAATGCTGATTTGATCTAGTTATAATAAAAAACCTAAATTGAAGTGAATCTAAGCAATCACCCATTTTGTGCATGTATGCAAACATGCATGCGTGAGGATAATATGCTAAATCTCAAGAGGTCCTCAGTTACTGAGATCCTGTTCAGAGAAGGCTTTAGTTTCAAACCAACAGCTGGACTTTTGTTTTTTTAGGCCATGACATTTTTAGCTTGTGACATTTCCTTTGTGGCAGTTCACTACCAGCCACTTATGCCACCGCACTAATCTCAGGTCTAGGTTTAAAGGGGAAATTCTTATATTTGTAAGCCTGGGTCTTGTTCTTGTTAATATCCATTATGACTTCTGGTCATGCTGGTATACTAGTCAGCACCTACACTGTAGAGGTTTGTGAAACTGGCAACTGGGCTCTGGCAAGAACAAAGACAGAGGGGCAAAGGTCAGGGGTTAAGAGAATAAGACCCTGTTTGACAAATAGTTGAATTTCCCTTAAAGACAGAGGGTTGAGGGCTGTTTTTGAACAGGGGCCATGTGAGGAGCAACAGACAGAAGCCCTAAGTGCCAAAGTGTGCTGGGGTGGGAGCCAGCTCGGTGTGTCCGTGGTCCTGGGAGGAGAAGCAGTCATCAGAGTGGATGAAGTGCAGGGCGGTCTGATTGTAGCTCAGCAGGGCCTCTTGCTTCTCCTCTGGGCTGTAGTCCAGAGAGTTGGGATGTACCTGCTGGATGTGCCTCTTGATGGTGCTGACCTTCAGCGTAGCCAGAGTGGCTCCACACACCATGCAGATGAGCCCGTGTCTGCGGCAGTCATAATCCATCAGGTACTCCATTCGCCAGCGCACCTGGTAATTCCTCCGCTGGTCCTTACCGGGGTAATGGCCATGGCGAGAGGGCGTGGCTGCGGTGTTGTTGTCCCTCGCTTTGCCTTTACCTCCGCTTATACCCTCATCCTTCTTCATCACTTTGCTGGGTGGTTTGACATCAGGGGAGGCATCTTCATTCATCTGTCCTGTGGTGTTTAGGACATCAGCTCTGCTCTGGTTGATGTCTGCTTAAAAAATCAGAGGAGGGAACCCACTGTGGTTTAATGAAATAAAATCCTTACTTACTCTTTACTTTCTAGTCTATTTTATTTGCTCATTTACTACAAAGCTGCCTTACATTACAAGATGCAATCTAATTTTTGTATTTTGCAATATATGAAGCTCTATATTTCAGCAAATCAGGCTAAACTGCCAAAAGACACTTCAATAAAAACAATATTTTTATCCACATTTTGATTCATTCTATCTGCTCAAATCGAATTATAATCCTAGATATGTACAACAAAAGGAGGTTAAAAGGAGAATTATTCAGATTTTTTTAAATCAATGGCTAAACTTATAGTGCACATGTATAAATAACTGGTGTGGTGTGCATGACCTGAGCTAACAAACAAAAAGGTGAAATTACAGTGGTTATACTACAATACCTCACACAGTGAATTAAGCTTCTTGTACATTTTCAGGGCTCTAATTCCAACAATCATGTCATACCCACCACTCTGTCTCAGTTTTTATCAGTTCTCTCCATCCATTTCATTGTCTAATTCTTAAAAAATTAAATACTTGAATAATACAACTAGGAACGCATGTATTTTTTATTGAATTGTTTTGATGACCACACACTCTCTTTCCTATCGAGTTTGAATAAACCTCCTTTAGTTATAAGACAAAAAGTCTATTTAAAACAATGTAATTCACAAAGTGAGAGCGGCAGGCGGTGAGTATGACATGACTGTGATGTAAACTGGGATGGAAATATTACTGTGAAAATTGGTGTCTTTATTTTCATTTTTAAAAAAGACTGCAGCTGCAGATCCGCAACTTTTAAATGTCACTTATTCAGAATTTTAAGTGTTAAAGTATAAAGTAATAAGTGGCGAAAAGCATCTCACCATCTTGAATTTGCGTGCCTTCACTCGAATAATCTTTGGTCCAGGCAGCAGCCATGGCTTCTCTTTCTTGTCGGCTCAGGGTTGTGGTCTCGGGGTGACATTCCTGGATGTGGCGGCGGAAGCTGCTGACCTTGGATTCGTGTAGAACCTGAGAACACACCATGCAGAATGTGCCCCGACCCTGAGGCCCGTAGGCCACCAGGTAGTCGAGGCGGAGCCGCCATGGGTCACCCCCACGGAGCCGCCTCTTCCTGGGCTGACGGAGGGGCTGAGGTCCCTGCTGTGGAGCTCCAACACCTCCATCCTCACCGATAAGACAAGTGTCCTGAGTTAAAGTGCCATCACCTTCTGGGTATAAGTCTGTGTTGAGCTGGATGGCCTCCACATCCTGAGCAAAGAGGTCCACCCTGCCTTCTTTGGTGTTGGGCTCTTGTTTGATTGAGTTTTCTGGCTCTTCTGCAATGGGGCAGAGAATCAAACAACATACATAAAAAATTACAATACTTATACGGATTACTTCTTCAATATTAAACAACTACAGGTCCTTTTAGGTTCTGGTAGAGTCACTGAGTGTTCTTGGGGACTGATGGATGATAAAAATGAACAACCATCATCGATGATACTGTCAGATGCTGATAAAGTATGGGCAGGCAGTCTACTTCTGTCTGAGACAATTTACAAAACTTCCTTGTTACGAATAAGTAATCAAAAGAATGCTTATAGAAAATTACTAATTGTGCAAATTCATAAATTAATCACACTCTCCATGCCTCCAGTTTCTAATGTGACTGCTGCAAATTGCAGAGTTCTGAAACTTTAAACTTGATGCTGCAGATGCAAAAATTATACTTACAAACAGCTTGTAGCTCTCACAGTATCATGCAACGAGGGATACACTAAAATCCCTTAAGTTTTTTGCCAAAGTTGCAAAGTTCTTTATATTGATTTAATATTATCTATGATAAATATCAAAACTACTGTCAATTTTCTTATCAGTTTTCTATGAGCTGTAAAATACCACCAGCGTAAAACAGATTCAAATCAAGACCAGGCCTACCAACAAAATCAAAGTGGAAACACTATGGTTTGAAGGAACCATAGGCCCCATCTCGGTGGCATTTCTAATGTAAAATCAAGGCTCAACAAGTCTGCATTGTGACATATTCCTTCCATACAGGATTAGCAAAAGGAGCTTTTTGGACGATTAAGACCAAAAATCCATCTCATGTTTTCCTTTAAGGGGCTTTATGTGATAATTAAGCACCAATTACAGTGCAAGCCTATACAGGGGTCAATGACTTCTGATTCCAGTATGTGTGGGACTGATGACTAGCTTAAACCGTGCTGTGGAGGTACAGTGTAGTGCTGCATAATGAACAATAATGAAACAAATTTTACATAGTGACCCATCAGTTAAGACTGGTTCAAAACATTTAGGTGCATTTGACCACATTTTTAAATCACAAACAAAGTCATTAAAGTTTAACTGAGGAGTGGTCCTGTTACATGTAAATGATACAAATGGCACCTGTAATACCAGTCATGTATTTTGTTTTTGGGTGCGTATAGTGTTGTGCCCATCTGTTCTCACCATGAGTCTGAGCCCAGGCCTGCAGGATGCAGTGCTTCTCCTCTGAGCTGTAAACCAAGGAGTTGGGGTGGGTGTCCAGCACATGGCTCTTGATGTGGTCCAGGTGAAGCGAAGGCAGTTCTCCTCCACACACCATGCACAGCAGCCGGCCAGCCTCCGCCTCATACTCCATCAGAAACTCCTGGCGGAACCAGGCGTGCAGCGAGTCATTCAGGTAGCGTTCTAAGGTTCGGGCAGAAGGCCCAGGGAGGTCCTGCTCCTCTTCTTTGGGCTGAGGGGATTCCTCCTCTTTAGAGAGGGTGGACAGACTGGGTGGCTGCTGTTCCTGCTCCTGGGGCGTCACAGGGTATGGAGGCTCTGCTGTATTTGGACAACATAAAAAACAAGACAAAAAATTACATGACTTCTTTATGGGTTTCATCGCTGTTGCTGGCTTGTCCTGATTGATACTATTGCTGGGAATGCCAAAGTGAATTTTAAATTCCACTTAATAGGGGCACTGAATTAGATTTTTGATATTTTTTTAATTGAGCCAGAACTTGTATGTGGTGGCTGTTAAGTAAAGTCCTTTATGAGCTTGTATGTTATAAATCCAAACCAGACAGAGGGTAAGAGGAAGGGAGCAACATTAAATGTCATAATAGCTTTTTGTGTTTTATTATAAATCTTTCTATTCTAATTTCATGGGTACATTTCAAGTACTCAAATATACATATGTACAGTATGTAAGCTATCAGAGAAGAGACGGCCTACACTTACAAATGCATAGTTTAGCTCATAAGCAGTTAAACAGAGCGCTCATTTCAGTACACTGGTGTTATTTTGCTGCTTTAGCCTTAAATACCTTGATTATACTTTGCTGCATTGATTTTTCATTTTGCTTTAACTCCTACTTGTAGCATCAATGGCTGCTCCTCAGCAAAAGTTACAATGAAAGTCTTTCAGAGCCCTGACAAAATAAGAGCATTCACACAACTGAGTTCCCAAAGCATTAAATGATTTTCCTTATTTTTTTATTTATTTCTCATTTTTTAATGACCTCTATATTGTTTATTTATACACTGGTGATTTACTTAATTTGGAATTATTCTTGTAGGTATGGCAATGCACTTTAGGAGAAGTGGTTGGAGGACTATTAACAGTAAAAAGAAATGTAGAAGGAAAATCAAGCATGTGTGATTTTTATTAATCCCAGTAGAAAAATCCTTTGTCTGCTTCTTTGCTGTTTGGGATGTATTCACACTGACACGGATTGTAAAACGAGTGCCTCATTTGATGGTAATGAAAGAAGAGGTGGAGGGGAAGCAAAGAGCCTGAAGACGGACTGAATGCAAGTCCACAGGCAGGGTGCAAAACACAGGGGCAGCAGCAACCAAAGAGGCAACTCTGCTTTCACATCCTTGGATGTTAGAAATCCAGCCCACAAGCGTGTTTCTGCTAACACTGCTAACACTGCTTACCACTGGGCCATTTGGCCACCCTGTTTTTTTACTCTTCTACTTCCCTCATGAAGGATTAAGTACTGTGTTGACAAGCACAGGCTTGTGGATTTTTAGAGAACATTACCATGAAGTTTTTTTTTTACTATAGCCATCTGAGTGTTGGAGAATCAAAACCTGCTACTGGACAGAGAAGACACCAACCAGCCTTTGTGCCAGTCTGTGAATTCAGTGCCTAAAAAAACAAAGCATCTAAGAAGCCAATGTAACAAAAATCTTACATTCTATGTTAGCTAACCTTCTTCTTCCAGCCTTTGCGAGCACATTGCTATGTTTTTTGGCTCTTCTCAGCCACCTACTCACAATGAGTAAAAAAGCATGAAACCATCAGCAGGAATGTGATAAAAACAAAATGGGTACAGGCTCTTAAAAGCTTTGCTCATTGGCATTAATGATGTTCCAAACTGTTACAGAGAGCCTTTAGCTTCTGCTTGTTGATTCTGCCGGCCCCTTAGCCCAGCTCAGCATAGAGTACACAGTGTACGCAGACTTCACCGGAGCCTTAGTCTCACTTTGTAAGTGAACTCTACCTTGAGTTAATCAGGGCAGTTTCCTTTATCAATGTCTTTTGACTTGCATTTGTCATTTGCCTTTCATGTGAAAAATATAAATATTACAATTTAAAAAAGAGGGTCAAAGCTTGAGTATTATGTATATCTATAGTTAAAAGTGTAAACATGATTCTGTGCTGTTTCTTTTTTCTGTTGTTTTAAACACACAACATAAATTGGAATCTCAGAACAGTCATGACCAGGCACAGTCCTCCCCTCTCCGTTCCCCTGCACATCAGCCCTGACTCATTACATCATCCTCTCTTTCTCACACACCACCATGCCAAGACGTTAACTCATACTGCCACCAAGTGTGGGATTCAGAAAACTTCCCATAGATTCCTACCCACCAGCAGCATGTTGATCTGAGTCTAGCTGCTCCTCTTCCTCCTGAGGTGAAGGTCCAGTAGCAGAGCTGTACGACCTCTGAACCCCTCCAAGACTCAGGTGGCTCTCCCAGCCCGAGCGAATGACCTCCTTGTCAGCAGCGCTCCACAGCAATGAGTCAGGGTGCTTCTGTCGGATGTGCCTCTTGATGGTGCTGAGCTTCAGGGTGGCCAGTGAACTGCCGCACACCATGCATATCATCCCGTGCCGCTGGGGATCAAAGTCCATCAGGTATTCGCTGCGCCAATACTCATGGTAGTAGCGGCGGTGGTCGCGGCCAGGGATCCGGCTCAGGCCTGGACGTGAGGCCCTCTGGACCCTGGGCTTACGTCCGGAGGGCCCTGGGGCTGGAGAAAGGAGCAGCGGGTGGTCTGGGCCTTCTGTGATGCTCCAGTAGCTGGTGCCTGGAGACCTAACAGGTGTGGCCATGCCAGCCTCTGATTCCTCATCTCCATGGCCATTTGCAAGAACGTCCTCATCTGACCAGAGCAAGAGCAGAAACCAATGAACCTGTATGTGCTGTCTGCTTTCAAACATACATAAATATCTTACCAGCAACAACCAAGTTTTTTTGACAATTCCAGGACTTTGGCTTATTGGCTCAGATGCAATAGCAGAACTTTCTGTTTTTAATCTAAAAATCTGTTGACCTCTCTTTGTAGCTCTGACTGGAATCAAAATCTGAAGTGTGCGGTGATATGAGGCTGTAAGTGACATCACACCAACATGATTGAGCGCTCGTTGTATTTTAGGGGTTTGCCAGAATACCGTACATTATAAAATACCTCATGGTGCATATTCACACATATGTATGAATATTATATGTTATATATATGATATGTATAAATAGATAATATCTCTATAGGCCTCATGATGTGCAGTTTTTCAGGCTGCAGTATATTAGTGCTGATAAAATTGTGCTGATTCCTCTGTGTGACACTACTGTTGGTTCAGTGAATGGTTAAAATTTGTTTGTCTATGCTTTAATGAATGCACACAAGTCTCTGTTGATATAATTTACTATCACTGGGATACATCAGAGAAGGTGGCATGACAATTATGCAAGTAACATAGTATAAACATTAAGAAGAAGAAAAATACATGTATACATGAAGATTTATTCTCAAAATGTTATCTTTGAAGCTGTGATTGTTTGGCTAATGATGCTGCCAATTTAAATCCATGAATTTCATTATTCTTTAGTATCAACACTCTTTTTTTAAACTCGTTTTACATACTTGTTTATGCACTGCACAATACGTGTTTTACGTGTCATTTGAATTTACTTCCGCTGTCAGTTTCACCTAATTTAGGTCATTTCTCCCAATCACCCATATTATTATTGTTTATTCAGAGGTATGAGTCGGCCTGTGCTGCCGCTGTCCACTAGGTGGCAGCTGCGTGTCTCGGTCCGCCTGCCTGCGTGCTGTTGAGCCTTTGTTTATAGGAGCCACAGAGACGGAGGGGCCATGCTGCTCCATGGCATTGTCCCTGACACGGATTAACTGGCTGCCTGACAATGGCCGTGGCTCTGACAGCCGCGCAGACCCACATAGCGGTGGGAAACACCAAGAATAACAACACTAGTTTTTTCTTTACCTCCCAAGTCACTCTCCTCTTGCGTCGCTTCCTCCTCCCCGCTTATTATTAATGAGAGCAGCTCAGCCTGCTCGGCACACCGGAGGTCCACAGGCTCGCTCTCCCCGGTTTCTTTCTCTTCCATCACTGGCCCGGCTGCTGTTTTAATAGTGGCTGTGTCCCTCCTTCCTTCACTGTATCGCAGCGTTAAAGCGGGACATGTCACTCAAACAACAACATGTTACAACAGTAACATGTCCACACCGCTCGACACCGCTCGACACGCATCTGGCAGCGCTCTACCGCGAGCCCATCGCAGAGGAGCCCGTGCTCTACGATGTCCCCCACGCGCCCCGCACGGGAGCCAAGTTAACTTTTCATAGAATCACACAATCATGGATTCCGCCGGCGAATACCGGCCGCTGCTGCGTCCCGCTCTGTGTGGAAGCGCCTAAGCGCAGGCCTCCAGTAATGTATTTTAAGGCTCTTGCTTGTCTTCAGGGTGGGGAGCCGGACTAGGGGCCCCTGGGGCTCCTTAAGGGGCTCCTGGGTAAATTTAAAGAGACAGTAGCAGCGTCGACAATGCATACCCACCCCGGGGGGCGGGGGGCAAACGGAGCAGCAGGCGCTAATACTGATAAGCCTCTAATACTGCTGTTGTTCTCACAAAATCATGCGATGACAGAGGCGCGGTTTGGCACACCAGCGGTTAAAACACGAGGCGGATCCGTTGGAAATCAGGCCCCCATGAGTTAGTACTATTTGGTGCTGGGGATCCCATGTACTGTCATTTCCATGATGGTTATCGGATAATACCTGCTGCGACATGCAGTTGCAACACACATGTATCTTCATATCAACTGATCCGCCTCTTTATTTGCTTTATTCCTCATTTAAGCTAATTGTTTAGTAAAGACTGACCAATTGGCAAAACTAGCGAAATGTTCACTTTGCTGTTACAGAAAAAGAAGACAGACAAATAAGCAAATAAGCAACTTCAGGAAGCTGAAACTGTTGAAAAACCTTTGTCATTTTTGCATTAAAAATTACCTACATGCTCAATTAATTATTGAAATATTTTCCATCACTAAATTACTCAATTGTGAAAGAAAAAAAAATCAGAATCTCACATTTTTTCTTTTTTCCTTTATATTTTAACAAAATGAATTCAACAATACTATGGTACATTCTGCCTAAGTAATCCTGCTGCACAAATATAAATGTAACTGAATGTAACCAAGTAAGAGAAAAGAGAGAAGGAAAGCAGGTAAAGAAATGATACAGAATGTATATGTGTAATTTGCACGATGTTTTAACAAAAAAGCAATAGTAAAACCAAAGTCATCATGCCAAACCTGAAGTGTGTTTAAACTTGAGTGCACCACTTTGTTTATATGTATTTATTTCTTGTTGTTTTCCTTGTTCTCACATACTGTCCCCTGTAACCTTTTGATTTCCTTTCTGTTTTTATTTTCTATTTGTTATTATGACCATAATGTCTGTATGTGTAAAATACCATGTCCCATGGTAAATGGGAATAAAAATACTAAAATTGTTGGTAATCAGTATTCTGCCAAGCAACTGACTGTTAAAACATATGCATTCAGGCCCTCATAATAATTATCATATGTAGCATCAATTATGTTTTGACTACATATTCTATTATTGTATGCTGACAGCAGGCCTTCTTGTGTTGATATGGGTCAATCAAACAGATAATCACTTCAGCTTTTAATTACAAATTTACAATGGATGCTTTTGTCCACTAGCCTACTACATCTGCTATTTTTCATGCCTATTAATTGTAGCCTGCATTTGATGATTTTGCATAATATTCAAAGCACAAGTAGCACTGTGGCCCTGTGGCCCTGTCCCTGCTGGTTCTGTACAAATCCCTGCTTCTATTGAGGTCATCTGCAGAAAAATCCAATTAATCAATGAACCTTTGTCCAGCTGTCCAAGTTGGAAAAGCCTATACATTGCAAGCTCCACAGAACCTTCCTGTACTGATACTGACATTTCTTTTCATTGGTTAGGTATTTAATTATGTCTTCTGCACCAAATCCAGGTTATCATTAACAGCAAACTGACCGCTGTTAGGCCCAACAGTCAGTAAGACACGGATGTTTTTACTCGTGATTAAAACGTTGTAAACACATTTTTGTAAAATAATTTGCCATGCATTCTTCCAGAGGGGGAGACTGTGGGGAGGGGAGGAGGGGGCGTTCTGCTGCTGTCTCCGTGTCCACGCCATACAGTGAACACACACACACAAACACATACACAGAGGGAGCATCCAGGTCCCACATCCTGGTACTTTTCAGCGTTGTCAAGGCAGCCTCAGAGCACGGCTGGCTGGCGGAAAGTAGCTGCAGTGTCCTGGCAAAATATCTGTCCAAAAACGTTCACTTAAACTGTCCCGGAAAGTTAGGTGTAACTAAAAGGTAACGGGTTTGCATGTTTTTCTTCACCGTGTTTCAAAGCGTCCTGCTTTACAACAGGAATGTGCGCCTTTTCACGCGTCTTTTAGACAGGCAGCAGACTCAGACAGGCACCCGTCCGTGTGGACAAGAGGAGGAAGATCCTGTCCATTGTGCCGCTGAGAGAGACAGCGCATTCCGCTCGATTTACGCTCAAATGTAGATTTATTTTACGGCACTGCTGAATGTATGGTTGATTCTACATCTGTCTGGTCGCTTCGCTGCGTTTCCAATCCAAAATACACAGAATAAAGAATAAAAATGGCTCTCGACAGATATAATTTGTGATAGAAAGGGACAGGTTTAAAGGGACAGTGTCACTCTGCTTCCTTCCTGGTTTGTAGCTTACACCTTCGTGCATACACGACGTGTTTATAAGACCAACGATGCAGTGGAATTAAAATCATTGGGGTTTTTTTTTTAAAAAAAACAACACGCTATTTAAATATTTGGCCAATTCCACCGTGCACTGTGTCTCAGGTGGAAGATGCACACTTTGTATAGGTGTTTTGACGGGGGAGATGGGCGTTTTGTAGGCTAACGTTACATACCGGTACGCATTGTCTTTATATCTGCATTTAAACTTGCTTGAGATAGTGCAGATTTTTTATATATATATTCGTATTTTGATGGAAGAAAAAGTTCTAAAAGCTCAGATGAGACTGTTATTTTTACATCTGAAACGTCTTGAACCTCATGTACCTGGAAGGAAAGATATTTCAAAGAAAGCTGATATACAATTATAAAATCATGTCTTTTATAGCCTGTTATGTCTTAAATTTTGGCTCAGTCAATTTGAAAACAATCAGAAGTCATCTCCTTTGAAAGTCAGCTATTTCAGTTGTTAAACCCATATGCTGATTTTTATAAAGTCTGTAGTATTTTCAATGGAATGGGTCTCTCAAATTTTCTTTGTATAAGTCTACATTTTATATGGGAGATATTGTAAAACCTGTTTTTTTATTATGTAAATGACATATGATGTGTGGGATTTCATTTGTTACACATTTCAGTGGCTGAAGTTAAATTTGAGCAGGGAGTGCTCACTGTTAGTATCTGCAATCCAGTACCCAAGCTCTGCCACATATTCTACCAAAAACTGTAAAAAGCTTATAAAGTTCTCTTTTGTTAAGGTGGTAATTCAACTACAGATTTATCATGGAGGTTGTAGTTGGTCTTTTACTGAACTATATGATATTGTGAAGTGTTTCTGTTTTATTCTTCCCCTCTCATATTTGTAATAGAGCCAAATTTATGAATTCGTAAAAGTATCAACTGTGACAATCATCAGCACAACAACCAGTGATAAGGACATAAATTGTTGCCCCTTAACTGTCAGTGGTGTGAAACGAACATTAGAGACACCTGTCTCCAGTGTACGTTGTCCATCACAACTCAGCCGTTAACTACAGTGTCACTAAAAAACATAGTTGAATAAACAAATCTGAATATGTGAACAAAAACTGAGCATCTGTCTAAAGACTGGGTTCATGTATCCTCAGGACTATTTGATTTGGCATTAGACTGTATTAATGTACTAGTGAGTGTACAGTTGAAATGTACTAGTTGTTATGGTGGGGCTGGGAGCTCCTTTTTCAAATGGTATCTAATGACTTTGTCACAACCAAATTCATAAATGTCACCTTAGACCACTCAACTGTTTGCACATGATACCAAGTCTGTGACAAAGTTCATATCCAACTAAGAGTTGTTTGTTGTTTTTCAGGACACCTGCATCGCTAATGTGATGTTTGAGAGATTTGAGTGCTGCCCAGCGGAGCAGAAACACATCGCAGCACCATACAGGAGGACACCATGTGAGTTAGTGGCAGTGAGGATCCTGGACAGATAAGATGAACTGAATCACCGTGACAAGGGAAGAGCCAACTAGTACTGCTGGATGAGAACTGATGGGCCGTCCAAGCTAGCATGCCAACTGCAAAATGCAAAGGTGGTTCAACATCTCACCGCTATCGGCCAGCCGCAGAATATGATGATGCCACCCTCGCTCAAAAGAGAGAATACTGGAGAACTAAGAAACGAGAACAGAGAGCTCGTCTGTCGGAACGCAGAGAAAAGCCAACACAAAACATCAGGGAGAAAAAGCTCCATCATCTGAAGGCCCCTGCAGTAGTAAATCCCACTTTGTCTGGCCCCTTTGCTGCTTTTTCCTCTCCGTTGCAGATTAATGATGAGTCATACAGAACAGCCAACATTTCCCCTCCATCGCAGAGTGGAAGCACAGTGGGGGAGCGTTTAGTTAAAGCCACTGAGAGCCAGAAAGAGAGGTGGCTCCAGACAGTGAAACTTAGCAAGGTCTCACCTCAGTTGCCAGCATCATGTTCCATCTCAGCCAAAGCTGCAGGGGTCGACACAGCCATCGTGAAATGCATAACAGCAAGCAGTGCTGTGAGCAGAGCCGTTACCTCACCCACATCCAGTGGAACCCAGCTGAACATCAGTTCCTCAGTGCCTCTAGTCAGAGTGACTAGAATTACCAATGGCAGCTCCACTCAAACAACACCTCAGCCACGTGTGTCTATGCAGGGAGCATCAGTCTCCGAAAGGCAACAGAAGGCACAAGTTGCATTCCGCATTCAGCCCAAACACTTACCCAACAATGTGACCACAGGTATGATTCTTGTTTCCTCTCCATCTGTCCCTGCTTCTGTTAAACTAGAAGGTAAATCGATGAACGTAAGGCCTCAAAGTGAAACCTCACAGAGGGCTAAAGGTGTACGCAACTCACAACTTTCCCTGCAGTCAGAAGAGGAGAGAGCAGCCAAGCGCAGAGAGCACTGGCGGATTAAAAAGCGAGAGCAAAGAGCAAAGGTGGCAGCTCGAATAGCTAAAGCCAGAGAGAGGATGCAGGGCACGGAGAGAATGTTTTCAAGGCAGGTAGCACAAAAACCAGGTCTTGTGGGTGGCACCATCCTCCAACAACTTCCATCTCAGTCATTCTTGAGAGTAGGCCAAAAACAGTGTCCTTCTCCGGTCAAAACTTCATGTACATCTTCCAAAAAGGAAAACGATAAACTGCAAAGTGAGACAGGAAGTTCAACTGCAGTTAACTTGCAGGCGGATCTGATCAAAATACAAAATCCATATAAGAACATGGCAACTCAGGCAGCCATCACATCTGATGCTATTTCTGTGAAAAAGCCAGGGGAGTCACAAAGAAAGCTTACAAGTGTGGTAAATCTCTCCAGTGTTTGCAGAGGGATGACACGATGTAAGACACCTCGACAGAGGTTCAACGAAGCTCAGAGAATTTTCATGAATCAAAGAAGTGTAAGAGTTTTTGGCACCAGAAATATCCCTAAAATTGACCCCAATGACACACCTGAGCAGACAATAGCCAAAAGACGGGAGTACTGGCGAATCAAAAAGCGTGAACAACGCGCTAAGCTGTCAATGGAGGTGAAGGCTCGTCTGAAAGAGAAGGACTCTCTGATGCGACGAGTGAAACGTTATCAAAAAATTCTAGAGGAGATGAGGAGGGCCAGAGCACTAACCCAATCAGCAGACAGCAGCCTCATCCACGCTTCTGAGACCATTGGAGGGTTCATCAAAGAGGATGGGACAGTGACGATAAACATTCCCCAGGTTCCTCCAGATCACAGCACAGCAGCACACAAAAGTGAAGAAGTTACAAGGAATACCTCCATCACAGAACCTCAGGATCAACCTGATACTAAAGGGAGAAGTATTGCACCCATTCGTTTGAACCAGCCCCCCCCTCCACTCCTCCCAGCTCAGGTGAAGGTTTCTTTACCTCTTCCTGGACAGTCTGTCAACAAGACCCCGAGACTGCTGTCAATCAGACCAAGAACTCAACTTGAAAGCATAACTGTTCCTAATTCCCACTCCATAGCGATTCAAACAGTAGGTCAGCTCACTCTCACTCATCCTCAGACTCCTCAAAATACCGTTTCTGGAGGATCAACAGCAGGGTCGAACTTGGGTGGCTGTGTCATGAAAATGGCAGTCTCGAGTAGCGCACCAGCAGTGCTCACTGTGGATCCGGAGCTGACAGAGGAGGAGAGGATGGCAAAGAAGAGGGAATACTGGAGGATAAAGAAACGTGAGCAGAGAGCAGCTCGAGCTGCTCGACTGAAGCAGGGTGTTCTACATGCGAGGGCCAGTGCAGCCTTACAGAGGAGGAAGGCCCAGAAGCAAGGAGCAGGAACAACTGTTCCGCTATGTAAAAGGCTCACTAACCATACAGGAAATGCACAACCTCTACCCAACAACCGTGTGCCAGTTACACCACATGCAAGTGAGATAAAACAAGAGAGCGAGTCTGCGCCAGCAGTTGACCTAAATTCTCAACCAGAACAAGCCATCTGTCCAGATATCAAACCCCCAACCTATCCAACACCACCTCCAGCGCCTCAGCCTGAGCCTGACCCAGCTCTGAACGCAGACAGTCAGGCTACCACTCTGCTAGCTGTGGCTTCTATGAAAAAGCTCTTGGAGGAATCACTGAGCACTGTGACCGAGTGTAAAAACGAGAAAACTAACATTAAAATAGAGTCAACAGACGGGGCTTCAGAGCCAGAGATAAAGCCAAATTTACCTCAACTCTTTTTTGAAAAAGATGAAGTGGCTCCCATGGCTGCTGACCTGATGCTAGAGATAAAGAGCTGGCAGCCTGAAACTGATGCCTCAGTAAAAGCAGGTTCACCAAGTCCTCGTTTGACAGACTCACAACAAACTAATGAGACACTTGCACATCTTCCTAATCCTAGTGAAGAAGTCTCACATCCCACATGTGAGCACTCATCCCAAACCCCTTTGAAATATACAGCAGACCCCATGGAATCCTCTGTCAGCCCATCGTTACCTCGGAGAACCCAGAGGCTTCGCACCAAAAAAGCAGGCCATCAAAACTGCTGTTCCCCAGAGCCACCAAAGCTACATCACTTACCCATGGATCGACCACAACCACAGCAACAACACTGTGAACAACAACGTCAGGCACAAGAACAAAGCCAAAACAGCATCTTGCCTTCACCACAGAGATATGGCAGTGGGGTGATGGAGCACAGTGGTTTGACCAGTCTGCAGAGAAAGAGGGAGTACTGGAAGCTAATGAAGAGGCAGCAGCGGGCCAGGATAAAGGCACAGCAGACAGAGAGACAGGGAGGATGCAGCCATCAGCTGTCCCAGAAAAACACTGAGGTAATGTAGCACATGGGAATGATTTTCATTTTGTATAATCAGCTACATGTAGATGCTGATAGATTGTGTTGCAGCGTTATAAATAATGTAGCGGGGAGCTAATGTTGAGAATGCTTGATACAGCTTTGCTTTTCATTCATTTCACTGGATCTGAGGGAGATGTAAGGGGTCAGGGCAGGAGGACAAAGTTCAGAAGAAACTTTAAACTACAAATCAAAAGTTCCTTCCTCTTATGCTAACCAGCCTCTGTTACATTAGCATTTGCAGTTGTTTCAACTCTCTTTCTTAAAAAAAATGAAATATGATTCTGAGGTAAAATTTGAGAAACATAACAACCTCACAAGCTACATTTAACACTAACACAAATGATGAGCCAATAGCTGAGACTTGTTAGTGGTAAATTCTGTCAGTAAGCTAATTAGCTTTTACAAAGTAGCATTTATTTTGTATTGTTTGACTGTCAGCTGAGCAGGAAGTTACATAACATAACAGGTGAAAACCCAGGGAAATATTTAGCTGTGAGAAAATTACAGAAATCAGAGGAAACTTATATATAAGAGTGGGGTTTATTGCTGTTGTTCTGGAAAAGAACAGTTAGTTTATTTTCTGATTTTGCATATAGAATAAAAAAAACTAGTTTGCAGAAAAAAACTATTTGTTAATGATAGTCATCCTGTGATACTAAGGCACCTAAATATCATTAAAACCTTCAAATGACCAGGATGGAGGGTGACCCTTAAAAAAACACCAGTTAAGCAACATAACCACCTTTCAACCCTTGATAGATAATGAAGTCAGATTATAGTGATGTCGTTGTTTTTATCAACTAAAAAATAAAGCCCCAGACAAGTCATTTAGAGACACACCTTTGTTCTTATCTACTGTTTTAATATACACTCGATGATGATTCTGAAGATATAAGCATTCATGTCTGACATTCAGTAATAAATTTGATTCCTTATTTGTTTTGAGCACAAAGAGTTCAGGGTGCGTAGGCATGGTCAGTTCCCCTTTCCAGCTAAAACCTTTATCTATAAACCCCTATTTGCCATTTGACACCTGAAAAGCAAAAATAGAGGTTGGCTTAAAGGACCTTAAGTTAAGCCAGGGGAAAAAACATATGTTCCTCTTTCAGAGAGGTAAATGTCGGATTACTGTATGTTTTTTTAAATCCTTCCTTGTTGCATTGCTGTCTTTCAGGCTTCAGGTCTCGCTGTCATCAACACTGGTAAGAAGGTAAGTCTTCAAGCAAAGCCAGCCCTTCGGCCGAAGCCGTCCTGTGCTTCTCTGACTGCAGTGACCAACATCCCTACAATCCTTGTTGTCAGCCCTACAACATGTAATGCTGAGCCTGACACACTTCAGGTCAAATTGCCAGTCACCAGTGTCTCCTGTTCACCCACAAGTGAGCAAAACAAAACAAGCGTAGGGCCTTCACAGATTGAGTCCAACAATCGAGGAGCTCCAGAGAACCAGCAACAAGCCATGCCAGGATCACGAAAGTGGATGTTTAGAAGCACTGATATAGACTCGGCTCACTGTCTCCCTATGCTAAAGCCCCCAGACAATCCACTGTCCAGCATTAACCTCCAACCAATTGAACCCCCAGGTCAAACTCCAAACGCCACCCTCAGTCCAATAGAAACCCCTTGTGTCCAACTTCAGAGCCCCAAACATTTGATGCAGTCTCCCTCTAAGCTAGCACCTATAAGCACCATGGTTCCACCAAAGCCCATCCCTGGGGAGCCTGAGGAGGACTTTCTGAGGAGAAAACGGGAGTACTGGAGAATTAAAAAGAAGGAGCAGAGAGCCAGGAAGGCAATTCGAGATAAGGGAATAATCCCAAGGAGATCCTCCAGCAACTGGAGACCCATCCTGCCTGCTCCAGGCCTGCAAACACATGTAAGCGCTGCACAGGTATGTAAAACAACACGTTTTCTTGTTTACAGACTATATCTTCTCAGTAGAGTCTCAGTAGATATTGAATAATGAACAATGCAGATTACACATAACGAAGCACCTCTGAGGTTGTGATCTTACTGAAAACTGTAATATGATTGTATGACAGTCTGTTTGTGTGTCTGTTCAGCTACTACTGCAAAATACCTGAAGATAGCGATGTCAGACTGATTATTTTGTCTACTGGTGACCCACTAAAATAAAAAATCATGGTATTGTTTTACAGGGCATGTGAGGGAGTGATAAGTAATAGCGTGACCAAAACAGATTGTGTCTGAAGCAATGCAAAAATAATCTACACACATCTAGAGTTACAGAACTGTTAGTCAGCTTTTTTTTGAACATCAGTCAGATGACAATGAAAGATAGAAAAGAACCACAAAGCTCTGCAAAATGAGCACAAAGAGTTGAAAAATGACCACAGAGAGTCCCACCATCCCATACGCTGGCCCGAGTCATCCTGCAGCAGCACTTGATATCTTAGTCTTGGTGGCTGGTGTGTTAGACGCAGACTTGATAATACTTATGCGGGTGTAAACAAGAAACATCTGATCTTGTGTTATGCATTGAATTCCTCAGGTGAATGATGTGAGATTACGTTTACTTCACTGTCATATACAGTAAGAAGAGAAAACAGAATTCAGAGGCATTTATTAAGATGTAAACATACTCTTGTATATTAAAATCATATTATATTTCAAACTCTGATGTTTTCTCTCTGATTAATCCCTGCAGGATTCTGGACAGTGGGTGAGCTCCTCTGAGGAGTCGGAGCTTTTAATGAGGTGGGTAATTTGTGCTGCTCCCATAGACTTTGTTTTCCTTCCAGCTTAATGTAAAGTCATAATAAATGTAAAGGCTCTCTCTGGTTCGCAGCACGTCAGTGGATATCGATGCAGGATCCTTTCCATACTCAAATTACACAGAACCGATAGAAGGTGAAGTATCAACTATGCAATTTTTAATCCAAAAGAAAGCACATTTGAAGGGCAGCGTTGGCATCAAACTGTTACCCATCTACTGTCTCTTCAGATGAATCAGATCTTCTGTTGGCTGACTATGAGAATGAAAACAGCGAGGAGGATCCTGTGTCAGACAACGTGTGGAGGAGCCGCTACCTCATGGACTACGATCCACTCAACCAACTGCTGGTGTGCATGGTGTGTGGAGAGCTGCAGTACTCCCACAGCCTGGAGGGAGTGAGGGCCCACATTGACGAGGCCCACCCAGACACCCTGAACATGGACCCTGGGGAGCAACAGCGAATACAGGAGGCCTGGGACGAGCAGGTGTCCCAGAGGGAACGCTTCTTCACCAGTCAGCTCCAGCAACACGGCGGGGCTCTGGCAGGTACAGTATGACTGCAGACAGGAGACACGAAGACAAGGCAAAGCAGCTGCTACATACTGTTTGACACATGTATTGACTCAGGAAGTTAAAGGAGGTCCAGTATAAATACAGAATACGAAGACCAAAAATGTTGGCTTTGTCCAGAGGAGAGTATCAGAAAAACCACCGACCTCATAAACCAGGAAGTGATCTTAGGTGTGACTGGTGTCCTTTGAAAGAAGAAATAACATACAGGTAGGTTAAGAAGTATTCAGACAGTGACTACATATTTGTAGTTTTACCTCCTTACACCACCTTAACAAATTTGAGTGAAGCAGTCAAGATGTAATTGAAGTATGGGTTTTCGGCTGTAATTTAGTAGGTTTAAAAAAATATCGTATTGATGGTTAAACAATTACAGCCATTTTCACATGCAGTTCCCCTTTCCCAGAGAATCAAAAGTAATTGGGAAAAAATATATACATTTTAAATATAAGGATTCTTTTAAATACTTGAAGAAAATCCTTTGCAGTCAAGGGTGAACTGAAGTCTGGCAAATGGACGTCACCAAATGGTGAGTTCTCGCCAATGAGATGCTCTGCCAGGCCTATACTGCAGCCTCCTTTAGCTGCTGCTTGTCTGTAGGACTTTCTGTCTACACTGCAGATACTGTAGATTCTACAGGTTTGTCTGAAGTAGTGAAAAGCACGCTCAATTTTACTGAGATCATGTGACTAACTTGGCCGTCGTAGAATATCTGCAATTTATAAATAAATAAATGCCACTGACCCAGTTCCATCGTCCCCCATACATGCCCATGCCCAACACTGCCTCCATCCTGTTTGCAGATCAAGAGCTGTTTCTTCTCTTCTCCACCCTTTTCTCCTCCCACCATTCTGGTACAAGTTCATGTTGGTTTCACTTTCATCTGTTCAAAGAATCTTGTTCCAGAACTCAACTGGCTTCTTCAACAGGCCGCACCTGTTCATAGAACTGCTCGTCAGTCAATTGTTCAAATACTTTTGAGCCTTTAAAAACAGAACACTTTTATAAAATGTCTCATATTCCATAATGCAGTGTTTTTGTCAGAGCCCTGAAGTTTACACTGCAGGTCTGCTCTTCAGTCACATCTTGACTGTTTCATTTGAAATCCATTGTGGTGGTTAAATGAGGCAAATTACAAAAACTGTCAATGTACAAAGTCTTCTGAACCTCAGTGTATGTCAAAAGGATTTGCAAACGATTACATTGTGTTTTATGTTTCACACAATGTTTTGGTGTCAGGTTTGTATAAAGTTATAAGGATGTAGGAGAAGTTACATAGACTCACTTGGTCAGTGGTCATCGGATGATGGTTTGTATTGGTTTTGGTGGCCCTTTAATATTTCTTTTCGAATCCCCATCAGATAACAGTTTCCCTTGTTCAAGAGATAAAATTAAAACTCAAGGAAAATCGCCGTGAAATGTAATAAGAAGGTTCATACTCTACAGAGACTGAACCTTTTTCATTTTGATCACCCCATTAGTTTTCTAGCAGCACCTTCTGGACTTCTGTAGGGGAGTTAGATCATTTATTATGAGATATGCAGTCCCTAGGAAATGTGCTCTGCTCTTAACAGTTCTCTGAGACACTGCTGCCCCCCAAGTGTGATATTTCCTCCTTAGTTTGCTTTTATTTTAGATTAGAGGGAAATGAAGTTTACCCATGATAACATATTTTAGCTGGGTTGGACCCACCCTTTACCACATCTGTCAGACTCACTGCTGGTTAAAACTATTATGCAGCATTATCAGTATGTAGTTTTTTGTCATAAGACCTTGTGGTTTTTTTTCATGTGCCAAACTTGTCTGACTTGTTTTGCAGAGGCACACAACAGAGACAGAGTCAACTGAGGATCACCGATCAGGAGACAAAGCCCACTTCTTCTCATTTCTTTTATTCTTTTATCGATTCGTTTACTGTCAAAGTAAGTCACCTTGAAAGAAACCGCTGTTTGGGAAACAGCCACCCTTAAAAGCAGCCTTACCTCATTTACTACCAGGGTTTATCAAAGTCAGCATGGGCATTTTGTATTGAAGTTGCCACAACTTGAGATGTTGTGATCATATTTAAAATTTTGTTCGTAGAAGTCCAGCATCCAGTTTTGTGCTAAACAAGGCTCAAAGAATTCTGGACTTATCTGTGCAATGGAAATGCAGTTAAAAACTCATTTTAAAATAATTTTCATATTCTTGTTCAACTACCTGAAATCTTCAAATGCTCCTTTAAATTTAGTCATTTTAGGGTTATCCCCAAAACTCTAAATCTGCATTTCCCACAGTTCTTAATTCAAATCTGACAGAAAACTCTCTGTAAACAGCACATAGATCATTATAGGAAATAAAACCCTGCCTTTAAACAGACTTTGTAACTTTGCTGAACAGTTGTCTCTTTAGCACCAAGCCTAATCATAGGAGCAGGCTGATAATCATTCTCTCACTTCCAAAGATTCTCTTGAGCCAGTTGCTTCACAGACATCAGGTGATCTGACTGAGAGAAAGCAGAAAGGCACCACAAGCAGGCAACAACAAATTCCCGGTGTGGTACATTGAGTTTACTGCTCACCATCTTTTGTGATAAAAGCCATCACATTTTTTCTTGGTGACATCTTGAACCCTGGCCGTATCTGTGACCTCAGTACTTCAAAGGTCTGGGATTTGATCACACAGTATTTTCAGTGAAAACTGTCGGAGGAAATGATCAGATTTTTGAACCTACTGTTGGTCAGTAAGTTAAATCTTGAGTGTGTTCAGATTGTTTTTAGCGTTTTTCAGATATACCCTTGTCAACCCGACAGTACACATCTATGAGATCATTAAAAATACCTTTTAAAAAATACAATCTACTGCTGGCTAAAATGTATAAAAATAATCTCTACATTTTTCCTATAAGATTTGCTGAGGCAGCAACAGCACATCACCAAATCCCAGAATTCACACCAGAAAGTGGTATGGCAAAATAAAGACGCAAATTCATTTTTAATTATTTAGGTTCTAGTGCCTTGGCTATAATTGGAGGGCAAGTTATGTTGTTTGAGCTAAAAGATAACTGCTTCTCCTTAGCTGGTCAGGCTAACTGATGTCAATCACATAAGCTTCTAGAAATATTCCCTAACTGCTGGTTTGTTTATATTCCCTTGGGATTTTGCTTACCATTCTATGCCATTATGTTTTTTTTTTTTTTAAAAAAAGGTTACATTGAAATTAAAGTAAGTTAACTTAGCTTGGTCTCTATTAGCAAAACAAATTCACCCAGCATTTTCAGTTTGTATGATCCCTGTCTCATATCTCTCCACATGCTGTTGCTCTTTAGCTAACAAATACTCTGACAGAAAAGGGTTAAACAACACTGAAAGGGCTCAGCCAATAATCTTCAATGGTTTCCCTTATCTTTGACACTTTGGCTCTGCTTTAAAGGTCGGTCATGTCAATATGGTCAGTAATACAAATTTTGGGGTCATAGTTTGCTAGCATGTTTAGGCTTGACAGTGCTGAGGTCATTAATGGTGCTAACTTAACCTTAGTAAATAGCCCAAGGAGAAACGAGTCACAGTGGGAGCATATGGACTCAGTCCTGTTTGTTATTTTGCAATACTTATCTTAAATTTGCTAACATTAGCTCTCATGAGCCATTAGTCGTACCACCACCGTTCTCTAAGAAAGACTGTGTCATTTCTTATTTCAAAAGTTACACAGTCTGAGTTTAAAGCCAGACAGTAAAAAGGAATGAACTTTTGGAGCAACAGTGACTCACCTTTTCTTGTTCAGCAAACTGTGAAACATATAACAAGGTTAGGTTCAAAGTACAAGGTTACTGCTTTCAAATTGAGAATTAATATACATCAAATGTTGAACAGCTCAACCAATAAGAAATTGTGACAAAAGGACATTAAAATGCAACGTTGGAGGATGTTTCCACAGCCTTATCACATCAGAGCTGAACAGCTGACACATTGTTATTTGATAGTGGCAATTATTTACATATTTAAATTCAGTTTTATCCACCCTATCAAACCAACTACAAGAAAAGAAACTGTGTCTCACACACACACACACACACACGTGTAGCACAAGAGTTTAACACTTTATACTGTAGTTAATTTATTACAGCCGACTTTTTGTCAGTTTTGGATCAGGTCTCCTCTGCTCCACTGGCAGGCTTGCATTCAGGTCCAAGACTGCTGGAGACCATTGCTAGTAACTGGATCATTGCATGGGTGTCCAGTACTGTTTTGTATGAGGTACTCCACTATGCCGTTCTTCAAACCCTGAACCTTACATCAATCCAATCACAACTTTTTCTATTGAAACAACTTTTTTACAGTGACTTTCTCACCATCTCGTGCAGTTGATATAAGCTTTGCCATGTGTGTTCAGACATCATACATCTGCACTGTAAATATACAAAATACTAAAGTGATTATGAGATGCCAATTTTTTTCTTTGACTGTGCTGTTTTATATTTTTAAACAACTTTATTTATTATTTATTGAATTTCCCTCTATATAATGATTATTGATGATGCATCATTCATATCCGTAGCTAGTTAGATGTTAGACAAAGTTTCTTATTTGTGAGTATTGAGGATCCAAAGGCTTTCCTGCATGAGTAGTAAATGGATGAACAGCTGTATATCAGTTATGAACTCTGGAATACATTCCCATGTTTTTGTATGATTTTCATCAGGAGTAAAATGTTAGAAAAAAAGAGTTGTTTGAGCACAAAGCTGTGTGGGTCAGGTGTGCTTGGAGAAACTGCCTGCACAGCTACAACAGTGTAAAAAGCTTGAAGGGAACAAGCTGTTTTACCCTCTGAGAATGTAATTCTGACTTGTTTACCAGTTCAAAAGGGAATGTTTAAATGCCTTTTCAGTAATAAACCTTTTCTACCTTTGGGCTCCTTCTTCTTTCAATCTTGTTTACAGAAATAATTTTATCTTTGTCTCTGATCATAATGTTCAAGTGGAAGTTTCTCATTATGATGTCAATCACTGTCATGACTGGATAAACCAGTGGTGGTGGGGGGTGGGGGGGCAAGGACTAAGCTTTTATCTGTGATGGAATAATAGACCAAACAATATTGACTTAAATTAAAAGAGAACTTTTTGAAAGTAAAGCGCTTTACAGAAGCATCAAAATAAGACGGGTCATGAGCTCACTGACTCAGTTGACCTGATTTCCTGCTGCTTATTGTTGCACAGCTTCAGGGCCCTGACTGCAAGAGCTCTGTCCCCTTTAGGTTTCAGCTGGGCCTCTGGAACAGACAAAAGACCTATGATCAAGGAACTAAAGGCATGTACCGGTGTGTACAGCACGAAGAGGTCAGAGGAGAGCCAGCAGAGAGGCCACAAAGAGCTGTAAAAGCAAGAACTGTGTAAATATCACCAAAGCTGGTCAGGCAGCTTGTTCTGTTCAGTCTGAAGTTCATTTGTAGATTGTTTTTTCTTAAGGCAAGTAAAACGGCTTTGTGGTATTTTAGGTGTGATAAGTAAAGACATGAAAAATCATATCATTTTTTTAGACATTAGGATAGATCGTATCTTGAAATATTTCTCTAAGTTACAAAATCCTGATTATGCTAGCTATGTGATGTGCTGCTTAACCCTGAAATTACTATCAAACCAGATGCCAATATTCTTTGCAACAGGTTCAATATGATTCACTGAGCGAACTGGCAAACATCTGAATTTGGTTTTGACATCTTCCAGGCCAAAAACAAGGATATCTGTTTAAACAAGTTTAGTTAAAAATTGTTTGACATTTCGCTTTTACAACACAATAAAGCCATTCAGTGAACTTGACATGCAGGGTCTGAAGAACTGATGGGCAGGTACATCTGCATGACATCAGGATAAAAATATAGAGATGTCCATTTTATGAGTGATGTGCTCAAAGGAAAGCGTTTTCAAAGAAAATTAAAAATTGTCCCAAAACCAGTCTGATTTCAGCCGGTGAACTTGGTAGGCAAACGTGTTGGTAGGCATAAAAGCTCACCTGTGAAGAGCGCTGACTGCAGCCTCATATTAAGCGCACACGTGAGAATTACAGCAATCTTTTAATTTAAACTCGACATTAAGCACTGAAACACATGAAATGTCAAGCTGTTCTTTAAGCTTTGCAGTCCTACAGTTCCAGGTTTGGAACGACAGCTAAAGTTCAGTTAAAATGTAGATTCAGAAACCTTTGACAGAAACTAAAATAAAGATAGACATTTTTTATATATGATTTTTTGATAACTGACTTCAAGATCATTAAGAGTCCTCCTCAGGTTTCACTAACTTGGTGGTGTGTTCCCTATTTAACTGAACCAGCATGGCTTATTAGCTTAGCCCCTACCGAGCATTGACATGTGCTCTTAAATCAGCCGCACACAGGATGTCATCATCTTCTTAACTACACAGTCTGAATGAGGGCTACTGTTTCATCCCCTGGCTTCTCCTCGGCTCTTCTTCCACCGTGACCTGAGGTTCTTCTTCAGGTTGTCGCTCCTCTCTCGGTGTCTCTGGCTCTGGGCTTTGATGGTGGTCTGACTCTGTGTCGCCCTGCAGCTCCTTGGCCCCAGCTTCCAGGCGGAACAGAGTGAGGACCTGACCCAGAACGGGGTTCTTCTCCTGGAGGCCAGAGATCCACTGGTTGAGGGTGGCCTGGTCTCCCTGGCTGGTCATACACATCGCAAAGACTGGACCCTCATCCACTGGATACAAGACACACAGAACCTGAGTCACACACTCAGCATGAGATTTCTCCTAAGCATCATAAAAACCCACCAATAACTCGAACGATTTGCACAAATTTGAGTGTTAATGAAAGAACCACATCTGCACTGAAATTCAGTCCAAGATGAGGAGCACTCATGCTGGTTTCTTACAGTCTTCCACATCAAAGCTCTCGTCATCCCCGAGGTCGCGGTCCAAGTCCAGGTCTAGCTGCAGAGGATAGTCCAAACACCTCTCTGGATCATAGGGCTCCTCCACCTGTAGGGGGCCACGCAGGGACAGCAGTGTGACCTTTAGAGTGTGTGACAACTTGGATGCATTCACTGGAGTTATCTAGAATCAGTAGTTGCGCTGTATGAATTAGGATTAGGATTAGGTAGCTATCTAGTCAGGCCAGAGTCACAGTAAATGAGTGAGTGAGTGCCTGCTGTGAAAGAAGCTGGTGGAAACAGTGAAATGAGGAGGAAAAAATGAGCTTTGCTTCACTCTTTGAAACTTTGTAAGAATCAGAGCATCTTTTCTAAACTGAAGGACATTTTAGAGGACTCACACCTGCCTCTCAGTCGTATCCATCTCCTTCTCCGGCTTAAAGACAACTACTGCTGACAACTTTAGTCAGTGACGCTGTTTGGTTTTTTATTTAGAGAGCTGGTCACACAACAAAATGAAACTATGAACTGCTGTGCTTTCTTAATGCTTGTATTTCTCTAAGCTCAATTAAAGACATTTTCCTTGAATAAGACATGATTCTGTCATTCTGCTATCTAAAGGGTGAAGTAGTTAGCAGCCCTGACCCAGGATGTCTGCATCATCAACTCCTGTAATGTGGACGTTTCAGTCACAAGCATGACAATTTTTAGATGGCAAGATATTTCAAAATTCAACTTTATAGGAGTTAAGGCAATCCTCTGAATGATACAGCAGGAAACGGGTAAAGTTCCAAAAACACATCCTGAACTCCAACTCAGTGATTTTATTCAGTGTTCATTTAACAACATATATAAAAGAGGGGTTCTCCCACCTTCTCTTCAGGCGGTGTGGGGTCAGCTCTGAGGATGTAGTAGTATGTACATGTTTTCCTCAGCCACAGAGGGAAGGGGCCCTCGACAAACACCGGCCTACTCGGGTTATGCTTAGCCAGTAGCTCCATCTGGCTGGGGCTCTGGATACCTGGTGTCGGCACAGGAAGGAAAGGAAACGAACACAATGAGCAAAAGTCTGGATCCAACACAGATTAAACAATGCAGCATCCTGGTTTGTGACTGTTATTTCAACACTCCACACAGAGGTTTTTCTGTGGAATACAGCAAAATATGAAAATGTACTCATTGAAAGATTCTCAAAAAATGATTTCCTCAGTCCAAGACACAACTCTGAAAATGTCACGAGCAGAGGAAATCCTGTCCACCATCATTACACAACAAACACTTTGCATACCTACTATATGTGGAAGTGTGACCTGCTCTCCACTCTCTGTAATGTCTGTAGAGGGGTGCTAGTGGGAGGGGAAAGCACAGAAACTATATTATTTTTAGGTACTTGATGATGGTGATGATAAAATTGAAAATTGTAACTAAACAAATAATGCAAAAAGGTTCATAAAAACATAGAGCAGATAATTATTTTCCTTATTTTTTTTCCTTATCTACTTCCTTATCTATTTTTTTTCTAAGTTCTGCGGCGGCTGTGTGTAACGTTGAGAGATGGACTTTTTCAGTAAGTAATAAAACTTAATACAAAACCAGACGGACCAGACTTTCAGAGCACATGAGAAAAGAAAGTCAAATTGTGGGGTGTAGTTAAAAGCTCTGAGGTGAATCTTGAGTTAAAACTTTTTTTGGTCAAACTATGTTACATAATATGCACTAGTTTTGTTTAAATTGCCTAAATAAACACCATTTCAAACACCACAAGACTGTCAAAGAGGCTGACTGACTGAGATCATCTGATAAAGTTTTAAAAAATGAAGAGGGACAAACAACAAGCTGAGCGCTGTCAGGAGAGATTCTAAGACGGCTAGCTAGCTGACATATTAAAAAGATCACCTTCGAAGAATGAATAAACTACAAACCTCATGATGTTGTTTGTTTTACCTAATATTTTGTTTGCTAATAAGAATGTAACTTTGTTAAAGAACATGAAGGTTCAAATGAAACAGTTAGCCCCAGAAGCACTTTTTACAGGCGACAAATTAAAATGCTTGGCTTAGCAAATCACTTCCAGGCTGAAGCTCTGTACTTACACATACAAGAGATTAAATTCTGTCTTTTTTTGTCCAGCTGTTGAAAATATGTCCAAGTCCAACTTGACGTGTACTTTGGTACCTGATAGACGGTGACCTTTGCGTCCAGGTCGTTAGCGATGCGGGTCAGACAGAAGCGAGCCAAATCCACTGAATCTTCAGGCAGCTGATGCGGGACGGGGAAAGGGTTTGTGTGCTTAAATCTGGGGAACCAGTAAAGGAGGCGCTGGTACTTCCTTATGGGATGGCCCTTCTCTCCAAAGATCTGGACCAGCAGGACCTTGGTCTCCACGTTGGGCATTACACCTGAAACACAACCATTTTGACAAAATGCTTGACACTGTTGCATTAGTGTCAAATAGAACAATTCTTTCCTTAAATCTTGAGAGTTCTCCTGCCTGACATAACCCTGTCTGAAGTCCAAAGAATCCAAGAATGAGATGACCAGAGTGAAAAGAATGCTCTTCATGGACACCCACCATAGCTCTCCATCTGCTCCAGCACCTGCACTCCACACTCCTGCTGTCGGGGATAGTGGTTGAACATTCGCTGAATAAAGTTTGCGGGCACAAACACCTCTTTGGGGAAAACGTCCAGCAGCTTGTTGTAGACCGCCAGGTCTCTCTCCACACCAAACTCTGGCATCTTTTTCAGGGCAGCGTAGATAAACTCCACGTGACCGCGCCGCCTCACATCTCTCTTAAGAAAGATTTCTACTACTTGGTTAAACATGGCCTTGGTTTTAGCCTCACTGGCCACCTTCTCAAAGAGGTCTTCATGGATGGCTACAGACTGATCCCTCTTCTTCTTGACCTCATTTCTGATGTCTGTTGGTGCTGGTTGACTTTTGGCATATGTTGGGCTGCTGTGGAAACACCTCCACGCCTACAAGAAACAATTTATTTTGTTCACACAGAGTTTTACACTTTGGAAAATGCAGATTCCACTCTGTCATTGTCATTTCAAAGAAACAAAAATGAGGTGAAACACATTTGGCTGCACTACAGGCTGCGACAGTAAAATAAAATAATGCATTTTTAGGCAAAGATACAGAACTACACAAAAAAAGACAAAAAAGTAACATCAACTAATAGAGTAAAATTCAACATAAAAATATTCACATAACAGTATATATTTTGAGGAACATGATTTACTTGAATAGCTTCAAAGTTCTGGAATTTTCTTAGAGGTCTGTGTATTTGTGATTTTTTCTGGATGTCTCAGGCACCATGACACATGGGGTGTCACCATGTGAACATTCACAAATCTTCATTCGAAACGCCTCTTACTTTTTTTTCAGACTTGCTCACATGAGTGCCCCAGGTTGATCCAGTATATCCTCTGCAATTAAAATTTCTCATAAAATGCTTTTTTAAACTTAAAATATATCCCTTTGTGCAAGAAAAATGTGTGTAATTTAATTATCAGCATAATCCACGCGCCTTAAAAGCCACAGCTCTGTAGAAGTCTGAGTAAGTCGATGTATTATGTGACATGAAACAATTAGAAAATATACAGCTGCAAATAATGTCTCCATTGGGGGAAAACTGGAATATGGAACATCCAGAATATTAAATGGAAACTCCACCAACATTAGATGTCAGCATGTGTGATAGAAGGGGCAGCATGATTCTGACAAACAATAAACTGGATTATGCTGTTGGTAATCCAGTGTACATATGGTTGCACACACACATATGTACACAGGATCCGTTCATTCATGTTTGAGGTCTAGTTGGGATTAGAGATACAGGCTGCTTCTATGTGGATTGAAATGATCTACATTTAAAGAGTTTACACTTATAAAAACGTCTGAGTCACTCTCATCTGCATTCGTTTGAATGACAGATGCTTTTTAACAGAGTGGGAGCTCTATGTGTGGACACTGGGGTGTACCTGGTGCTGAGTGTCCTGCCTGGTGCTGGGCTGGTTGGAGGAGGCTGACTCCAACAGGGAGCCATACTGGGCAGCAGACCTGGCGGACCGGCCCACCAGGCTGAGAGCCCGCAGCTGGAGCAGGCAGCGGACACATTTCATGGTCGAGTCTTTAAAATGACCTTTAGAACACAGAAAAGCAAAGAAACAATGAGTATGCCAATAATCAGAAATGCTTGACTCCATTCATGAAACTGGCGTTTTAAGGCGGAACTTAGATCAGTCTGGCAGGTCTGCTCTACTGCAACAATGACAACATCCACCACAATGTATTTTGTTGTGGGAGATGATTGTGACAATGATTAAAGAACAGCTGGATTTAAACATATGTTCATTTAGAAAAAAGTGAAAAATGTTTGTGTTAATCGGCCTCCACAGAACCGATCTGACGTTTTATCCAACAACACACTTAAGAACACTTTGATTGCAAATAATAAGCAATAAGAACATTAGAGAGACAAAATCTCTCTACGGATTTCCTTGATAATTATTAGGATTTATTGAGACAATAAACAGATAAATAACTATTGAGTACTGATCCATATTAGACATATATAGGTTGTACCTTTTTGTATACTCACCATTTATGCAATCAAACATACGAAGAAGAGTCTCCTTCAGAAATCCCTCACTCCTGTCGCCTCCATGTTGAAACGCCGGCTGAACATCCTGGTTCTACACGCATAAGCTTCCCCGGAACAACAGAAACACCAGCGGAAACCCTTCTTTCCTTCCCACTGAGCTCCACATTCAATACACTCTGGGTATTTCATTGTTTCACACACTCTTTCACAATTTGCCCTTTGGATAAAAGTATTTAGGCTCTTGTTTCCGTAAAATATATAAAGTGACAATAAATAACCTTATGCTGTGTAAACATAATGGATCAAAAGCCATCCAACACTGACAATTAAAGCAAAAGTTTGATGATTTAAAGCTGAATAAACATTGATTCAGTCTTTGATTTTGCACCCTGTTGCGTTTAAAGTCGTCAATAATGATCATAACAATGATGAATATTAAAATACGCGTGCACTACAAAACCCTGCCACGTGGTGGCGACATATGCCTTCCACTCACATACAGTCTTGGCCGTTTGACAGGCGCCGAGCAGCAGTCTGAAAAGCTGCGATGCGGGTTTCATACCGCATCTTTCTGGTACACTACATGTAGACACTTTAAGGTAAATTGATTGGACACTATAAATCCTGGTGAGAGTTCGCTTTGACTTAACTTTGACTGAACCTCAGACATTCATAAAGCATCTCTGCATAGTTCCATCCCCGCGGAAAGTGTAAAGGTAGCCCAAACGAGGTTTATGACTTCCGCAAGACACTTTCAAAAAACAATGACTTTGATGTTTTATTTCCCTATTTTATTTCATCTTATACTTGTATTTACAGATTACTTCGTGTTGTCATTTGATTTCCATTTGATTTTAGAATTCAAATGTAAATTTTCTGCATTGTAAAATGAACAACGTCGCTTTATTTACACGAAAAAGTTGCTGTTTCCGGTGTTCTTTTCGGAAAACCTGACAATTTGACAGTCCCCCGTGCGTGACTTCTGACACTCCTCTCTCAGCATGGAAAACACACCTCAGTCCAGGCTTTACCCTTAGAAAAACTTAACCTAACTAAAACTTCAGATTATGGATTCCTCGACAAACAGTTTAGGTGAGTAAAGCATCGAAAAAACCTTCTGTGTTATTGTATAATAAGATTTTTTTCTGACAGCGTTACCATTATGGGAACTTGCCCGAATGTGCATTCGGATATCGCGCTCATATCGTTATACAGCGTTCACTCATTAAAACTAGTGTAAAAAAGTTTGGAAGTAGTTGTTTTGCTTTTCGGCAAACACACATTTGTCGCACAACGCAACTTACAGCATTTAACAAAAGTCTAAAACGTTCCACTCCGTTCGGCACACATCTTGATATCACACAGCATAAGACAGCGTTGGATTTGATCAAGTTTCGAAACTTGCGGCCGCATTCCTCGGTGTACTTTGATTGAAGAGGATAGTGGGAAAATCGTAGTGTGAAATGTTGACACTTCAAGGAAGTAACGTTGGTGGTGCTTGAGGCACTGCGACTCCACTTAATTAATGTTTGTTTCTTGAGTATTCAGCACTGTTTTACACTTTATTTATCTATACATTTACAGCGAAGCAACTTTATGGAACAAACTTACATTTCTTATTTGAAAATAGTGATGGGGCGCACATCATTTGTCGTTGCAAGTTGTGCTGCAAACTGACAGCAGGTCCTGTGTGTGTGTGTAGGTGTGAAGCCGTGCTGCAGGTCCGCAGCTTCAGTGAACAGCTGCTAGCTGACTTTCTGCTGCTAGCCGCTTTCTGTTTCAGCGCGTGCTCAGCGTTAGCCTGCCGCTGTCCTGACTGTGGCACGCGAGGTTGAGCCACATTCGAGGCGTGACTGCAACCTTTCTGTTTTTGAGTTTTCCGAGGTTGTCATCTTGTTGTCAACCTATTCGTATTCTTTAAATGAACTTTTTTGTAAAAATAAATAAATAAATAAATAAAAATGGACAGTACTAATCGTTGAGGTCCTCATTGTTTTTTTTCGCTGCCACTGTCAGATCACCAGCAGAGCTGCCAGGAGATCAGATAAAAAGCTGGTTGGTACAAAAAAAGTGGATGGTTGCAATACGTAATTCTTTTGCACCATGTGTGATCTCCAAACTGCGTAGATGCGTAGTGTATATGCTCAAGAAGTTGACTACATCAAATGTTGAAAGTAGCGTAGGCCTACAGGTCTACGTCAAGATGACTTTTGCAAGGAGGCAATAATCCTGAGTGTTCTCAAAGGCTGTGCTGGTTCTGCCCCCGCAACGCTGACTGTTTCACTGGAGCTGTAAAACTGTTGCACAATGCTGCGTTTGTTGCACATCTGTAGGCCCCGCTGTCCCACCTTGTATGCTGATGTTGTGTTTACTTGTCTTGTAAAATGGAGGGACAGCAAGGCACCGGGGAACAGTGAAGATCACAGTGGGACACTTTCTAGCATTAGTGCGTGAGGCTGCTATGGCTTTGTGCAGGAGGGAACTGGCAAGTGTAAAAGAAGTTTAGAGGCCGCCATATTTCTTGAAGAGCGTTCTTTTTCAGTGACTATCAACTTGTATTAATGTTTCACTGTAGGTGATGAAATAACTCAAAAAGACTCATGTGGATGAAACTTTGCCGCTGTGTTTTAAACTTGTTCCTGTCTGTGTCTCACTGTCAGCTGACTGTCTGGCACCATATCATGGGTTAGATGGTGTGAACAGCTCACTGTTGTAGTACATGATGCACTGAAAGCAAGCAGATACCAACATCCAATATGTTTATCCACCCATTCTGCTCAACATATGTGTATGCTGTTTGGAGGAGTCTTTCTGTAGATGCATGGGGGAAGGAGCCAGTTTTGTATGCTCAAGGCATGAACAGGCTTATTAAAAAACAAAAGCATTTACTTAGGACTTAGTGGTTTGAATGAAACCTACTGCTACTATTAGCAACCACTTTTAAAGGCTGATAAAACATAACAGCATAATCAGGTCTATGGTGGCCTCTAATAGACAAGAGGCGGAGCGAGAGGGGAGTGAGTTGACATAGAAGATCAAGTTCATGTAGATGAACGGTGACCTTGAACATGAGGAAAATTGCAATCAATACGCAAACCACACCTGTTGGCTGCAGTGTGTTTGACGTATACGGATATTAAAAGCAGTCAACAAGTTGACTGCTGAGAAGTATTGCAGCAAGAATGAAATAAAGTAGTAAACAGCACAGTAAATTGCTCATGAGATTGGTAGGTGTAAGCAGTGTTAATAGCCTCACTACTTTAGTGTGCCATATTGGCAAATATGGGTGTCTTTGGGTGCACTGTTTAAGTTAGCTTATCTGAGGGTGGTACTCTTCAAAGTTTAATTATAGCCTGTCTGACTGTCGGAGCTGCTCTTTCTTGATCTAAGCCATTAACTTAATGTGTACAGTGCTATCGTAACTGATGGTAATCATAACTTAAACAAAGAAAACCATAATATCCTGTAATATTGTCCTTTTTTCAATCTAAAAAATAAACACATTTGGGACACAGTGCCAGTTTTGCAGAGATCGGCAGGAAGTTGCATCAGCAGATGGCAGCTATTTCAGTGTTTTTCCCAGAATGTTGAAATAGTGCTTCTTTTCAGAAGCGCAGGCATGCTGTTTTGTTGGAGTCTGGAGGTAGACAGTCACTGTTACTGTCTCTAGAACTGTGTACTGAACAAAGTGTGCTTGCAGCAAAAGCTGGCCAGTGCAGAAAGTTGCCCTTAAATGTCTGGTCAGATTCAGTGCTCTTTTTTGTTATAAGCCATTTTTATTTACAATTAAAATGTTCATTGATTGTTGTGTTGAATGAAAATGGTCTTTGTGAAGAAACTTGTCCCTAAGTTAGTGTATTGACAAACGTACAGTTTGGTGTTACGACTGAGAGTGAGGTATTGTATGAGGACTGGTATCAACAAAGTGCTGTCAGTGATTCCTGGCCCTGGACTCTGCAGCTCTACAGAGCCTTTTATCTTCTTTTAGCATTGTTTTGCTCTTTCAGCCCACAGCTCTTTGAAGTTCTAGCTGAACTTCACAGCTGCTACCAGATATAGTATCAAAAAGCACAACAACTATTTGTTGATTTAGCTTTAGAGCTCAAAGATAAATAGTTAAATATCTGATAATTATACAGTATCCCCATACCATAATGCTCTTTACCCACTGAGATCATTGTGTTACAGATTTATGTCCCATCAGCAGTCAACAGAGCTCACTTCTGTTATCTGAATGCAGAGCAAGCATGGTCTTGCATGTTTGTGTCAGTTTATCCAGATGCAACAGTCAGATCTGCAGCAGTATGCTGACCTGCAGCCAGTACTGTGAGCTTGAACATGTACCATCTCCTCTGGCTTTTTTGGAAGTTATTTTTAGACTCTTTATCCTCTGTGACTTTATGATAGTTTAGCATGCATACCACATAGGCCGACTTTAAATCTCTGTCTGCACAAGGGTCTAAATTCAGAAGCTTTAGTGCTGTTGGTAATGATAATGTTTAGCTAAAATGAGAATCAATTTATGGGGCTTTCCATGACACGGAAATCAAAGTCCTTCCTCATATGTCATGACCAGTTAAGCTGTTTGAAAAACCTCAGACTGAGGTCAAGTGTCTTTTGTTTTCCCCTCCAACCATCACCTTATTTAATATTCTTTGATTTCACTTTATTTAAGAAAATGAGCCCAGATTTGTAAACTGTAAACTTCTAAACTTAAAAACTAGATTTTGGCACAGGGGAATAGTAAACTTACGACATTTGTCACTTGGAAGTGAAACTTTCAAATTTGTAAGAATAAAAATCTCAGATTAGATTGATCCTTTTTTCAAAAGTTAGAGAATTGCAAGAAATGACAGGTCATATTGGCCAAAATTGGTCAAAGGAGGCTAATGCTTGGTAGTTATGTGTGAATAAAGGCTGTTCTTTTTGTAGCCCCGATCTTAATTCAAGTGGTTAAACACTGAGTAAATGCTTGTATAGAGTCAAATCAGATGCTGCCATGCTTAATGTTAATGACTACACACTGACATAATGCTTTTCTGCCAAATGCTTTAAAACGTGGTTCAAAATTATTAAGTTCATAAGTTTGAATGATGTGATATGAATTAAATCTAGCTAAAGAATGAGACTGAGAAAATATCACGATGCAACCACCACGGAGACGTGGGCTACAGAGTGGAGCTCTCCCCTCACACAGTAACTGTGACGAGAACGGACGCAGACAGAGAGCACTTTCACCAACAGCCTTGGGTTTAATTTTAGCGCGTCATCAAGTTACTCACAGAATTAGCTTTAATTAGTGATGGATGATATGAGATGCTGCTGGTGATGTTTGTCATTTCAACTGGCAAAAGGGACAGTCAGCACAGTCTAAAATAGGAAGCTGAAGGTTTTCTAAACTGCTGTTTGCCAACGAGAAATAGTATCAGAACTTAGTACATGTTTGTATTTTGGCAACCTGAGCGTGTAACCCAACCAATCTCACCAACTACACCCCTCGCTTTGTGTGTGTTGGTCAGACACTTATTCCCATAAACAAAGAAATAGACAGAAATGTAACAATACACTTTTTTTTTAAAAGATATTTATATAGGATGGTTCTTTTTTTACCAACTCTGGAGGTAGGGCAAATCTAAATGAGCAAAACATCATCATGTCATAAAGTTGTTATGGTGAAGGTGTTAACACATGTTTGCCCATTTAAATATTCAGCAGACACCTTTCAGCTCTGTTTTGGCCTCCAGCTACCCCTCTTGAGCTGTTAAATGCTTCACTGTTTTTCCTCAGCTAGTTTGTGTCTGCTGTTTGGTGCTGAGCATTGGATTATCTTTTTTTTTTCAATAAAACAGCTGCCTGCTGCTGCTGGGAACAATGCTGATGATAGCCGAGTCCTGGGCTGGAGAACCAAAACAATGTCTAAAAGAAGATGAAAGACTCTCTGAAGCTGTTGTTGATCATTTTCAGTGTTTTTGTTTCTACGAGTAACACCTTTACATTCCACCCAGTCATTTGATCCATTGTCCTTGTGAAAATATGAATTCGTGCACCTTCAAATGAGCGATGTGCTGTTGTGCAAACACATATTTGACGTGAAATGTTTATTGATGCTTCAGATATGCCATGCACAAGCACAGTTACACTCTCGTGCAGCGGGGAAAGTGTTTCTCAGAGATTAGGCTGATTTCTGTTTCACTTCTCAAACGGTACTACAGACACTAGTGTAGCGGTGTACAGGATGTTGTGTGGTGGCGAGGCAGCGAAATCAAAGAAGAGAACTAAAAGCGGTGAGCAGCATGCTTCGGGACAGACGGCATCTGTAGGTGGTTTAGGTCATTATGCTGCACCCTTGGGTGAGAGGTAAAGAGAGTGAGTGGGTGGATACTGTGAGATTATGTTACATTTGACTGTCAACCAACTGCTTACAGGAGATAGATTTTCTCTCTTAGTGCTGATACTGATATTTTCACACACTTTGCAGGTTAATAAAAGACGTAGGCTTATCTTTCCTTTTTGGGGACTTCAAAATGTTGCAGTATACCAGATTATAAACAGAATTGCCGCAGATAAAAAGTAAAGCCGGAATGTATGCTTAGTAAATTATATCTGCTGCTTTCACTCTGATCAAACTAATGAAAAGGGAAGTTTTTGTAAACGAGTACATCAACCAGTTGGACAAGAAAAGAATTTGTGTGCACCGAGACTCAACAAAAGACTTGGATTAGTCCAAGAGTTTGTGGCTGTGCAGCTGTCAGGCAGCCAACCTCCCACAAGACCTGGAATGACCCTAAGTCTTTCAGAAAAGTGAAAATCAAGAGGATTTGTATTCCAAGCTTTGGAATCAAATTCTCCGGCAGTTAGTGTTTTTAGGATCACTGGAATCTTGTGGCGTTTAATTTTAATACCACCAACTCTCTGAGGCCTTGCACTCACTTGTTGGAAGTGTGATTCACCAGCAAAATATGCTTTTTTGGTGAATTGATCTAGATGTGTATTCTTTGAACTATAAAACAACATTTTTAAGTTTTTTGAATAATTCCCCGTCAACTTGCAAACTAACCTGGTTTAATGACTGCTGCCAGATGTAGACCAAAAACACCTCAGGGTCCCTGGTTTTATGTTTTCCTAAAGGTCTAGTTTTTAATATGACGCTGTCAACCTTCATTATCATCCCCGTCCTGTTAGTGCTGCTTACATCCAAAAAATGAACAGAATCATTTCCTTCCCCTCTATTTAGCCTACATTTATATAAGTGTATATTGGTTTGTATTGCTCTATTAAATGTTTCTATCTTATTCTATTTAGTGCATATGTTTTATTCCATTGTGCATCCCTGTGTTACCCAACAATGAATACATGACCTTGTGCCTTTTTTTTTTTTTACTTTGGCTGTGGAACAGAACTCAACTGCATTTGAACCACAGGTTTGACAGTAAAACTGAAAGCTGTAAAGCTTACATGCATAGTCAGTCAGTGAACACGTGGTTGTTTATGTATTGAAAAACTCACCACTCTGTTGGTCTTTTCATAACAGGAAAAGGGCCAATACCCTTAAACAACACCTGTCATTTCAAATATTCAAACCATCAGAATGCTGTTTTTTTTCTGTCACACTTTATCTTCAGAATTCATCACTTGCTTGCCATGTCTGATATGCATGCATGCTTCATTTCCTGACAGTTCTTCTGCATGCTGGTACTTCATGTTGAATGCCACCATGTCCTCAGTGGAAACTGAACACATAAAGAAGCATTTAGAGAACTTGACAACATTGAATTGCCAATCCAAAAGGTCACAAAATGTGACATAATGTGCAATATTTCATTCTTTGACCATGTTGACATTGTAGTTGTGTGATCTGATGAAGTCTGAATCTAAACCAGAATTCCAATGCAGTTGCTCTGAATTTAATATGGATCAAATTCCTGCTTTCCCTGAGCTGTTGCCAAACAGCTATGAGTCACCCACAGTCTTGGCTTGTAACTGAAAAACTGCAAACAAGAAAAGCAGACGCTTAAAGTAGAGCGGGAAAGCAATCATCCTTGCAGACTGCCTGTGTGTGTGTGTGTGTGTGTGTGTGTGTAGATACTGGTATGCTGCACTATGAAATGGGAACTGCAATGCTGTCTGTTACTTTGTGTTTGTTTTGTGGTTAGACCTGCATGACAGCTTGCAAATAAACTGTATTAGTCCAGTTTTATCCTCAAATGAAGACCTTATTCAGCTTGTCAGTGACTGATTTTATTTATGTTATTATTACTTATCAATACCAAATTGATTTAAACTGTTTAAAGGAAGATCTTGTTCTGAGGTGCACTCTAATTGCACTTTAAGAAGATGACACAAGTCTCTGTGACTTTATTTTTGCAATTTTCTTTTGGAATGCTAAAGCAGTCCTTTTTAGTTTTGTTGGTGTTTTTAATTTAGTTAGCATTCACAAGCTTATATTTTGACACTGTCCTGTAGTTAGAGCCTATTGCAGTTACCTTCGTGAACAGCTTTCAGTTGTGTAGGGATTTGGCGACTGTAGAGGCTGTAAATACATCACTCCGATATTACTACCAAAAAAAATAATTACTGCAGTATCGTTTGTGTTCATGCACCTCAAGCTGCCAGAATGGAGTACATTAGCTATAAGTTATAGAGCATTGGCAGACACTGAGGTTGTGTGTGTCCGCTTGTTCATTATCATTTCAGCCTCTGACTGAACTCAGCATCAGACTCAGGTTCTTTCATTTGTTTCCTTTAATACTTTTCAAAAAGTCTTGTTCTTAAGGTACATCCACTCTCGTAAGCAGTCAAAAGAGAGAGACAGTTACAGTACAATTTGTCACTCCATGACTCACTGCAGCAGACAGCTCGAAGTTGAGCTATTCAACTCATTTAATCCCAGAGTTTCAGTGCTTTCACTGATATTGTGAAGCCTCTGACCTCAGCCAAGTGATTCAGCAGTGTTATCATATGAATACATTCACACAAAAAAAGTTGCACCTATATGCTGGCAAAGAATGAAATCCTACACCCAAGCCAATGGATTAGGAATAAATTGTCGACTAATGTAATCTTGATAAAACAAGAAGGAAAAAAAATGCATTAGGATTAAAAACTGTTCTATAAGTCTGAAGGAATACATTAGGTAGAAAACATATTTATTAAAAGATCCATCAATTACTGTTGACTAACATCAAAGCTGGACCAACGTCCGTCTTAAAAAAAAAGCATAGATTATGAAAACAGACCTTCTAGATGGTGAGTGGACACTGACATTTTCTATTTAAATTTGGACATTAGAGTGTTAGTCCCTGCAAAAATCCATCTTTAACCTCCAGATCACCACTGCCGCTACCAGTAAAACCAGACGATAAAACACTCCATTCATCTAGTCCATGTATAAAACCAGCCTACTAAGTACAGGATTCCACTGCCAAAAACAGATCCTGTGAAGACACTCTTTTACAGCAGGAGTGGGTGTGGTGCCACCAAACTGCCAGTCATGGCCTTAACATAAATACAACATGGACTGTTTTAAAAAGACAGTTTCTGCACAAGAAAAGGATGCACAGAAACAGATGTGAGAAACATTTCTTGTCTCCTGCGTGTTTACTTAAATATCAAAGTGCTTTGGACTTCACCTTTACTCTTTGAGGCCCACATTTATTGGCTGTTAGGTATTTATATGCGTTAGCAGGACTTGCAGATGGACCAGTTGGGGACGGTTAATAGTTTTTTTTCCCCTAGGGCAAATTCAGCAATAAACAGTGCCTTTGGGAGAAAACTCCAACTTCCTGTTTGGTGTACCTTCCTGTGGAGAATTAACCAGCCGTAGAACAGAATGACTGTCCAGTAAATCCAGTCACCATGTCCAGTCTTGTCTGTTTGAACAGAACTGCTCTCTTTGTGTTGTTCCTGCTCATCTAACATTACCACAGCTTCCTGTTCTCTCCACTACAGAGCAGCTGATCATTGTGAAGCTGGATACAATTACTTGTTTACCAGAACATTGTTGTCAGGGTTTGGCTCCAGAGCAGAAGCTGAAGCATGGGATAATATAATAATACTTCTTTAGCAAAGATTTTGACGGTAGTCAATGGGCTTAGGTTATATGTTAACATCAGCCCAACAGCCATCAAATTCACCCTCCCTTAAACCAGTGTTCTCACAAATAAATAACTCAAAATTTGTCGATAGAGAAAATCTTCTTGATATACAGCTATTTTCCATGGTTCCCCTAAACAAGGCAAGTGTGGTTGTCATTAACTCATAATGCAACATGTCCCACTGAAACTCTACAGAATCCATTTAAACTCACCAAACCACCAAAGTTAATCTTTCCAACAACTTTGATTTAGTTGTAATAAACCCTTCACATTCATGTATTTACCCTCAGATTCCATCATGCATAGCTTTATCTCATTTTGGCTGCTACTCAGCTGCCAGATTGCGGCCTCCCGGGTCAATGCTTGTGATTTCACTCGACGAGCCCTTGAGACCGAGGTACCAGGAGCTGCTATTTGTAATTTTGGCCAGTCTTCAAAGTACAGCATTTCCTGTCTTTTATCAGCTAGACCGTGTGTGGCAGACAGAACGTATATGGTCTCATGCTGTTATGTGTTTATCATGATGTCTTTACAATCCACATCAATAAAGATACCTAAAAATTCGGCCTCGAAACTCTCTGTCCAGGTGCAGTGATGTTAATAAAGGGATAGTGATTCTTGTATTAATAATAAATTTACATTTTTTATTCTAAAAAAAATTAATTCTTTAGTTAATGCACACCTGAAGTTAAGGTGAGATGTAGACAGTGAATATAGATGATTTAATAAGGCACTGACATAACCAAATCTCTCTTGCAGTACTTTTTCTCTTCCCTTATTGTCTACATGTTATGTTTTCTTCCTCTGAAGTTGTGAAAATGTCAACACTGGTGACGACATGTTTGGCTTTGTAGTCTTCCTTGCGGGCTTAATGCTGGTGCAGCAGTTTCATGTCACAAGTGCAACAGCATTGCACCTCATGTTTATTAGCTGATCAGAAACTGACATCAAGGTACACATGTTAAGTCAATGAATGCAATTTGGCATAATATTACTGACTGTCTAACCAATAAATGTTGACAACTGATGATATAAGTTTCCCTTTGTATGCTGTAATCCTCTGGCATGACATTTTCAGTGGTTGAAAATATATGTTTTTCATGTGTATGTATTTCTTTAAACCAGAGTATTATGAAATATTAATGACTAAAAATACATCTAAGTCCAAAAAATATACATAGACCTTATTTATTACATGGTCAGCAGCTAAAAGCCCTGGACCACCAACACGCCCTCAAGTAGTTAGAAATGAGAAAATACAGAATCTTAGCATAGATGTCATCAGACTCTGTGCAGAAAAGATGTAAAATAAATAAAAAGTAAAATAACATAAAGAGGAAACATGCTGGTTAAGCCTCACTAAAGACAACTCCTCCTCTTAACAAATCTTTTTAATTCTCTATGGCCGCAGCAGTTTGTCAGCCAAATATTAAGTGAGAACATGTTTGCTGGAAGAGGATTTGCTGACAATAAGCTGAAACAGTAACGTGTCCATCCATCACCGTCTGAATGTTGAAATTGTATGGGGTTCATCTGGACTTCATTAAGAAAAACTTGTTTATTTGCAAATGATGTCGGGTCTTTGATCGTCCTCGGTGACCGATGGAGGCTCTTTTTCCCCTTAGCAGAAGGAGGCGGGAGGCCTACAGTGGGAATGAACTTTTAGCATCTGTTTCTGCTTTTCTCAGCCTTTTCCATCCGTGTCTCAGCAACAGCCTCACAAAAGGAGAGTTGCAATGTTTAAATTGTCTATCATCAGGTAGCATTTAGTGGAAAGGGTTTAAGATGGCTATTAAAGCTCCAAGGTAAAGTTTACATGGCAGGAAGTCCCAGTGTTTACAATTGAGGCCTTTCACATAATTCTGTGTTATCAGATATGCTAGTACCATACAATTTAAGAAACATATCACTACATTCCCATCAATCTTTTTTGTGTGTATTTTATACATGTATATATAGCACTACATAAAGTTATTGTTCTTTTCAGTATAAATCCTACCTATTTGCTGATCTGATTCTGTTTTAGTTTACCATTATGATTAACACTTTCCAATATTTCCTTGTTTTAAAAAAATCAGTTGCAATATTTTTTATAATAGTATAATATTTTGATATATTTTAATATAAAGACCTACCTTTTTTGCCTGCTTGTACCTCAAACTGAAGTTTTTAAAACCAATTTTTGTTCATACTTTATTGGTTTCTTTGAATCCCTCTGAACTTCCTATTTTAGCACACTGTTTTGACGTCATTTCGACTGTTTGGTGATGTGTTCTGTTTGAGTTATTTCAACTACTATTTTATAGCATTTTTGCTATCATTTTCTCTCTAAATCTTTACCATGTTTTTACCTGTATCAAGGAAGTTGCTTATTTGTCTTTAACTTGAAAGCACTTTGGATCAGCTTCTGTGGTTTTTAAAATGTGTTATATAAATAGACTGACTTGACTTAAGAGTTTTTTTATTTAAAAAGATCAATGCAATCTCTGTGCACACAAAGGCTTGTTTCTCTCAAACTCTCTGCTCAAATATGTTAAAATCTGTGTCAGTGAGCTGTTGTTTTTTGCCAAGGTGAACCTTACACCTGACAGGTGTGGCACATCAAGATGCTGTTTACACAGCATGATTAAAACACATGTGTGCTTTGGACTGGTCTCAATAAAAGGCTGCTCTTAAATGTGCCATGTAAAAAAGGGAGCAAAACTAAAGAGAAAACTTGTTTAGTATAAATTTAAGTCAATGCACATTTCCAAAGCATCATCATAAATTTGGCGAGTCAATCTCAAGAATTGTTTTTGCTGGTTGATCAAGGTATATTTCAACAAAAACATTGGATTTGATTGTTTTGCTCTGCCAAACTCTACTGTGTTTTGTCCACCAAACCAATTGCTGATTTCATCCTGTTTGACTTCCTGCAGTCAGCCAGCGTTACACTGCACTACACATGGAAGGGAAATTTTATTGTGAAAACGGGAAAAAAAACTTTTGGGCACATAGGTAAAATTCTGACTGACAGTGAGGCTTGCAAAATTTACAGATTTGTTAAGGCACAGTAATTATCATCGGCAAAGAGCAGAGAACAAAACATTTTGATTTCAGCTTTTTTTTTCCAATCAAAGTCTTTTTAGTCATAATCGATACAAACAACACAAATGTAAACATGCAAACATACACAAACATGGACCCATACAACTTACAATACAACCCATGTACCCATGTACAACCCATGCAACCCTCCCACCTCAGCCCTAAAATACAGAACCAGTAGCAGGGTTATATACAGCCAGACCTCAGAGAAACATTACCAGCAGATTTTTCATCATTCATATCAACATGTTTGCAGGGCACATACATATAGTACACAGGGATCATAGTAGTTACGTAGTTAATTTACTAGCTGTGATGTCTTCAGTTAAGGATATGAATGGTTGCCAAGTAACCTAGAATTTAGATGGTAGGTAACAGTTTTTTAAGGACCCTGACACACCACGCCAAAGCTGGCTGTGTGGCTCTTGTAAAGTATCATTGTCACCCTATTGATGCCACACGGTTGGCCTTAGTTTGCCCTTGCAGGTAGCTTTTATGGCCAAGCCCATTGATGAGTGAAAATACTCTGATTGGCTATTCTATTGAAGTTTAACCCCGGTAGTAAGTGTTTTGTCTCTTTATGACTTAAATGATCATTTTCTTCAACATGTGGAGCAAGACAAGAAAGAGCAGAGGCGAGTTTTAAAGTATGAAGTTTGATTGTGGAAAGTCTTGACCCCAGCTTTTTCACAGGAACACCCCTTCTGCTGGCCCTTTATTAAATACCTCCAAAGCCTTCACTACTTATACTTTATGAGTCTGGACAGACAGAAATGTAAACTAAACCTTGACTGGTTTGCAAAGCATACAACTACAAGGCGTCATATATATGCATGCTCAGATAAAGAAGGGTCAGCAGAGGGATGTTAAATCTGGATGTAATCGACAACTTCACTGCTAGATGCCGCTAAATCCTACACGCTGTATGTTTAACAACAGTTAACAAAAACAGCGAAAATAAAATTGATTAGAATTATTAAATCGTTGGTATTGTATCAGTAGTCAGCATTGTTAAATACCCTTTATTTGGGTGTTGGTGTCCAGCAGGAATGATACTTAAAGCTTCCACATTTACAGAGGTACTGCCTGGGTCAGCGTGACATTAAGGATGTAGGCTCGGTGTGAACTCATGGACTTAAAACAGAGTTGTGTGAGGAGCCAACACATGTTAGTCTTGGTTGATCATTTAGATGCTGATCTACTTTATTGTGCTGAATGTGTTCTTCAAGGAAACTCCAAAAAATGCAGAACTGCTGTATGACAGACAGGACCCGGCTGTATCTTTTTTCTTTTTTTCACATTTTTTATACAGATAGGGTGTGTGGTCTCACTGGAAATTCCCAATGAGTTGCTTGTGTCATTTCATCAAGTACTTCTTTTATTTTTCCTGCACTGGCTACTGGCCAGAGGTTTCTATGCAGGCTGTTATTGTGATATATTAGGAAGGAAGTGTGAACTCTCTGAAAGGAAAGTGGAGACATCAATCAAGTCAGGTCTGGGGAGGGTAGCATGTAGCATGGAGCTGCTCAGACACTGCAGGTATTTAAGCTGGTTTAATGTCAAAACCTTTCTAGTCTACTTCTGTATATCTGCCTAGCTCTTTTTGATGAAACACACTGGAGTATCCATTCCATTATGTGTAGACAATATTTTTTCACTTATGTCTTACATGGTGTCCTAAACTAAAGCAAGAATCACAGTACACTATAATATTCATAGTTGCAATACATTTTAAGCAATTCTTTATGCATTACAATCTGAGATATGGATCGACATAATACCTTACAAGCAGAGTATAAGTCCCTCTGTGAGTAGCCATTGTTTGCTGTAAGTATAATCTGAGATGTTACTAGAATAATTTATTCTTTAAGGTAAGGTGGTGTCTGCAACTCAAGCAATGTAACTTTCATTTTACCTGTCTGTCCTCTGCTCAATCATAAAGCTGGGCTCGCCAGCTGTCTTAATACTTAGTTAGACTATTTCCAAACAGGAGAGGAAAAAAACTATCACTTCTCTTTCAGTTTAACATGTGCATTTAAGGGAAGCTAAAATTTTGATTACATTTAATGTTCTGTGCAAACCTACCTCATGTTGTGTCCAGGAGCAGTAACCCTTTCTGTGTATGCCCACAGTACCCTCTCTTCTGTTAGTGCTGAAGTGACGGCGATTGTTATCCAGGTTTGTCTCCACTGTTGGTAGCTTTCTTTTTTTGACTTATATCCTCCATCTGAAGCAGAGTTTTTATTTTATCTGGAGCATTCATTCCAGAAACATTTATTTTGCACCTCTTCTTAGGTTTTTCTACCAAAGGCTCCACCATACTTCCAGCTAAACACTGTTGCTGCTTTTTCCACCCACTTCTGCTCTAGCCAAACGTTGTCTGACATAAATGCATCAGTACAGGTGTGCTGCCTTTGGATTGTCACCTCAGACGCAAAAATACTGAGGTTTAATGAGCACTGTAAAGCTTCACTGTAACTGATGTTCACTTATGTTAAAGTTGCATATTATAGTTTTGAGCAGCAAAAGCAAAAGTAAAACCTGTAGTTATAAACTTGACAGAACAGAGAAAATTCAGAGAAGCATTATTGAAGCTCAGGATTTATCAGGAGGGCTGCTTTACTCTTCACCAAATGAACCTTGACTGGATGTGTAGCCTTATGGTCCAATAAAGAACACCGACCTATAAACATGTGCTTAAGTGTTTGTGAAGAAAGGAAAATAAGAACTGTGACACACCAGCCTGAGAAAACATTACTTTTGACCTGAGATCAGCGGTGAGAAAAAGTTTCAGAGCTTCAGAGCTTCACATTCTGCTTAACACCCATCTCACAGAGAGGTCTGCTGTGTTCCACTAGAGGAAATCAGTATGCAGAATTTCCAAGACGACGCATGTTTGCATAAGGAAGGTTTCCTGTATGGCTGAGCAGGTTCAGTTCCAGGGGTTTCGCAACATCACTGATGATGAAATGCCCGTTCCAGTGAAACTGTTACGCCAATGGAAGGCTACTGTGACTCATAATCCTGATGTGCCAAACCTCCATGAGGCCTCAGGCTGCTTTAACATCACTCAGCTGGCAAAGGCACTGACATGTCTAAGTGTTGAGAGCCACCGTACAGAGAGAAGCTATCAGCTGAAGTAAACTGTGAGTGACAGCAGGTTTGTGGAAACATGCTAGGTTACATTCACAAAACCTAAAGGATATAATCATGTAGTCTCTGTTTTAATTTATTTGCTGACTTGATAGATACACAGTATATATCAGGGTTTTAAGTGCAGATATTAAACACTGATAAAAAAGTTATCTTAAACTTGGTCATTTTTATACAAATACAAATACATTTTCAAAAAAAAAAAAAAACACCCCAGAAAATAATGAAGGGTATTCTTTTGATTTAATACTATACGATAAATATTTAAACATAAGTCTTTACTGTTTGTCCAAGTTCAGTTTTCCAGAATATCCATTATCTCTTAATGGTAGATGATGATTGAAAACAGGGAGGGTTTATGTTGGTTGAGTGAGCCATTATAGAGGCCATTATTGTCTTTTACAAGTTAAACATAGTCTTTATCTTGTCAGTGAATTTTCCCTACAGTTCATCGGAAAACCTGTAGTGTTTTCACTCCGTTCATTTCAGTGTTGCTGGAGGATTCTCTGTGTCAGACATTTGACTTATGTGTGCTGAACTTCCAAACAACATCTTTAAGGCAGATCAGGGTTCTTTATAGAACATGTTTAAACAAGGGCAAGGCAAGTTTAAGAAGCTAACATTTTAAGCATGTAAAAAAAAAAAAAGACAAATTAACATAAAACTTTATTTCAGTTGTGATTGCGATGTGCCGCTGAATTCAACATATAATCTTGATTTTAATTCTGTTCATTATCTACCATATTACCTTTCAATTTTGTTTTATCAAGGTGTTAAAAATTCAAAGCAGAAAGATATCCTCATGCTGAAATTTTCGATTTGAGCCAGTGAACCATCACTAGCCTTTCAGCTGGCTTACCTAGGCTAAACTGAAACTAAAAACCAACAAATTTATTAGGTCTTTTTACAGTAGTAATTAGATTTGATTTTCGATTGAATTTTCTGGCTAACTGGTAAAATATGGACAATATTATGCTTCATGTAATCAGATGTAGTCTGGAAGCAGAAAGTCTTCAAATCGCCCTTAACAGTTGTAAATGTTAAAAGTAATAAATCATTATCATCCATGGAGGAGACCGGTTGAGACACAGTGAAAAAGATGTAAATGTTATTTCAAAAGCAATGACTTGAAATAACACACTGATGAAATCTTGCAGTGAAGCAGTAGAGATTACATGCCTGTCAAGAGCAAACCCGGCTTTGTGTAGCTTCTTAGAAAAGGGCTTAGTGACGCTTGTTTAGTAGTGATGAGTCATGTTTAGAGCATGAGGGACAGATGAAGTTTTGATACTGGATATCAGCCCACAAGGGGAGTAGTGGGAAAGTGGCAGGAGGTCATGGGAGTTATTCCTGTGTTTGTAAAAAACTGTGATTCACCAGCCAACCCTTTCCTGCAAACGCTACCTGATGGAATCATTTGAATCATTTTTCATTTTTCAATCAATTTGTTGGATTTATTTAACATATATCGTCATATCTGTTGTCCCTCTGGGTTACTGTCTGTGCTGGTAGGTAATGGGGGCTGCCATTGTTATGCTATGGGTCCCTTTCACACTGAGTATCCACCGCACTGTCAGGCTCAGTCATTCAGGGGAAATCGTTTAGATTTTGGGAGTTTTTATAACTAGGCAATTAAATCGAATGCAACTGGACCTCTAATTCAAGGGGCTTCAACAGACTAAACTGGGTCAGTCTGGGTTAGACTAACCCAAAGTGACAAAGTCCAGTTGCGTTCGATTTATTTGCCCAGATATGACTCTGACCTGGACAAATGAGAATATTCACAGATCCTTTGGGAGTTTTTAAATTTGTGGTTTTGGTAACAATACAACACAGATTAACTTCTGGATTTCCTGATATGGTTATCATGCAGATGTGTTGCATTTGTATCTGTGCTTTATCGAACTGTGTTTTTCTCACCTCATTTATACTCAGACCACATCCCAAAACCTGTAAGTGCCATCAAGTGACACATTATTTAAACTAAGAGTGAGCTTCATTTTGTTTTTTCTTTTACCATGATAATGAATGACTGTTCATTGAAACTAACCCGTAAATTACTTTACTGGGCGACCACATGATTTTCTGTTTAATACTTTTTGGTGTGTTCACTGTTAAGCATTGTGAACTGGAGACACACTGAATAAAAAATAGTCTGCTTTGGACTTGAGCAACAGCACCAAATTACAGGTCCTCTTCATTGTGATGCAAGAACCAGGCTGACCTTTGTGGCTGTCTGAAAATTCATACTTGAATCAAGATCAATGGGTGGCACTTGTTTTAGGCTCCTTCTCTGGGGCAAGTACATGTAACCTGAACTAACCTGAACCTCAACTAAATTGCAATCATAACCATAACAGGCAGATAGTAAAGCTCACAGCATCAATTTAAAGGCATATAACTTGCTTATATATTCTATATGCTGTCCTGAGCTGTAACATTGCTGCAGAGTATTACATGTGAATTGCCAGAGAACTTGAATCCATGTGGAAAAGTGACAGGCATTGTGTGATTCCAGGTTATGGAGCTCACTTGTAGGTTTTGACCTAAATTGAGTTGACTTGGTTTTAAACCATTTGTGCCAAGTTGTGTCTCTGGACCTCTTACCTACTCATTACTGAGAGGGCAGACCTTTTTTCCTCCAAACTGCTTGGTCAATCAATGCTTGCATGTTGTTGGACTGCAGTTCAAACATAAGTCTTAAAATGGCTGAACGAGAATCGAGTAGCTGAACAATCATCAAAACTACCAGAAGGAAAATATCCCCCTGATGCTCACTACGCACAGCTCTGTTCCACCCTGTGACACACTCACATACACACACTTTTTGGACTAGACCCAACTATGTCCTTCATATGCACTCAGTCACACACACCAGAGCTGTAAATCTACTCAACACACAATAAAGTCTTTGAGAGGCTTTGGTCTGTCCTCAGTGTGAGTACAATGCTCTAAACATCTGTAATCTCCTCTCCAAATGGACAGCATGCCAGAAAACACACACACTTGTTCTTCCTATACCAGTGAGGACACTAGGCAATGCACATGCTAGCTACCAAGCCCTTACCCAAGTCTAACATTAAAACCAAGTTGTATTCTTCACAAAATCAAAAATGTCCCCACAGTGCAGGAATGTGTACACTACAGTGGTTGAATTTGGCTCATTTAAAAATAGCCATACACCCCACCCCGAACCATCCACACATGCAGGAATGAAACTAGAATGGCTTAACAAACTTTGTTGTTGATTTATCTCTAACTATATTTTAAGCTCATATTCATGTTCTCCTTTTCTATGTAGACACATTTCAGGGAACTTTTACACATTCCTTCAAAATAATGTTACAAAAAAAGCTTTGTACTTTTATTTCCATCAGTTGGATTGACTCAAAACATTTGGCTTTCTGAACGTCCAACAAAAATAAACAAACAGAGAAGTAATGGTAAAAGTCTGCCAGTTTACAAAATGTATGAATTTATGTGAAAGGTTGCTGTTGCCCTTTGCGTCAGCCATTGGTTGGTTAAAACTCCTATCAGAAGAAAAAAGCAAAAGTATGTGCCAAGTTTTTTTTGACATGTTTCAGTTTTACACATTAACAGATAGGGACTGTGTTGATTTTGAGAATAATCTTGTTCAGTGTTTAGTGTGTTATATGTGACTGAAACAGCGTTCTCTCTCATCCTCAGCGGTCCTTCGGTACTCAGTTATTGTAAATACAAGTCAAAGTCAAGCTGCAGCGCATATCTGATTTATGACAGATTGACACAAATTAGGAGTCACCTTCATCTAATAGTGCTCAGACCTGCAGCAGTCAGAAAAAAGTATACATGTTTTGCTTTAGTCTGTGCTATAATAAGGATGGGACAAGAATAATAATAGATTTATTCCTCTGTATTTTTACTGTATAGTATGGTAAATATGAGTTTCTCCAAGGTTGTTTTCACTGCAGTTTTGCCTCACTATGTTTTTCTTTTGTTCTGAATTGATGTGATCTGCGATTCATTTTTTAGGTCAATTTTTTTATGTTTTCTGAAGTCAGGTTTTTTTCACAATGAGACCTGCTCTTCTGAGCCACTTTTCTAAATCCCCCTTTTGGTCTCTTTGTAGATGACATGTCAGCAGACAGCAGCGCTGAGTTTCCAGACCGTGCGACCATGATGGAAGTGCGTCTGCAGACACAGGAGGATGAGATCACGCTGCTGAAATCCTCGCTGGCTGATGCCCTGCGCAGGATTCGCCTCCATGATCAACTCTTACCAATACTGAAACAGCAGCTTATTGCAGGTGTGTGATCTTTAACTTGTGATATGCTGCCTTACGGTTAATTGAATAGTATAACACATCTTCCAGTTCTTATCACTGTGTTTTTTTGTCGACTATCAACAATTTTATCTGCAAAAATAGTTTCAAGTACACTATATTCATTTTTTTAAAAATAAGGCATAAAAAATTAGTTAAATACTACTGTTTCTGCTTTTGCTTTACATTCACTCATAGTGGAGCCTCATGAAATGCTCTGTTAAACTTAGAATACTCATGTTAATCAAATAGTTTATCAAACTTTTTCTATTAATCCATTTTGTGAGTTGAGGATGCTGTGGTTGTTTAACTTAGCAGAAAATATAAATGTCTTGACACATCATAAAACCTAAATACAGAGAGCACAGCAGGTGCCATGTGGTAAACAAATTGTGCATACAAATTCCTATGTCATGCTCCTGATTCTAAACTTGTATGCTATAATCAGCAACATATTCTCTTGCATTTGCGAAGGTGCAGTAGCAGCAGGAACTGAGGTTCCAGTTTGTTGAAGTGCCTTTGGTCTGTAAGAGAGGACTACTTAGACTTTTGTCAGAATGCAGAAAACAAGAATTACTATATTTCATGACCTTTGAATGAGCCTATAGAACGGGTGGATCCTCCACCATGTTGCATGACCATGTTTTCTACTGTAGTCCAGAATGAACAAACCAAACACTGGCTGTAGAAAAGCCCTTTCACTTGATATGACTCTCTGCCAGCCACAAACCTTCTTTCGTCCATTGCATTTTCTTGAACGTGATTCTAAAAAATACCTTGAAGAAATTTTTCTTAAAATTAAGCACATATGTCCTCTTCAACTTAAGGATGAACTAATCTGCTTTCATTGTTCAAAGGTCAAGGTTCCCGTGACATCAAAAAACACGTTTTTGGCCATAACTCAAAAACTTCTATGCTTATCATGACAAAATTTTGCACCAATCGCATAAAATGATCCAGTTATGCCATTTTTATATGCAAGTAATCTGCCACTGGTTTAAACTGAAACTTGAATGGCTGGCAGAGGCATACAGCTGGGATTGGTAATTATAGTTTCAGCAAATTTCTTGGACACTAGAGGTTCCTATGTCATTTTTGAGAGTGGAAGGCAGTGTTAAACCGATACGGGATTTTTTGTTGTTACCAATACTGATTTTAAAGCTGAAAAAAATCACCCATTACCAACATGTGCAACTGATAGAGTAAACTTTTGTGCTGGACTGGAAAAAGACCTTTTCTATGTTCATTGTGCACCAATATGACTATGTAAATATGAAGCAGATGAAGTTTGTAAACAAGTAAAAGACTTTATTAACAAATATTTAGCATCCTTATACATGACTGTTTAAATTAAAAACACATAGCCACACTATGTCACTATGTTACACCATTTTCAAATCACCATAAGTAATGTTTTCTGCATTTCATGTGCTGTTAGATAGTTTTTTTATATTGCAGCATTTCAGAAAACATGATATGATACGATATATCGATGCTAGGCTCATGATAGGCTGATTAAGGCTGATAAATAGGTCTACCAATAAATCTGTTGGCCACTAGTGGAAGGTGGGTTAGGAGTGCTACATCAGTTCAGAAATGGATAACTGAAAAGTTATCTCAAAAAGCCAATGTGTGTCTAGCACACAAACACATTAACTTACTAATGCAGTGTGTGTGTAAGAGAGTGCATATGTGTGTCACAGCCAATAATCGGGCAGTGCAGTAGTAACAGTGTAATGTTACTCAGAAATAACTCAGAATCTCTTTAAACCTACTCAGTGAATCCAGGTGCTGCTCGAGTGCTGAACCAAGTGTGCTGCTCAGACAGTTGCACCAGCAGCAGCAGGAAGCTGTCCTCCAGTTCACTTGTTGACGTGGCCCGCCATCCTGCTACCAGGTACTTTAACTACAAGCCCATGAAAAAAGGATGAGAGGAATGTTCAGGGGCTGTCAGTGTTTTATTTTACTCTATGTGTAGCCCTACTGCTGGCTGTTATAAGAGCACTAAAAGAAACATGGTTGTGTTCATTTGATGTATGTGTTTTAATTGTATGTGCCAGTATGACTCTCCTGTGTTGACCTCCACCTTTGACATATCTCTAGCCAACTGTCAGACAGCATCGTGACCAATGCAAATGGCCACATAGGAAGTTCAGTATCCTTGAAACCAATGCCCAGACCAGCAACACTGGACAGGTCAACCCAGACAGACCCCACTCTACCAGGGCAGGAGAGTGGGCAGGAGAGGATCCCTCTCCCCAGGCGGGTCCAGAGCTTGCAACTAGAGGATGCTCTCCCACCCCCAGGGCCCGTGCTTGAGGGGACACGGGCTAAGCTTCACCGTGTCCCTGGCTTAGAAGAGGAGGATGAAGAGCAGGAGGAAGAAGAGGAAAGTGGAGTGGAGCAGGAAAAGGAACTGAGTTGGACATCTTCTGTGGAGGAACCCATTCAGCCCACCACTATCAGAGACCTCCAGAGGGAGGACTTCCGAGATGGAAGCTGCTCTCCAGAGGAGCCGGGTCCAATCTCAAACTTGGTCAGAACTTCAGATCAGAACCTCAGCTCCCGCTCTGGACCCCTGGACCCCATCCAGGAAGGGGAGAAGAAACCGCTGTGCGTTATCCCAACATTCTTCACCTTCACCACCTTGCCTTCATAATAGTTTTACCTCTCTGGAATGATTGCATGGCTTTAAAGGACAAATCAGAAGTATTCTTGATTTTTACCTGTGTTACTGTGAACCCCAGTTGTGCTGCAAACTCCCTTGCTAGGGTGTTATTAGGCTGCGTTAGAGCAGGAAACCTGAGGGGAAACGACATGTTCTCTCATCATGTTCACTCTAGCCTCTATGTGCTTTCTTCTCCATGTGTTTGAGCAGAGGGCAGGGAAAACGTGAAGCTGTAGTGGAACATAAAGGCGGAACTCGCACACACACTGAGTGACATGTCCAAAATTAGTTTCACGGCACACAAAGATTTTAGCCCAGTGGAAAATGTGATGATAGTGCAATTAAACACAGCATAATGTACGAAAGGGGCTGTGAACGGGGTTGGGGTTACAGTAAGTATACACTTGAAGTGAGCAAGAAGGGTCAGCGGGTTTGCAAGACAGTACAGATGTAACCTTTTAACAACAGAAAACATTTGAAATGTGCCCAAACAGCATACATCCGAGTTAATAGCCATCAAAAGAAGCTACACAGCAGCCCTCTGTGTTACAGCCACAACGTATTAAAGCTGATGTTCCTGTAAGAAGATGCAGATGTGCAAAGTTGGCACTCAACTGGGTTTTGCATAAACACAAAAACTGCCTTAAGTTCTGAATTCTGTTTTTTCACTGCGGCTCTATTCTAATCACTCCTTTAACATTATATCCCTTATACAAATCAAGATTCTCTCGCATGCTGTGATTTGTTCTCCTGTGCAGACTCAACTGATTTTCTTTTTCCTGGTGATTAGAAAGCACAGTGCCAGACCACTGATGCTTTTGTTTACTTGTGTATGCGCTTGTGCACGCTTGTGTTCTTTTGCCTGACTTCCTTGTTGTGATGTCAAAGAGGGTTTTTATTGGTGATGGGTAGCATATGCTGCAGTCCTCAGTTCAGCTCCGTCATGCCCCTCGATGGAAACCTGAGGTACTGGGAAATTGTGCCTGCATGCTTACCTTTATATAAATATAACAATTTACTGATAAATAGCGCAAAGAACTCAGAGGAAGTAGTAGCCAGCTAAGTTTCACTTCCTAGATCTTAGGCCAGTGACGTGGATAAACACAAAAGTAGTCTGTGATACTTCCTCTGGTGATGATCCTGGTACAATGGCATGTCACCAGGAAACAGGGGGTGTGCCGCAAGAAATCCTCAGAGACGATAAGACTATTATTATTTTTGACAATGCCATGTGCTTGTGCTCATCTGTCCTTGTTCTCAGTCTTCGGTAGTCTCAGTTTTAGACCCTAAACATAAGCCTTACTTTCAAAAATTAGGTTATTTTCACCCTGTGCAAGTTGCCAATTCGAGAGCTGGATTGAGTAAAAGGCTAATTAGAGAAGTAGTTTTAGTTTTAAGCCAGTGGTTAGAGGGTAATTCCAGTTTATTACAACTTTGGTTCAATTTTTATAGTTTTTTTCCAACATTTTTCCCAGTAACTGTTACCAGACTCTGTTCATCTGGGAACAAGACGATTGCTAGAAAGTAATATGATCAGACTGTTTGTAAACAACCCCAGTTATCCAAACCTCTCTGACAGATGAAGAAGACAAACTATAAAGTTACCCCACACACTCAGTGGTAAACATCAGTCACAACTCTCAGATCCATTCTCTGCTCTGGATTAACCGCTGCCTGACACCTTACTAATCAAGCAATTTGTGTAATTGACCTCTCTAAGGGAAGTTGTACCTTGCTAGCTACAATGGTAATCTAAGCAATATCCAAGTTAGCATTTCATGACCTAACTTCAGCCATGGCAGTCCAGCAGCTGAACATCCCCTGTGTGGGAGGCAGTGTGACCCGCTCATGAATCCTGAGTTCAGTAAAATAGAAGCAGCTCTGTTCTGCTAAATATTAGACATATATTTCCTGCTTTTATTATCAGAAATTTAAAAAAATCTAGTAAAAAGTAGAAAAGTATTTTTTAAAAAAAAACAGGAATAAAGCAGAGATCTAGTCTTTACGTAAACATCTCAAATCAAGACTACTTACAATGAAAAACCTGCCAACGTTATCAGTGTAAACTGCATAAGTATGTGCAGTGCTAAATGTGAATACCTGACAGACGTTGTAATTGTCACTAATGAATGCAGGGCTTAGTGGAAGGTGAGTTCCTTTGATGTGAACAGTTTTGTTATTATGGAGAATAATGATGGTCATGGCTAAATTATAAGAAACCAAGATGTATTAAACCAAATTTAAATCATGGGGATGTTTGGATTGAAATCAATACATTTAACAAAAGATTCCACACACTGCAAGACAAACCTGAAAGTTTTTGTGGTGTACATGCCTGCAGTATTCGTAGTTAATTGCTATTTTGCATGCATATATAGTGGTGTATCTGCATCCATCTCTGTCGGGTTCTGTGTCTGTATGTGGATATACAGCGGGTGTCCACCCCTGGAATCTGAATCTGATTTCTGTCCTGCGGTGTTCCAGGGTTCGTAGAAACAGCGAGAAACTGGGAAACCCGGAGAGGCAGAGGAAACGTCTGGACAAGAAGGCGGCGTCATCGGCCAACCTCCTCACCCGCTCTCCCAGCCTGGAGAAGTAAGCCACGCTGCCATCACTCACAACTGTCACCCAGTAGTCACACAACTCACTTTTTCCTATGGCTTCTGAAGCCTCATATGCCTAATCAAAGAGACACATGCAGGAACACTGATGGCCTCAGTGAATAATAATGAAATTCCATTCCCATGAAAACCTTGCAGTAGCACAGTATGTGATCCTGAAGTGAAAGACTGGAGGATGAAAGCAAAAACAAGTTTTTTTTTAAATGGTGTCATGTATCTGTCTCACACAGTTGTTTTCTTCTCCACAGTCGTGCTAAGGACCTGATCAGCAGTGCAGGTATTGTGTCTTTAAGCTTTTTTACTGTCTTGTCTCAAAGTCTGAGAAAAATTGACATCACTTTATTCATTAACAACACTTGAATGGCAAAGGATTTGATTGGCCATGAACTGTAAATTAGGTATTTACCACAGAATCCTAAGGAGGTAAAACTGGGGATGGACAGCTATTTTTGGCAAGTCTCCTTAATTGAGGTTTACTAGGCTATAATGTTTTTTGTTTTTTTTTAATCCACATTGAGTCTTTTACCGGCCCCCAAAAAACAATTTCCTCAATATAATTAATAGGAATGCGACATCTAAGACGCAACACAAACTTTCAAGTTTTCTTCCAAAGTTTAAGCAATCTTTTGGTAATCGTACATGAGAGATTCATGTTTCTGTTTTCCTTTTTAATGAGTACCAAAGTGTCAAAAAATACAAACGTGATGATCATGGTGGTGGATTTGCACGAATTGCATCCTCATTTCTGCACATTAGTTTGCTAACCTCAACAGTTTATTGTTATAAACCACACTGAAAGGTTACTGCAAACTCTAGCAAAGATTTCTACACACATAACTGAGCATAACAAAGACTCTAGGGAACTGTATTCTCTCCCCTTCACCCCATAAACCATCTTTTGCTATTAATTGCTATTACCAATGAGTATGCCTTATATATTGAGACATATTTATGAAAACATGTATGTTTGTGTGTTTTTATATTGCTTAGGCAATATATCATTCTAACCTTAAAAAGCTATGCTCTCTATTAGGTAATATTGCCAAGAATGTCGTTACTGCAGAAATACCCTGAAATATATAAATAATATTGGTATATGGGCCATTTGGCCCGACCCTAACAAGGTGTAACAGAAGTGTAATCCTGAGCTGAGCATAAAGACTCACTGCCTGATTCAGAAAAGCTATCTACGATTATTATTGTTACGGCTGTGTGTGTGTGGGCGTGTCCTGTCCTGTTTTTTTATTGTTGTCCATGTCAGTTTATTATCAGGGACTTTCACATTTTTTCTTCCATCCTGACTACAGTGTTGGCAAAGCCCCAGATAAACTACTGTGTAGCAGCTTCTGGGTGATTCACACATAGTCATTTGTGAAAAACTGAATGCATTTCCCAACCAGCCACATTTGTGGTTAGCGTAGCTTTTATGAATACTGGCCTCCAATCTGCTTCTGGTTAGCTCTGTTTTTAGGCCTCATTACCACAGTTCAGAGTTTTGGAAGACATTTTCTGACTCTCTGATTCACATCATTTATGAGAGTCAAGTAAAAAACTAATTCCGCTAGTCTTAGCTAGTGGAAAACTTTAAAATAATATCTGTGTGATCAGGAATTTATGTCTGAATTAAAGTTTTTGAATTAAAGTTTTTGAATTAGGCTAGCATGCTATGGCACAAGTCACTAGCTTTTATTTTAACATTTAAATACTAGTGTTGATGTAGCTGAAATCATTCAGATACAGTCAGAATTTTTTTTTTTGATTTGCTTAGGAATCATTCTGCTCATATATAAGGTGTTATATTAAATTCAAACACTGTAGTTCCAGTGATATTTTGATTCCAAATTTTTTTCTGTTTGAAAAAAAGCACACTGAATGTGTAATAAGGAATGATGATGTCATCCTACCACAAAAATGGCGACATACATGGATGAGTTTCTCACAGCTGTACAGGATGTTGCAATTTCCCCAACGGAAAGATTTATGCATATTTCTTTGATGTTAAAATAACACACTTTCAACCACAGAAATTGTGTTAACTGGAAGTAAGTCAACAGGACGGTGTTCAATACTAATTGGCAAGTGCGAGAAGAAAATTTAGACTTGACATTTAGCATCTGAATTCATATTTAACAATTATAAGTGCGACAGTCGGTGCTGTGTACTGTTGTTTATTGTAGAAATACATTCAAAAGCACTGTCCTGCAGAAACAACATCTATCTGGAAGTCATGTTTTAGCTTCTCAGGAAGGCTGCTGAGGCACTGTGGATGATGTAGTCATAACTGATGTAGTCAAAATCACATTTAAAATGGGTAATATCTGAGTATTTAGAACGAATTGAACTTTACAGATTATTAGAAAAAAGTGTGGAATTCACTAATAGACTGTTGCTAGACACAATATTATTATTCCAGCACGTAACTGTCCCCCAAAAAGTTTTTATATTGTATACGGATAAAGTGAATTGTTATGTTATGAGGTTATGAGTTATGAAGCAGAATCTACCTAAACTCTGCTTTCTTAGCCACTCACAGATGAAATAAAGCCCCCATTTAATGGAATTAGTGACATCGAATATTTTCATGCATCATGGAAAGCACAGTTTGATAAGCACATGACAATCTGTATTAAAAACTTGGTACATGTGTACCGCCAGTGGACATGTGATATGCATGAATGGTACTTTTGGTCAAACAGTGACACCACAAGTGTTGTAGAATCTAATAAGTGATGACAGGAGAGTGTGGGAAGTCATAGACTCAATAAAACCCCAATAAAACCTGCCACAGTGGCTCAATGTAAAACAGATGCTTCTCAGGCTAAAGTCAAACTGAATGCTACCAGGTATACACCAACTCTTCTTTATGGCCTAACATACCCTTTTTAAACACAAGAAATATCACTCAACTGAGCATTTCTCCAGTCCTCTTTTAAAAAAAAAATCATATTTTGTTCTATTGGAGTTCTTGTTAAGTCAAACACTGCAGGGCCGTGAGCGCTGCCTGGAATCACATCCACTGCTGAGCAGCTGTACTACTCCAACCTGCCAGACGAAATGATGGAAACCCAGCACGAGAATGAAAGTTGCCAAAAAAAGTCATCCTCTGCTCTTTTTTTTATCAGTTTACGTATGTTGTTAGGGACGTGTGGTCTATATGTACAGTTGTACTTGAGCACAAGTAGTAAAATTACTTAAAAAGTGCAAATGAACTCGACTTGCAGTGGACAGTTTTTTTAAAATACTTTGGTTAATTTCATGAATCACAATCTTCTGAACCTTCTTATATTCAATCAAGTAATATCCCTACTTTCTTATTTTCATTTAGAGCCACATTTCTGTCTCCCCTGATAATGTTCCCTAAACTAAAGTTTCCTGACTTTCATATGAACTGTAAGACGGTGTTTATGACCAGTGGTTTTTCTTTTTTTGGTTAATCCCACAACAGGATAAAACAGAAATACATTTTTTTCTTGTTCTGCTAAGCTTTGAGTTATTTCATCCTGTTTCCTTGCTGTCACGTGGTTTTTGTTCCTTCTAGAATGAGCTTCATGTCTTGGTATGTCTCCTCAAGGTGTCTCGCTGGCCTTTTACCAGCTAGCACCATTTCATGGTCAGACAGAGTTGAAGATCCTGAGCCTGAGCTGTCACGTTTTAGTGTGCTCGCCCTTGCTGCTCGCCGTCACTTTCCTGTCTCATAAAAGAACAGAGTAATTTCCAGCATAACAGAGCCAGGCTAGAAGTCCCAAAATGAAATGGAAAAGGAGAACATGACCCAGGTTGAAATTCATAAAACTCATAGATCTACCTCATATAAATTTGGAATAGATCCTTGAGGACTCCTAAAGCAAAAGTTAGGTCAGCTATGGCTGAATCAAAAGAGTATCCTAGTGTTTATATGTCTAGCTAACCTTGTGTATTTATCCTCACACAGGATCTACTGGGTCTAGAAGAGGAACCTATGGCCAAGGTAGACCCGCTATTATATCACAAGTGTTTTGTTTTAGAAATCTCCCACAGTTGCACAAGTCACATATAGTTCCCTGCTGTTGTCTACTGCCAGCTAATCAGTACAATCACACTGAGCGTGAATATGAGACTTAAATTTAACAGCAAACCGAAGAGTATTGACCTTAGTTTTATTCATTCATTTTTATGCATATTTTCACCCTCAAAAGATGTGGCTCTGCCATTTTTGTTCTGCGCTCCCCTCTATGGACTGGAGCCTGTATCAGAGTAACATTACGCAAGTGAGGTTGGATGACTGTTGCATAAACACACTTGAAAGGAATATTTGATTTGTTTTTCTGTCCTCTCATTGTGTGGAGAGTTGAAGAATGTGAAGTTACGTAAGTTACTAGATAGTTTTTTGATTAGTTACTATCATGTGATTAATGAAGTTGTTAACATTACATGTTGTTACTGTTTTACAGACAAATGTAATCTGATTGCAGTAATAAGTTACTTTGTAGCTTTACTTTGTGATGCATTTTCCTACCACTGGCAGTAAGTGATCTTTTGGCCATTTTGTGGACAGCGTGAATAAGTTGTAAGTGACAAGAGAAGGTTTAGAGAGACGTTATTGTCATCTATCTGTACACAGTGCAATATAGTAACAATGTGAACACAACATAAAGTTTAAGTGACTATTTTAAAAGTTGAAACTTCCATATGGAACTGCGAGAGGGAACTAAAACAAAGCTGTGGTCAGACAGCTAATCTGTCGCTTGAAACTTGCTACACACACTACAAACACTTTGTAAAGCTAAGAATAGATGCAGTTATAACTGATTACTCTTTAGGGGTTGATGGCTGTGCACAGCCTCTTTCTTACTGGCAAATTGTTTTCACATAGTCATCTGATACATTTTTAGTGTGAAAAGTTTGGATCTAGATATTTAAGGCTTATTTTTTTGAAAAAATCTAACCTGACCTTTGTGCATCTGGCCAGTTCACACAGATTCTGAGGTCCAATAAATGCTTTCCTTTTTATCTTGCAAAACTTAGTTTAAATGATATTTAAAACAGACCTTGAGAAAGTCTTGAAAAATTGTAAATTTGGAGATGCAACTATTGGAAATTCTTAGAGCAAAAACAAACCAAAAACCCGCCTGTGTTTGAAAAACAAAGGCTTGCTGTAGAGTTTGATGAATAAAGGCTTATTTGACTTTCCATACAATGAATGGCCATAAGGGAAAGTTGGAATTGGACACACAAAGTGAAAATATACAAAGAAACAACAAAAGGCTTGTCTTTGTCTGCCTATGTGTATAACAGTTCTTGTCCTCTGCTGTTTCTATTTTCAGGACAATCAATCAAGATGTTCATTCGAGGTCGGCCGATAACCATGTACATCCCCTCTAACATCCAGAACTATGAAGACCTGAAGATGGAGCCTCCCACTGAGAGGCTGGAGCTGGACTGGGTGTATCCAACCAAAATTCTGCAGAAGTGTTCAGCCTCATGTTCATATTTGTTTAGAGTATGTTACATCCAGACAGTGCTGATTTAACGGGTGCTCTTTTCTTGGATTCAAGCCACAGAGTGTCTGTTGGAACGTCTCTCTCTAATGGCTGAGTGCCTGTGAGGACTGAATCAGCTACAGATTAACTGCTAGCTGTGAAGTTGAGGGTGTTGCATATTCAGATAGACAGTCCACAAAACTGAAATAGTGTCATTATTTATTTACATCAGTGAAATTCAAATCAACTCAAATCTTCACTTGCAGATGAGCTGATAATCAAGCAATTTTGCATTTTTGGTTTCCTTTAATAAATAAAAAAGACCTGTGAGTAGATTAAATGTCGCCTTGACCGTATCATCCCAGCTATGGTTACCGAGGACGGGACTGCCGGGCCAACCTGTACTTTCTCCCCTCGGGTGAGGCAGTGTACTTCATTGCCTGTGTTGTTGTACTTTATCACATCAACAACCGCACACAGCGTCACTATCGTAAGCACACAGATTGTGTCCGCTGGTAAGTGGAAACCTTTTTTATCCTCTGCATCCATTGATTATATTTGATAAAACTTTGATCAACATCCTGGGAGGTACATGTTTATAGTACTCTTAATTTCTTATGAAAAGCTTGGCTTTAGGCTTTTAAAGCCTTAAAAGGAACAAGCAGCTTACCTGGCTCTGCCCAAAGTACATAAAACCAACCTGATTCCATTTTTCATGCTAAGCTAGGATAGATAGCAAAGCCAAGTTGTACCTCCAGCCAACTCACATACCCCATAGCACAATACTCCATGCTAATGATGGGTTACAGCTGGAGCTTGTTTGTTTTATTCTCAGTGAATGCAAAATTATTTATCTGCTAAGGTTCTGATTGTTTTGATCCGCACCATGACTGAGCACCTCAGACACAGTTTAAGAATCGGACCTGTTTGTGCTGTCACTTTAATTGAATGACTTCATGTTTCCATCGACCAAATTGTTGTTTTTTTTCTGAGAGCACATACTAATAATACTTGATCACAATTGCTAAGCTTACTTTATAATATGCTTATTAATAGCCTAACTGAAGATAATCTAAAAAAAATAACACTGTGGCATTGTTATCTTAGGCTTGTTAACAAGGCCATGAAAAAAATAATTTGGGGTTCAGTGGGTTAAAGTTGTTATAACACCATTAAAATCTATTAAACCTACTGATGTCAATTTAAAACATATTTAAACTATTACAGCCCATCAGAACCTGTCATAACATTTTTAAGTCTAATAAACCCTGTTAAGAGGCATCAGCATGCTGGCAACTGATATGCCATGAGCCAATAAAGAGTCATTTTCTGAACCCAAGACTGGGCTCAACCCAGGTCTTCATATGGCTGCTGGAGGTGGATGCAGTGTTTACTTTGTGTAATTAAAGATTTGAGAGGGTGATCAGCACACTGGCAGGTTACCACATGTCTCTTAACCACTTGAACCACAAAGCTGTACAAAATACCACTCAGATTAAAGAATATTTATGCTTTAATGTCTCTTTTGACAGCAGAGATAAAAAGGCAACGGGTTCATTGCAGTTCTCATAGGCAGGGGACTTTCCTACTGCTTGTTGACTGGTAGTGTGAAATGTGCTTGTTGATGGTCATGATCTCAACACATGTACACAAGTACAATAAATCCAATTATATAGTTTTTAAACTGATCTCAGTCTAACCACAATCTGATTTGAAGACATATCATATTCATTCAGGGTAAGTTGGATTCAATTTCTGATTTGGACACCTTTCCAGTTCTGTGGTTTTGGCTTGAGTACATAGGAATATAAAGAGTAATTTGCCTTGTTTGAAAAATGGAAAATAAAAGCAGGGAGGGGATTGTGTCAAATAACAGATATATTGCTTTGCCTCTATTGATATGTGGAGGCCAAAACATATATTCCTGCAATAATGGTCGCTTACAGTGGTTTCCATAGGATAATTAAAGGCTTCAGGGCAAACAACAGTATGACTTTTCCTATAGTGCAGACCATAATTAGTTTCTCCCCTTATATGTCTTTGACAGTGTTATTGAGCACATTAGTACGTTTTTGCTCTGAGAGTGTTTTGAGATGCTTTGATTGTGTTCACCACTTATGATTTTATTTACATAGTACCTTTAATTTCTAGCAACAGGACTTTGATCTTAAATATGCAGCCAATGGGATTTTACAGGTTACTGGTGAATAGTCTTCATTGGCCAAATTACACTGAGCTTGTATTAAACTATGTGAAGACCATGCCAAGGGAATGCTGACATATCTGACTTTCAACAGTACTTGACTACACAGTGTTTAAAGGCAAATAATGAAGCTGTTCTAATTAGTGTTTATTTACTAACTTTGGATCCATTAGTTGTGTAAAAGGTTTAATTCATTGTAATGAATTTAGAGGGAAATAGTACTAACTTTACACCTCAGCCCTTTAGCTTTCTGGCTACAACTATGCTGTTTTGAGTCAGTCGTATTTAAACATTTAAACAAACTTATTTCCAGCATTAGCAGGCATGTGTTTTCAGTGGAAAAGCTCTCAAAAATATACTTATGTTTCTCTGTGTATGGTGAATGTGTAAGTAGGCTCCTTTTTTCTGACATGTTCACCACTATAAGTTGATGATAGTACTGCTTGTTCCCCTGCCCTGGTGGCCATAGAAATTCTAAAGCAGCTTTAATTGTCATGAGTAAATAATTAGTTTGTTTAATTTGTCAAGTAAACTTTTGCTCCCCAACATTTGGAGGATTGTAAATAATAATGGCTATAATTCCTGCTCATTACAACTGAGTGATTTAAACAACATCCAATTAAAATAAAGTCTGTTCCTTAACCTCATAGTCATTGTTTTGTTTCAAAGCCAGTGTGCTGGAGCACAGAGCCAATACAACCAAAACATTTCTCACTGTCCAATTACATTATGATGTGTACCACTAAGTACACTTGTCATTTTGCCAGGTTGGATACAGTTACATTCATGGTGAGCCTGGCCAATATATTTGAGTAAGGTTTTGTCCAAAAGCTCTGTACAACCCCTTCTTGTTATTTGCTGAGAACATTTCTGTTCTTCCTGCAGTCTTACCGTCCATCCTGATAAGGTGCGCGTGGCATCGGGCCAGACAGCAGGGGTAGATAAAGATGGCAAGGTGACTACTGCTGCAACACCAGTTCAATACACTTTGAGCCTCTGTAGACTTTTTAAAAATATTTTTAAATGCTACAACTGTGTGCACTTATGCATGCAGCATAATTTGAATTAATGCATATTTTTTAATAAGTTCCCCTGTGAAAGTCATATAACCTTCATATAGATATACAGCATTTGCTCCATTTTAATTCTAATGCATAGAATCAGTAGCTAAAAGATCTAAATAATAATAAATAAATACAAATATAAATATAATTACATATAAGTGAATTTGTGTGTGTGTCTGTGTGTGTGTGTGTGTGTGTGTGTGTCAGCCCCTGCAGCCTTGTGTTTATATCTGGGACTCCAGCACCTTGGCCACTCTGCAGCAGATCGGCTATGGAACCTTCCAGAGAGGAGTAGGATCGGTTGCATTTTCCTTTGCTGTGAGTCGATCGTGGTATAATATACCCACACTGCAGTGAAAATCAGGCTTTAATGTCATTACAGACTGACAAATCCCCTGTCCACTATCCAATGTCCTGTCCTGATAAAATTATCAGTGAAAACAGCAGACCAATAGTCACCGTTCTGCTGCTATTACTATTTTTCTTTTCACTGAAATATTGTGTTTTACTTGATAGATATGTTCAGTCACTTCCCATTAGTCAATAACGAAACCACCACATACTTCCTGTACGATAATTTTCTTTACCAGCTTCATTTTTTCATGTTTTTGTTGCAGGATTCTGGAGCCTTCCTATGTGTGATTGATGACTCTAATGAACACATGCTATCAGTGTGGGACTGCAGCAAGGGAATCAAGTGTGCAGAGGTCAAGGTAAAGAAAAGTTTTGAAGACATCTCAACTATTTACAACAGTGAGACAACTTATCGACTTTATTCATTCCTTATATTGGTTCAGTGGAGTTCATCTCAGCTGACTGCACTGACAATACTGCTATGAATAATTATAACAACAACAACAACAACAACAACAACAACAACAACAATAATAATAACAATAATAATAAATTTATTAATTCCCTTGGGCAAAATCAGTTTGCATGTTTTTGGTGGTGGGGGAAACTGGAGCACTTGGAGGAAACCCACACAAATGTGGGGAGAACATGCAAAATAGTAACAGTAACAATATAGTAATATCATCAATGCAAAATCAATAATAAAATAAGTAATGATTTCATGTATTTCAAAACTACAACACAACACATGTTGTAAAGGGGCATTCAGTAGGTAGTCAGTAGGTAAATTTAAAGGGGTCGATGTCAATGTGGAGACCTAATAAGAGATGATATGTTTCAGCTCGTTCCTCATTTGCACCGTGGTTGTAAAAAAGGGAAACTGTTTTAAAGAAACTTTGTGAGTTGTTTTGACACTGATGACATTTCTGACTGCTTTGTGGTGCTGTGTTTGTTATAATTTGTGAAGGTTATATGTTTTCTAATATATTTGACAATTTTGGTCACTGCTGGGTTTTATAACCCGTTCAAACAATGCAGTCCTTCCAACCAAAGTTGAAACATGTGAATTAAACTTGTGAACACAATGATGGATGCCCAGCATGGCTGCATGCTCAGTGTGTCGACGCTTTTTATGAAGGAGATCTGTTTGCAGGGATTAAGGGGGGAAAGATGGCGGTTTGTTGCTCCGCTCTGCTTTCATGGGCTTTTATCCCAAAACGCTCAACTTCCCTGAGAGCAATTTCTGCACGGCTGTCATGGCAACAGTGTAAATATTTTATACAGTGAACTTGTCTGGCTGTGTGTATGTGTGTGTGTTCGGTAATGCCGCAGTGGGAATGCATAGGTGGGTCTTTGAACTTACACACCATCTTGAGTCAAGAATTTAATGATCTTGTGCAGGAACTTATGTTTTGTGTAACGTTGCATTCAGTGTACATGGTTCAAGTGTGGGAAGGCAGCTCACTGTTGGACAGGCCAACACTCACCCACACTGTATAAACACACGAGTTCATCCAGCAGGACCAAGATAATTATACCCCCCCCACCCCCTGCCCCCCCTCCAGCAGTGGAATAGTCCATATGCCACTTTACAGCACAGCTATGAATGGAGCTTTTTATGGAGAACTGATGCTCCTCTACTTGCTGTACATACTGTTCACAGTCAGCAATCACTTGCCTCTGTGACTGTGTATGTTCTTTTTGTGTCTGTGCCTGGTGGTTTTTAACACTTCTGGGTGGTGGAACATGCTGAAAACACAACAACTCATATTGTATTATTACCATATCACTTTTTGTGACTATAATGTTACTGTGTTATGCATTACTTTGGCTTTCATTTAAACCAGAACATGTAATGCACAGTGGGTTTGTCAGCTTTTCATGCAAACTGCTGCTGGAAAAGCTCTGGTTTGTGGGCTGTAAAACCAAAAAAGTGGGCTCAAAGAGGTTAAAAAGCTCCATTAACTCCTAAATTTATGGTAATTCTTTGTGGATTTTCAGAACAAATGTCCTCTTTCACATCAGAGTCATTTGATCCATCTCTCATAAAAAAATCTATGTGCATCTATCAAATATTCATGAAGTGATTCTTTGTAACTTCTTACAGCCACTCCAACAAATATTTATTCATTAGCAGTGTTAAATAATAATAATAAAATGATGATGTGACAGACTTAAATTATAGAGCTGAATTATCACTGAACCCTCAAACCCCTGAGGAATTTCGACTGAAGGACTTTTTTTGTTTTTCTTGACATATTCTAGCAGTGAGGATCAGGTGGCATACGTCCTTTGATTCAGGAGAGCCTTAGGTTTCAGCTTTGTTCATTTTAAAGTCAGAATTTTACATTTACTTTGTTTGAGAGTGGATTAACTTAGCCCTAACACTAACCCTAAAAACATTAAAAACACTTGGTAATGCAGCTGAAAAGCTCAGGAACTGTGATTTACAACACAGAGTTCATTCTAATTCTTTTATCAAATTGGTTCGGCTGTCTGGCTTATGTCTTTGGTTCATTACATCACCGTTAATTCCAGCTGCAGGAAGCAGCTGTTTTTAAAGAACAAGCTCTAAGAAATCCACTGCACACAACCACAAACACAAATCCAAATAAAAAGGTGCTTGTTTGCGGCCATGTAGACTATAAAAACTTTGCAATGCCACGCAGTATTTCAAGCATGTGTTTGATGTCCTCATTTGGGAACATCAACAATATATTATTCCTGTCTATAGAGACTGCTTTGAAAAGGTAATCTCTCTTCATGTGGCCATTGAATATTGTTGTTTTTCCTCATGTCTTGTGTATTTGTTACCTTGTCAGTTTCAATCCATACTTGTAGCTTCAGAGTGAGTCAGACTTTAGGAACATATTAATATCTCATACGCTTTCATTGATCAAAAAAAGTGCATTTTTATACATTAATTGGATAGTTTTGTCTATATGTTTTTTTGCTATATGTTTCATTGTTTGTATAGACTCAGTTTATTAACAATATCAAATACATCCAGCTAGCACATAAGTCCCTCTTTTGGTCTCAGTTATCTTGATTCATACTCTGATCCTGCCAGACATTTCCATATGATGATGCTTCCAAATATATGATGAAATTCCTTATGATGAAGACTTGATTGATGCTGTGATAATGTAACATTAGAATTGTTCTAAATAAGAGTTTGTGTACATTGTTGTGTTGTTAGAGTACCAATGAGGCCGTGTTCGCTGTGGACTTTAACCCAAGTGACAGCAACAATATCATCACCTGCGGTAAATCCCACGTCTACTTCTGGACGCTCAGCGCGGGACAGTTCACCAAGAAACAAGGCATCTTTGGAGTAAGACCCGGCTTGAGTTTATTTAAAGTCAGTTTGTCCTGGCGGAAAAATGATGTTAGCTCATTTTCTGTGTGTTTCAAATCACAACACATCCTTTATTGTCTTTGTCTGCTTCCAAATAAGTACAACAAGTTTGCAGCTTCTTCAGTTTGAGGCCAAAAAGAAAAGAATAGGAATAAAAAGAACTTATATACATATATTATACAGATGTTACACAAATCTGAAAGAGGACTCACTAATCACTCTTACTCTTATCACAAAACTCACTCTTGTCTGTAAATCTGATTTAAAGAGACAGTTTGGGATTTCTTGAAGTAGTGTTGTAATTCATACTCTGTGTATTCTGTGCATTAGATGGTGGTCCGCATGCCCACATTTGGGAAAGAAAGCAGGAGCATTGGTGTATAAAGCTTAGCAATGAACTGCTGTGGATGGGGACAGCAGCAAACCCCTTTTTAGTCATCCAAAAAAAACCATTGTAAGAAATCATTATCAATGTAAGTGTTAACTTTACTTTGAATATCTTCGCCCCTTTGCCTCGCCCTCAGACAGTACTTTCTACAGGAGAACTGAAGTGGTGGCATCAGTCTGTGCTGCCTGTAAAGCCACCTGACTACTCTTACAATATTAGCAAGTTTACCTTGATAGGACAGACTGGCCCGTCACTGCCTCATCAGAGAGTTTGTTTGTGTTATTGTGTGACTTTGTTTTTTAAGAGGGTTATTTTGGATTCTCTGAAGACAAAAACGAACACATGAATCAGCTGAGGCAGTGATGGACCAGCAACTACCGTATTCCGCATGGTAAAACTCCTGTCTCCGTCAGTTGAACAGGTTCCTTTCAGATAGAGCTGTCTTGTTGGTGAGGCTTTGAAAATATATTTCAAATATTGCACTAACACTTAAACTGACAATGATGTTTTTGGATGGGCCTTACATTAGGAGATTAAAATGTGTGTAGCAGCCTTCTCCATCCACAGTAGTTCATTACTAAATCTTGATATTCCAGCTGCTTTCCTAAACTGGCACGTCACCTGTATCTACAGTAGGTTATACACTGACTCTGAATAAGTACCTTGCATGAACCAACTTAAAAAAAACTAAATTATTCCATTGACAGAGTAAAATCATAATTTTGTCTTAAACTTGTATTAAAATGGATCAGCTTATTATTCTTAAAAAAAATCTCATTATTCTTTCAGAAATACAAGAAGCCCAAGTTCATCCAGTGCTTCGTGTTCAGTCTGACAGGAGACGTTCTGACTGGAGACTCTGAAGGGAACATCCTGACTTGGGGAAAATCTGCTGCAGATGTCAAAACACTTGGTAAAGGAGCCAAAGGTCAGTGCTGTAGATCTGGATCAAATTAAATGTCAATACGGAGAATACCTCTGTAGAGATGTAGCGTCTGTTTTAGTTTGTCAGACTAAACCTCCATGAAAAGCTAAAACTTCACACTGACAGCTGAGGAAGTGACCTTAGAACCCTTAAAAGAAACATAATACAATAATACATTTGAATTATAATTAATAAAAATGTTGTGTAATTTTCATTATTTTAAAATTTGTTGAAACTAATTATTTATTTTGATTTTTTTTACCTTACATTTTATTTACAAGTTTCCTGCCAGTTTTTTTTCCTTGATATATTTTACACATTTTTCTTCTTTTTTTCCCTCCAACACTTCTTTTAAATTTACAAAACTTCATGCCCTCATTTGTTAAGCTGATAAACCAACTAAATAGTGTGTTTTTCATTTCACAGAGACCTTTCAGATAATGCGACAGACCAGAGCCCATGAAGGAAGTGTGTTCACCCTGTGCACCCTGCAGGGGGGGGCTCTGCTCAGTGGGGGAGGAAAAGATCGAAAGATCATTCGCTGGAGTGCTGACCTGGCACCTGAGAGAGAGTGTGAGGTGAACCACAGCTGTGTGTCTGTGTGTTTCTGCATGATGCTGTTGGTGGACGGCTCTGTGAAATAACTTTCTGACAGGTGAAACGCTTGTTGGTTAATTTGAGTCTCTGTCTAGATTCCAGAGAAGTACGGGGCAGTCCGCACCATTGCAGATGTGGATGGGGAGGAGCTGTTAGTGGGAACAACCCGTAATGCCGTCCTCAGGGGAACCTTCTCAGATGGATTTGTAGCCATCGTGCAGGTATGTCGTCTTCTTGTAGGTATTTTAGGATTGGTGCGTCTTGGATTGTAGCTTAGTTGTGGCCAAATGCATCAGTAAGCACTGTATGCATTGGACCAATGTATGGGAAGAGTGGTAAAAAAAAAGTGCAGCAACACTCCATGAAAAGCTATTCTGTCATAAATACAACAGAGGAGCAGCTACTTGATCTTTTTACATGGCAGACAAACACACTACTGTTGTTTTATAATTCTTGTTCCATCACGCACACATGGTTTGGGATTTCTGTACCTCCTTGCTGTGTCTGCCCCTGTTTGTTCATTATTGCTGACAATATTTAAAATTTGTATCTTTTTTAATGGATATCTTTAAATTTACAACCATGGTCAACACTAACATCAGTGGCATAATACATTTGTTTGCTGAGATTTCTACAAAATAAAAGCCTCCCCTTGTTTCTCCAGTTGAACAGTTTTAATTAAAGGCAGCAGCAGTAAGATGTTTTCTCTTGTGAAGCCGCGGCATCAAGCTGTTCTCTGCTGTAAAGAAAGTGAGGTGTAAGCAGTCAGGCTAATATCAGTGAGATAAAACAACAGAGACGATCCCTGATGACCCCTGGCATATGTGAGGGCTATTTAAATCCAGTGCAGCAATTGTGAACTGCACCGCTATTACTGAAAACTGCTGTAAACAGAAACCATTTCTGAATGCCAGTCTTTTGAATTGCTGTTACAGTCAAAAAAAACAGCAAAAAAAAAGTTTTAAAAATTGTGTTTGATTTTAGGAAAGTAGATTAGCCCAAACTCTCTGACATGCAGCAGACCTGGGCAGGACGGTATTTTTGGGATCCCATGTGTTTTTGACTGTGTGCACACAATTGGCTCTCAAGGTGGACTGAGCACTAACAGTGCAGAGAGGTCAGGAGGAATGTGAACTTATTTTGGTCCGATGGTCATTACTGTGTTAATTTGACGCTGAGTATCTTCGATTTAGTCTGTTTAGATCCAACAGTCAACAGCTGGCATCAGAATGCATTTCAACAATGTCTCTGCTGACCACTGGAATGTGGCTTCCTGCTCACATTTGATCTTTTTTCCTGGGAAGCTGAAACCACTTTCACAACGAAAGTCTAAAGTCCTGCTAGTGACCCTCAGAGGATACAGTGCTTTTCTTGTCTCTCTTTTTGGATAAAATCAACATTATTTTGAACATTATTTTATTATTATTATTGTTGGAGCCTTATTGGGGAGGAGCAAAAAATGTTTCAGCAAAGGTCAAAGCTGTTTGGAAAAAAAGCCACAAGGTCATTGAGATGAAAAGGGTTCTTCCCATTTGTAGTACGAGTAGATTAGTCTGTTCTTTAGGTTCTACTGCAACTCACCTCTTGGATTAAATGATATTTAGGGATGTGTGAGGCTCAGGGTGGCGCTACAGTCAAGGTCATAGAAGTTGTTTGTCCATTCCTGACCATACTTGTGTGATGGTTTCTGTTATTTCAATATGAATTCAAAGAAAACAATGGCTACATAGAGGATACTAATACAAAACTACAGGGCCATCGAAAATGTGTGCTCTGTGATTTTCACAGTGTGATCATTGTTTTTATCAGCTCTCAGGCAGCAAAGAAGACATATCAGGATCAGTCTGAAAAACAAAACTACAGTCATATATTTGTATCAGTAGCTCTGCACCAATTCAATTCTTCAATGATCCCAGCTCCCTCTGCAAGAGAGAATTAAAGGTCAGGTGAAGATAATCATGACTGGAGATTTAAAACAATTGCAAAACAAGGCAAACTTTATTTTTAAGCAGTCAGTATTAAAAGTGTGATTGTCCACTCTACGGTAAGAGCTAGTTTGGGACATCAGTAACAAGCCTCTTCTTTCAGAAAGGATTGCTTTCTGTGAGAGACACCTGGACACCTTTTTGGGACATTAACACCAGCTGATATACAGTGTGTACAGAAAGACTGCAGTGAAACTGATGCAGTTGTAAAGCACATAAAGTAGCAAATACACCTTCTTTTTGTTGTGAAATGAACAAAAAGAGAATTTTTACTTTGTATGTTTGTGTGTGTTTGTGTGTCTCAGGGGCATGTAGATGAGATGTGGGGCCTGTCTACACACCCATCTCACAACATCTTTCTCACCTGTGGTCACGACAGGCAGGTGTGTTTGTGGAACACAGAGGAACACAAGCTGGACTGGTGCATCACCCTGGAGGTAGAGCTCACTACTTCTGATTACACACTAACTTTATTTACGAGCAAAATATTTTCTCAGCCAACCGGCACTTCTATTTTATTGAAACACATTAATATTCATTCTATTATTTCCATAGCTGTTACTAACTGATCCCGTGTATCTCTGATAGGAGTACGGGTTGTGTGCTGGTTTCTGTCCTAATGGGTCAGTGGTGTCAGTCGGCCTCAGCACAGGAAGGTAACACAGCACAGGAACCCAGCTTTTTTACACACAAAGCAACACATGAGCTCTATCCAAAAACGATAAAGCTTTGCACAGTATGAAACATTTCCAGCACATGAAAATCATTTTTAAAAAAACAAACAGTATATAGTAGCAGAAACTTCATGATAGCTGAAAGTTTCTTAAAAATAAAAACCTTTCTTCAGTAACAGAAACAGTAAAACATTTTGAGAAATGTGCTGATTCACTCTCAGAATGAGCTGTTTAGATTCATGTCAGTCTGTGTGTCCGTTACAGCGCAGGAGGAACATTAGCCTAGCTTAGCATACAGACTGAAAGCAGTTGCAGCTTGTAACTGTCTTTATGACCAACGATCTCCAGCCTTACTGTGATGACTCTCTACCTGTCTGCCTCTGTGACACAACAGATGGGTGGTGCTTGACCTGCTAACCAAAGAGGTGGTGTCTGAGTCCACTGACGGGAACGAGCAGCTGTCTGTCATGAGATACTCACCAGGTCGGACTTCACTCATATACTACATACATATACTGTTGTATATACCATATAGTTCCTTGTTTATAACTAGTATTATCATTAGGAGTTGAAAGCCGTTGTTATACAAAAAACATAGAGAGAGGACAAGAAACCAGGAGAGATGCAGGGGATGTCCCTGGTGGGATCCAAACTGGGGACGCCGTGGTTCAGGATTGGCATCTTAAAACCTAAAGCAGAATGAGACAAACAGACTATTGTTTAGGCATTTTTAACTCATAACTTTATTTTTAACAGTTAGTTTTTCAGTCTAAATTCTCATCACATCAGAGATGTGCAAAGAAATACACCTCGTTGTAAGATCCTAAAACAATCAGAATTATGGATCTGCACAGCCGTCTCATGAATTAAAATAGTCATGCAGTGGTTGTAGCTGGGGGGGGGGTGGCATTCTCAGAATATCAGATTGGGGAAATTCCCTTAATTGTGTGAATGTTCTCTTATGTTTTCAGATGGCAGTTTTTTAGCTGTTGGATCCCATGACAACTTCATCTACATCTACAATGTGACAGAGAGTGGCCGGCGTTACGCACGCTTTGGGAAATGCAACGTGAGTTAAACATAAAGTCCGTGTCCCACGGTTGCCATTGGTCCCTTGAATTGTCTTGTGATTCAGTGTGACTTTGTGTGAGTGTGTTTTGTTCTTTGTGTGTTTAGCCACAGTTGTTATGACTGCTCCTGCTAACAACTCGGTACATCTTCCTAAAACATATTCCAAATACAAGTCTGGTGACATTCAAATGGTTTTCTTGTAGTCAACAAATCCCATGTGCAGAGAAGTGTCCTGCTGCTATAAACACTCACAAAATCATCAGATGTAAATTCATTTTCGACTGAAAATAGGCTCCAACAACGGAATGTTTCTCATGTTTGACTGACAATAAAAACAGACCTGTAAATAGCAGCTTTAGGAAAATACTTTTCTCTTTAATCTTTTTAAAAACAAACTATGTTTCTGAAGTACTTATGAACTTGCAGTCAAGAACAGGAGCCCCCTGACCCAGCTGAATTGTGGGAAGCCGAATGTGGAAGAACCCGGCTGGTTCTTTCACATTTGAGACCTGATTCTGACCCAAGATCTGAGGCCAACACTGATCATTGCATATCTGTGTGCAAGACATGCCATGCAAGCATGCAGATGTTTCAGAGGCAGAGAGAGGAAGAGTTCAATGGGAACGTTTCCAACAGTTAAGACTCTCCCTTCTACCTTTTCCTGTAAACAAATTAAGAACAAGAATGAAAAATAATAAATATGTAAACAAAATCAATATGAATAAAAAATATTGAAATATAAAAACTCAGAGTAAGTAACAGCAGACCAGATTTGGAGTGAACAGAAGGGTGGCTCGGTCCTGCTCAGACATGCAAGGCCAATATCATCTCATTTACAACGTAGTAGGAACTAACAGAAACCTGGGCTTGGTGCTGAAATCCACAGACAGAGAAGGTAAATCAGTATTAAGAGACTTATGGGCTGAGGTCTGCACATGGAAATGATGACGGCAAGAAAATGATCAAATGTCATCAGCTTTATCTTCTAATGTTGATTTTGTTTTGATTTATCTGTCCAATCAGGGCCACTCCAGCTTCATTACGCACCTGGATTGGTCCAAAGATGGCAAATACATTATGTCTAACTCAGGCGACTATGAGATCCTTTACTGTAAGTGGAAACAGATCTTTTTGCACTTTAATTCTCTGAATTCTTGATAATCTAGTGTTATGACGATGAAGATGAATGTATCTTGACAGGGGACATAGCCGCAGGCTGTAAACTGTTAAGGAATCGCTTTGAGAGCAAAGACAGAGAATGGGCCTCCTACACCTGTGTGCTGGGCTTCCACGTCATGGGTGAGACATAGATCATTATGATCCTTTCCTGTGTTGTGATGGCCGTTGCCCCTAAACATGGTGGTGTTATTTTATCAAGACGGCTTGATAACTGCTGCTGTTGGTGTCCCAGGTGTGTGGTTGGAGGGCTCTGACGGCACAGACATCAACGCTCTGTGTCGCTCGCACAGTGAGAGGCTGGTGGCTGTGGCTGATGACTTCTGCAAAGTCCACCTCTTCCAGTACCCCTGTCCCAAACTGAAGGTACCACTCGTACACTTCACACTCACTCCAAAGCTTACTCATCCCTTTTTTGTCCACCTTAAGAAGCACAGCTTGAATCAAAAGTCATTTAGGCAGTAATGGAGGAAGTCTTTTGCTCAAATAATGCAATTTCAAAATACTCCTGTATTCCTACATTCAAAATTTTACCTTTTAAAGTAAAAATATATTTAAGATATAATATATATGAATATATATATATATATATATATATTCTATCAACAAAGTATAATACATCTGCACACGGATGTTTAACTTATTACACATTCATTCAATCACCTGACTGTTAATACAAGGAAGATGTTTCAGTCAGCCTTTATCAGCATGTGACATTGTACATACAATGTTACAATGGTTAGGTTCTTACCAAATTGTATGCAGATATTAAATGAGGTAATGAGACACTTAATATGTACACTTAGTAAACCTGATTATGGCTTTGATGTAATTTTACAGTGAAATATATGAATTTTATAAAAATTTAGGTTCATCGTTTCTTGCTTTTTTTAAATCAGCAGTTTAGAAATGTAAATGTTTTAACAATTCATGACATCTTTTTATAAATTTTTGCCCCAGGGAAACACCCACTTTCTCTTTTGGGTCTTGTGCAGGAAAAATTGAAGAAACCCAGGTTGACAGAACTGCATTGTAATATGTTAACTATGTGTAGGTATGAGGAACTCCCCTGGGGTCTTGTGCCATGTCTACTTTCAACTTAAGTCAGGATATTGACTTTCTTTGCAGCTTAGGTCACATCCTGGCATTTGAAAACCCAGGTATGCTGATACCTTGCAGATAGCAGTGACGCTCAGTGACATTTTGGTCTAAAAGCTCTCCTGAGTAATGAGTTTGATGACACAGAGGAAAGATTAAACCCAGTGATATGAAGGCTGACGGGCACCTCACAGATTGATCTGATTCTGTTTTAAAGGGCAAAAAAAAGGGGTTTGAAACCACATTTTTTGATCATTATACATGATTTATTTCTTTTTAATGTGTGATAACTTCCGACTAATCACACAAATGTAATTAATGTTAATTAATTTCATGTACCTAAACACTAGCTGTCACCTCTTGCTAATAAGCTTAACAGTGACATGAGGATCTGCAACAATGGGTGTCCGTGTGCTCCATGTACTGCTATCCTAAATGCTTTTCTCAAAAATCAAATGACTTGGGTTTTGGTCTTCAGTCTGGGTATTGCTGTGATGGCAACAACAAACAAACAAGCAAAAAAAAACAAAACAAAACATTGAAATGGCGTGTTGGATTTCAGCGAAAAAGCCCTGGTTTAAAATGACTGAGTTGAGGGCACAAGTCTTATGTATTAAGAGTTGCATTCAAGTGTGTGATTCACTTTACCCTTCTGAGTTAGTTGGAAGCTTTGGATGCACTTGTTCAGTTAGTAGGTTGAAGGTGGGCAGAAACTACAGCTGGCTGTTTTTCCACCTCTGGAGGGGAAATAAGATTTAGAGTTTTTCATCTTCGACATGTTTCCCAAATTTTGGGCCCAGTTTGCCTTCACCATGGCCCACGCTAAGGTCTCTTTCCTTTTAACTGCATACATGCAAAACAGCCACCATACACAATAATCTAAGCCAGGGAGTACCGTTCCAAATGTAGCCATCTGTGGTTGCTAATTCTTAGCCATCCTAATTATAACTCAGAGAGAAGAATTCAAAATGAGCATAACACACATTAGGTCTTTTCATTACACCATCTAGTTGATTAAGCAGTAAGGAACATGCAGCAACATCTCAGAAAATTATTACAGTCCATCATAATGTCCAAAATCTCGAGTTTCAAATCACTATCTTTTTTTGATCATCTTTTGAACATCTTAGAAACAACTTTTCTCCCCACCCAATTGGGAAATCTTGCACAAGTGACAGGGACCGTCATAAGAGTGCAAGCAGGATGGCTAAGATAGAGTTTTTTACATTTGTGTATGTAATATCATCATATTTAGATACTTTGGACCAGTTTTTGTTATAACTTATGATTTTATCTTTGATTTACATAACCTCATGTAACCATTCATGGTTATGATATGTATTCTCACTGTTGACGCAAACTTCACTACTGAAAATGAACAATGACCAATAAGAGTAATAAAAGAATAATCTTCTGTCCTCTATCTCCAGGCACCAAGTCACAAGTACGATGGCCACGGCAGCCATGTTACCAACGTCTGCTTCACCCACAGTGACTCCCACCTTCTCTCCATGGGTGGAAAGGACACCTGCATACTTCAGTGGAGGGTGATGGGAGGTGGGGTGGGTGACAGCAGGGAGAGACTGGCCTCAGTCTCAGCCTCGGTCTCGGCCTCTGCCTCGGCCTCAGCCTCAGCCTCGGCTTCATCCACCTGCACCAGCTCTCCAGAACCTGCCACCAGCTAGGAAGGAATCAGTTTAGAGCAGTGAGAAAGGGGAAGCTGTTTGCACACAGACAGAGAGGTGTGTTGCTCAGTGGACAGCAGCCACACTTATTGGCTCAGCTGGGTCTCTGTGGCACCACTGCTGCCTCAGTTTCATACAGAACGTAGAGGACTCCTCTCAAGGAGGAATGTCTATATTAACCTTTCCACATTCACACCTCCATAATCTTGTAAATCCTTGTGAAACTGGACAATTAAAGTCTTCCTTAAATGGTGAATCTTTGTCATTCTGTAGAATATATGGTGAGGATCATTTGAAGCAGTCATATATGTTTGTAACATGATTGACAAATGTGGTGACAAAGACTTTGGTTTCAGTGAACATTCCTGTTTTTAGACCTTGTTTATTAAACTTACCAAAGTACTGCATTATGACATACACCTTTTGGTTTATTAAGATGTTTTCATTATGGTTTTACATATTTTTAATACTTCAAGCAGTGTTTGGTTGACATCTCAGCTAATATTCAAGATATTTTTATGCTTGCATTAGACATACTGTGACAAACCTGTTCCAATGAATTCAACTCTCAACATTTGTGATTTAAAACTTTTTCTAACATTAGATCAGTAAACTTGAAATGATTATGTTAGTTCTGTTTTATATATTTAAAATAACAGCTGAAATACTGTGATGTTGTATCTGTCAAGCTCCCAATAAATAACCTGACTGGAAAAAAGTGTATTGTGTGTAAAGTGTCACTAGTGGGCAGTACTGCTTCAGGATTCGTTTTGTGCTGCGTTTTTAGGAAATGAATGTTCCCAGGCTACATGGCCCAGACCATAATATCCCCAATTGAACCCTGTAAGTACAGTAGAGTCTACATCTTTTAAAACAAAAATGAATAAATTTTTGTAGACAAAAAAATTTAGACTTAGACTGGGTCCTATTGCAACAACAACAACAACAACAACAACAACAGTCTAACAGTTTAGTGACAGTCTAATTGATACAAGACAAAATATTCCAGAAGAAGCGTCAGACACATTCTTAACACTGAACTATGCTGTACTATGCATGCAAATAGTTGCATAATATTTTGATCATTTATTTTCGAACTTATTAAATATAGAAAAGTATATACGCATAAAAGTAACTGACTTAAAAATCTTAACTTTAAAATAAAAAATAAGGGAGGCGATGATTTCTGTAGAGTCAAATGGGGGGTATTTTACTCTGACCCTTGACGTAACTTCAACGACTTTGATTTACAGCAATTAATTACATAATATGACTCGCGTCTTTAATAAATATTGTTGAGATTGAGTCAGCTTGAGGGAAGCACATTTTTATTGTCTGTCATGTGTTTGGGTCTTGTGTGTGTGTGCGCGTGTGCGTGCGTGTGTGTGTGTTGAGTGCCTTGTCGTCTCCTACTGCTTTGTCTGGATTTACCATTGCATTTGTGTGATATGTGGAAACTTCGTGTTGTTCCTGTCTCACAAATATTCTAAATGACCTTTTGGTCGCCGATAACGCGTGAGAATCCCCTTTTGGGCGGTATGGCATGAAAAGGTATGAATGTTGAGTTCAAAACTTTTAAACGTGTGTGTGAATTTGTATTTCATATTACAAACAGGTTGTTTATTAAACCGAGGTCAGTGAAAAAGTTCATTGTAAGATAACGGAGATTGCCGACGATAGCCGAAGATGACGATTTGCCAACGAACGAAGAGGGCCAGTGAGTGTGTGTTTTCTGTGTGCGAGTGTGTGTGCTGAACTGAGCGGAGGTGAAGAAGAGGAGGATGAAGCTGGGAGCGGAGGATGGGAGGAAGAGTGGAGTAAGAGACAGGCTAGCTGTGTGTCAATGACTGAGTGAGAGAGGAAGAGGAGAAGAAGGTCGTCTGAGGGACCGAAAACAAGGACTTTATTTTTTTGGGATAACCTCCGGAACATTACTAACGGAAACTTTAAACTTTTTACCCGCCACAGCTCGGCTTGTAGTGCCCGGAGCCGGCTTTGTTTCGCGGCGGGGGTGTCTACGATAAATGAAGGAATAAAATTGATTACAATCGACCTTTTTCAACCCAAGCGGGGAATACCCTGTGTCTGAATTTGCTAAAGGTTAAGAGAGAATGGCGGCCAACATGTACCGAGTGGGAGGTAAGGAATGTTTTACATTTTAAGACACCCCCCACAACGTGATTGTTCGTTTCGACAGCAAGGTGGCTAGCTAACGTTAGCTGTTAGCTGTCTGTTCGGTTAGCCGCTAACTAATGCTAACTCTGTCCGTACGTGCGTCCACTCTTCCATAGAAGAACGTCAAATCTACTTAAACAGCCAACAGTGTAATGTGACTAAGCCAACGGCTAAATGTAAATAAGTCCCGCATAATGACTTAGTTTCTGCTCAGATGTAATAAGCCCAAACTGCTCTTGTATCCGGTGCAGATATTACATTCGACGCAATTTTATTTGATAGAAAATGTCAACTTTTACAACAGATTAGCGTGATATCCCGACTGCTTTTCTCAACCAAAATCCGTTAACGTCACCCCGCTGCCGGAGGCTGCTGAGCAGCGTGAACCGGTTCTGAAAGTTGAATTTTTTTTACAAAATAAATTCTTCCCGTTGGATATTAGTGTTTGATGAATCTTACTTGCAGTTTGAAGCAGCAAAGCAACCACAGTTAGTCACATTATCTGACGTGGAGTCTATAACAATACATATGGTAACGTCCTGGAAGTAAGCACAATGCTAGTTAGCAGTAGCTGCTAGCCTTTGAGAGGTCAGCATACAACAAACTGTGGCGACGTCTGTGTAGCTTGCTAAAGCTGAGCGGCTAACTTTGTTGGTGTGGTGGGTTAATTGATATCTTTACGGCTTCCGCCATATTACTTCATAAGCAGTAGATATCGTTGACCGTGCTAGCTAAGTTTTGATAGCCTAATGCAACAGACTATAGGAGGATATGTGCCAGCCGGTGCAACTGCCTCTTGAAATACTGACGGATACGCTAAGTGACTAGTTAACTGAGGGACGTTGCTACCTTACTACTGTGTTCCCATCGTTTATCATCTACGAATCAGTGGCAACATCGGCGTGTTTAATATACGGAAGGCTGAACTCATAATGTTACACTGACTGTTATAATAACATAAACGATGGCAATATCAGTGTCTGAGAGACTTTTCCCTGTTTTCATGTGCCACCACTTTACCACTGGATAGAAACTGTCGCATCTCAGCATAAATAAATTAGGATGTGGTTTAGCAAGAACTTTCAAAGCACACCGTAGTTAGTAAAGTATTTGTTGTACATTATATGTGTTGCTGGTTGTCTTATTTTCGTTCTACCTATTGGTCTCAAAACGCCGGCGGCTAGTTCCGGGCTAAATTGTCTGCACTGTTTTTTCTCGGTTTTATTGCTGTTCAGTACGAACAAGTTTACTCTCTCTTTACTCTGGATTTGATGTGTAGCCTCTTCTGTTTGTTGGATCTTGTGAAGTTTATTGTAACTTAGTACAAGTAACAACTTAAGTAACAACTTTTTGAATTAAATTACATTTTGTGGCCGCAGCGATGGCCACATCAGTAGTGCGACGGTGTTGGAGGCTTATCACTGTTCAATGTCTTGTAAGATTCTGGTGTCTATTTAGGTCATGCTGCTTAATATTTTACTCTTTGTTAACATCGTCGAATGATATTGTAGCATAGGACCTACTTCAAAGGAAACTTGATTGTAATAATTTTGCAATGGTTTTTCAAACGTGCATTGTGTAAAATTTTGTGCACTTGTTAGTGTGAAGCCATAACGGCACTGTAGCTCTCAAATGAACAGTAGTTACCAAGAGCACATCTGTGTTGTAGCAAACTGTAAGCTGGCTTGACATTGGCCTTCTGAGAAGTATCAAGTTAATACTACAGTAGCTCAACGTTTTGTCAATTCGTCATTTAAGGGAGTTCGTGTGTCATAAAAGGCATGATGATAAAAATTTTAATTTCTTTGACTTATTTTGGACTTTTAACCTATGGACTCCTTTCTTAAGTTTTACTGTATTTGTCTTTACATTGACCTTTCTAATGTGTAGTTCCCTTTTTCTTTCTCCCCCCTGGTGTTATGGTTTCTCTTTCTGAGAAGTAGTACATATCCTGTCAGTAAATTTGCATTCTCTTATGTGGTGTCATGAACCAGTGTCTTTTGCTGCTACAGCAGATAGTGTCTTTGAGTGTGGCTGATTTGCTCCATGGCCTTTCTGTTGTAGCTATTTAAGATGACAAAGATGCATAAAATTGTATTTGTGTAGGGGTGTAGGGCAGTGTTTTTTTGTTTTTGTTCCTTTCTTTTTTTATCCTGTAGGTAGAGGATACTTCTAGGGCAACTCATTTACCTCTTTAAAATATAAATTACTGGAAAAACCTATGAAGCCCTGGAACTAATTATAGACTTTCTTTGCAGACAAAGAAAGAAAAAAACAGTTCTCACAAAGTGTCACTAAAATTAGCTAAAAAGAAACGTTTTGGTAAATCTTGATAGGCAGAAAATGAATACGCAAATATTGTGATTATCAGTTATTGTTTGAAGTCTTTTTTTAACATTTGATGGTTAAAGCCTCTCAAATCTCAAAATTCCCTGCTTTTTGTCCTACATAAGACTGAATATTCTTGAAGAGAAACAATACTTTTGGTAGGACAAAACATGCCATTAAATGACATCATCTTGGGCTCTAGAAAACTATGATGTGAATTTATCTTCAGTTTTTGATGGTTTATAGACCAGACATTTGCGAAAGTAATTGGTTGATTAATCCATTATGAAACAAATTTTTAGTTGAATCCATAAGTTAATTATTTATGTAATGAAAGTATATCGGTCATTACAAAGCAGCTCAGCTGAACATCATTAAAAATGCAGAATTTGTATACAGATAAGTTTACTAGTTAGTATACTGTGAATAATATCGCCAAAATTAATCACTAATGCATTTTTATTTTGTTTAAAAATACATATCCAGGATTTGGGTATGTTGTTTAGATTCATTTTAGTCTGGTATCACTGTCCAGTGCTCCCATTAAAGTAATGTGTGTGTGTGCACAGGAGACATATAAAGATGGCCAGATAACAGAAGCTTAGTGATTAGAGCTGTTGTACTTTTGACTATAAAGTACTTACAATGTGTCTATGTTGGGAGGCTGCATGAAGCTGCAGGTCTTTTTGGTAAAGTTGAACTGCTTACCAGCTTGCTGAATTATGTCTGTATGATACAGTTTCAACAGCAAGAATGCATCGTAATGTATCAAATATAATGTTTCAGTGTTATAATCAGTCCAACCAATATGATTATGCAGTTAGCAACAAGCATCTGATTATGTAATGACCTTGAAATAGATTTTTTTAAGGCAACCTTAATATGAACAAGACTACGTGGTTTTGGTGTTTCAATACACTAGTGCAGTGCCTGTTTGTAACAGACAGCTTGCTTGGCAAGAGTTACTTATCCAAACAACTTCACACTCAGAGACACAAGAGTTGTTTAGATGTTACTCCGGGTGCTATAACCTCATAGTAGAGTTTCCTAGTTCACCAGGCTAAACTTAAGTTGCTTATACCTATAACAAACTGTGTCTGAACGGTCATGTTTACCATTAACACGAAGCATAACAAACATCAGCAAAATAGAGACACCTTGCTTCCCTAGAGACTTGCCTTTTTAACAGCCTTTGTGGACACCTGGAGAGATTTGGGTTCAGGAGATGCACCTCAATGCGCCATGAAATCCCTGCATGTTTCAAATATTGACAAGGTCAGACAGTAGGACGGAAGCAAAGTGGCCAGAAATGTCATTCAAACACTGTAGAAACTCTTAGAGCCTGTTCCCACCTGGTTTTTCAATCCATCCTGAGTGATCTGATCACTAATCTGATCTCTAATCGCATGTGTTCCCACCTGGTGTCAACATCCGTCTCCAGTGACCACTTGCGATCGGATCTCACTACCCCGCTCCAAATGCAAATAAATACAGACATCATTCCCGCTTTTAAAGATCATCAACTGTGTTATTGTTTTTTACCTGCGGGAGGCAGCAATGTGCTAAACTGAGCCCAGATGACCGGAAAAACGAAGAAGAATGCTCATCCTGTCTGCAGGATATTAAAAGCAGAAGAAGAACTTAGTGGGAAAATCAAAAAAATGCAGTTGACAGTTTGAGGTATTCGTTGTATATTTCAATGGGAGTTTGCAGAGTTGCTATCGTTTTTTATGCCTGCTGTTTGTTGTCTTGCACTTTTATGACAACTATGTCGTGCAAGTGAGTACTACTTCCGCTTACACAGAAGACATAAGTTAAGTGGGCAGTCCTTCAGTGTGGCCCAGTATAGTTTGTTGTTCCCGCTTAAAGTATGTGGCCAAACGGAGATCAGACCACCTCCAAATGTGGTTTGAGTGATTGAGTGATCTCAAATGTGTCCTTAATGGGTCTTAGGTGCATTCTCACCTGTACTTAACACTGTCCGCTGGTGAATGGATCACTCAGGACAGATTCAAAAACCTGGTTGAAAGAGGGTCTTAACATAGTTTTAAAAAAATGGCTATATTGGTACAGAAAACCAATCAACTTGTAATGCCTGGCCTGTGTAAATTTTAGGATCTATCTGTGACAGTGCCACCACTGTGCCATCATTTTAGTTAGCAGTTTAGAAATGTCATGACTGAGGCGGTGATTGCTGTTGTGGAAACATTTCAGATTTCTACATTTTCATGGGTCTTGCATCCCAGTCAAATAAGAGACAGCCAGTGATTGCTAACAGTAACAGCAAGAGAATAGATGCCCAGTTGTTGTCAGCCCCCGTAAATCAGGGAAGAAAAAATGCCCAACATAACTAAGATATGATTTATAAAGTAATTTCAAAGGCAAATGGTAATGATAATACAACCCCGGAATTACTACTTTGCAGCTATGCTTCTTTGTGGCAGTCACATTGCGGAGGGAAGAGCCACTGTTATCAAATGCATTTGTGCCAGTATATGCAGTTGCCATGTTGGAGAGGTCAAGATCCGCTACATGTTTTCTTTTAATTATATTATAAACAGGTATCGTGCAAACAAGTACACACTCACCACGGCACTTTATTGGTTCCTCAGCAGTACATTATGCAAGTGTTAAGTACTTCAGATGAATGTACTTTCCTTTGTAGTTGGAAAATGCAGAATTAATAAAGAAACATGTATTTTCTATGAAGGCATCACTTGCAATGTTGTTAGTCTCAAAACTGTCAAATTTTTGAATTTATCTTGCACTTGATAAGGATTTCTGTTGTTGCAGCTGGCTGGTACAGGCAGATCAGTATGAGCTAGCGCGTATATTAGCAGGCCTCCAGAAGCACACAGTGTTCAGGCTGCATGTAAGATCATTATCTTCCCCAGAGATTAGTCAAAGGGCTTCCTCCTCTTCATTCACCCTGAAGCACCCAGCACATTGCGGCACTTCAGCCGCATGCGTCCAAAACATATACTCATGGCTGCCTCAGCAGATCCTCAGCTGATATCTTTTTTTAGATTTTCTTTTTCTACCCACTGAATCTTTCATATGCATATTAACTTAAAACCTTTTGTAGGGCTGGCCCTGAATTGTTTGCTTCTGTCATTAGGCATCTAGGCACTGTTTTTTTTTTTTTTTTAATAGTAATCACATTTTGTAATACATTTTTGGACAACTGTAAACAACAATGATAACTGCAAAGCCGCATACATTTTTTTTTGCCAAAACTCAATGTCAGGACACTATTGAACCACCCAGGCACAATAACACCCCTTGCCTCCACAAATTTCTGAGAAAACATTGGTTTATGATTCCTTTGTCTTATGCTTATTCTTATGTCACAACAACTAGCAAAGAGACTACTCATTTTTAGGAACAGTACCTGAATAAAACACTGTACACATTACATGTGGTTTAATTTGTAAAACAGGTGTCTCATGAGTTTATTAACCAAAGGGAAGTTCCAGTGTGCCTCTGACTTTCTAGCTGGTGCAATTAAAATCATCAAGCTTGAAAATGTGTTGGTGTTGCTTGCTGTGACACTATGATGTTACATAGCTATATTGTATATTTATGCATACAACTGTTGGCCTCTGTATGCATGTATACTTTTAATTCAGGAAAAATTGTTGAACAAGAAAGGTCTTGACATGGGAAAAAATGCAGGAATAAGTCATTTCTAACTTAACAAAAACAAGTACTTGTAGACTTATTAACAAAAAGCTTGTATTATACTTACAAATCAACTTGCTACAAACTCACTCTTCTGTAGCTTCATGCCTTTATTGTCTCTGCCTGAACCTGATTTTGTCCACCTCAGAGTTAGATACCTTGTCAGACCAGCTGTTTATTACCCTATAAATATTAACTGTTCTTCCTGTTTTTAAAGTGGCCCCTATCAGCCATGAAGACCATAATAACTGGGCTTAGCAGCCATCTTCACGAGAAGGCTGCTAAGCCCAGTTATTTCTCTGTTTGCCCAGCCCTATTCTTTTTTTCATTCCTTAAAGTCTCCTGTTTCTGCTGGTTCAAAACTCTTGTGCTGGTGGTGTATACACAAACACTGTCCCTTGTTTGCAACATGTCTTAGCCAACTAGCAGCAGTGGTTGGCCGCAGTCAGCAATGTCCTCGTTTCAAGAGGAAAGGTTCAATTTGCTTCTGTCCCCCCTGACACATTCGTTGTCACAACAATGTGCAGCTCTTACATAGAGTTTGAGAAGTTATTTTTTACAATGATTATGTCAACTTGAAATGAAAATTTGACTAACAATTTTCGCAGTTACGTCAGCTATCCAAAAGGTAGTCCTAACCTTTTCACAAGCAACTTGGTTTTGTGTTGTGTATGTTTTCCTTCATGTTTTCTGACCAGCCCCCCCCCCCTTTTTTTAACCTGTATCTTTGATCCATCACCCTCTGTTCTATTGATGTAATAAGTAGCCTCAGTGCTAGTGGAACATGATAATTTTTTAATTTGTCCCACTGGTGAGAGGAAGAGAAGTAGGGCTTGAATAAAAGAATAATTCCCTCCTTCCCCCATCACTTTAGAGCGAGAATTAGTCATGTCAGGCACATGAGAATGCAGATCCCCTTTTGGTGCTTCAGCCAGTGTTATGTAATGTGGTGATGTTGTGTTCCTTCACTTTGAATAAGGAGGTGATGCTTCTATGGTTGGACTCCCCATCAGTGTGTTAAGTAGAGCAAGAAATCCTCTCACTGTCGGAATTCTTCCTTCTTCATCTCTGCTTGTGGTGATGCATCAGAACCTCACTGATATCCTCCCGAGACTCTCTGTCCCTGCTTGTGGGAGGACCAGATGGAGCTTGACGTGAGGCTGTGCTGCTGTGCAGAACTGCATCAAACTGCACAAGGAAACGCTGTGTTCATTATAGTGTAATGAATGATAAATGACAGGCAGTTTTGATAACTATAGTGATAAAAGGAGTAAAATCTCTATCAATGATATCAACAGCTGGTGTTTTTAGTTCACATTCGCAATCGTTGTTTGTGAAAGATGTTCACAAGAGAAGACAATCATGTAATTATAAACTACTTAAAAAAGTTTAAGACGTACAGTAAAAGCCAGTTTAGCCAACTCTTTTGCATTAATCACTAAATAATGTGCATAAAATCAAATAAAAAATAAATGTTAAAAAATGTATTAGCAAATACACTAAAATAAGACTGATCCCTCAATGAGAGATAAACTATATGAATTGCATATATTACTATGTGTAATTTTTGTAAATTATGTGTTATGTAAGATTGTGACTGGTATTTATTTAAGTTAGTTTGTTATAGCAGATTAACAACAGTATTTTAAGATTTAACACAGTTGTCAAGATGACGTGAGAAATAAGACAGACTTCTCAGTTGCAGCATTTCTGTTGGCCTGTTCTCATTGGAGGTGAAACAACAGTAAAATATCTGTAATATCTTTGAACAGTCTCTACTTTTGCTAGTGTGACATCTGCCCGTGAGCCTCTCACTTTTAATCATTTTAAGGATTTGTATTACAACTGAAGGATTTTTTCTGATGTTAAAAAAAATGCTAAACTTATTTTCCCCCATCTTTACTGGTTGGCAAAAACTGCAATGCACACTGGTCATGCAGTGTTGTTAGGAGCTGGGAAGCCCTAGTCCTGGGGGCAGCTGTGAGCAAATTGTTGCTCCTTTTAGAGTGTTATGTTACCGTACGGATTTTTAAGCCTGATACTGATATCATCTAAAGAGTAGAGAAAATCACTGCCGATATGTACAGTCCATATAGTGAGTTGTGTGCCATACTGACTATAGACCCTTTTTATGCTGCTTTTTTTTTTGTATGACTATGCAAAAGGAATTTAGAAGGTGAAATTCATAAACAAGTAACATACTTTATTAAAAAATACTTTAAATCATTATACATGACCATTTAAATAAATAAATTACAGTTGTCCCTCACTATAACACGGTTCACCTTTCACAGCCTTGCTGTTTTGCGAATTTTTTTAGTGCAATTTTGCATGCTTTTTTTTTTTACAGCGTATTAGCTGGCATTGTGTTCTGCGTCCTGAGGTTTGAGCTTTGAGAGTGTTTAAACAAGAGAGAAATGTGAGAAAATGTTAATGTCTGTCTGAGAAAAGTGTATAAAGTGTGTGGTGAGGGGTTTTACAGCCTTAAAACATATATTATAATAATTGTAAAAAATAAAGCCGACTACTTCGTGGATTTTTGCCTATTACGGGTTATTTTTAGAACGTAACCCCGCGATAAACGAGGGACCACTGTAATTAAAATAGCCAAATTAATTACACTTCAATGCTCACACTACATTCCACCATTTCTAAATCACCACAGGCATTGTTTTCTGCGCTTCATGTGCTGAAAAAACATTTTTTTGTTCTGACAGTGCATAATGGAAAACTCAAATGCTGATAAGATGTGATAACACAGCCGATAATGGCTGATTACTTGATCAACAGAAAAATCGGTTGTGCTCTATTAACTAGTTAGTTTGTAGCCAAATAATTTTAAAAAGAGGATGGTGATATGGGCAGGAGTAATGCAGATATACAAGCGTTCTAGGCATTAAAATGTAATAATTGATGTTTCTGACAAGATTGGATAAATTTATCTTAATGTGAAAACAGGGCTGAAATGTTCTTCCTTTGGCTGTGTTCATAAAAACAAACTTGAACACAATGCAGCTACCTTGTAACATGGCCACATTTAATGGTTGGGATGTTTAAAGGCCTAATTTGTGTCCTTTTTTTACTTTTTTTTAACCAGCTTAAAATCAGCTACTATCAGAGGGATAGTTCACATTTGTGACACTTTAACTGTAAATTAGTGTATTTGTATTATTTTTAGTTATTTGTTATTTCAAAAAATACCAGAAAACCCTTTTAAATAAAGTATATTTACTGAAATGATACATTTTTCTTCCTTTCGAGTTGTTATAAACCTAACTGATTGGCCTAAAGTATCTGAAATTGTGGTTAATTGGCATGAATGGAAAATGCTATGAAAATGACAGATCAAAATATTTTTGTCCAGCACCTACCACCACCCTATTTTTTGCTAGGAAAAATTCTGTTATTGCTTATATAAATTGTCTTGCAAGTGTTACATCATCTGATCAGCCTGTGCAGACCACAGATCCACATAAACTAAACTAATAAGATCGATTACTGAAAACAATTAGTGGCAACTCAAACAGTGCCCTCCTATGTCCAGGAAATGTGGAGGAGCACCAATTTTTTTTTAATAAAAACTCCAGTTTTGACATGAGTCAAACACCACCACACCATCGAAGGGTTGGGCAATATTAATCTAATACATAAACAAAATGCATTTCCAAAATGACAAGGATGAAATATAAATATTCCTCTTCCTATTACTGTATTAAACAGAAAAATGGGGAATGTTCCTAATGGCAATGTTAGTAAATCCATCCACCTTGACCCAGAGCTTGCCTTTAAAGAAAATAATACTTTTTTGGAAGCACTGAATATCGCAGTTTATGAGACTACTGTATAGAGTACTGTTCATCCTCTGCAAAGATGAAGTAAGACATCAACCCATACCAGACCAGTCACTAAAGCACACCAAATTGTGACAGCATGGTTACTAGGTTCGATGCATGCCATCTCTTATCAGTATATGATTTTTATCATTTTAAAGACAACATTATTACTAGTGTCTTTTCTTCAATACAGTATGCTACACATTTGAGAAATATTTCAGTGAGGCAGCTGCTCAGTGTAATTCTGTGCTTTTGCTGAGCGGCTGCCTCACAATTAAGTGCTACCTTTATTTATTATCCTATATGAAAACATCAGATTTCCACACAGAAATAAAAAGTGTGCTTTCTGCTCATAATTCAGTTATGTAATCCTAACACACACCACAAAGTGTCTCTACAGCCGTGCTGCTGACTGGTCTGTTAGCCAAACACTCAGCCACACTAGACGGCAGTAGAGGAGGTCGTACCAGTGGTTCTGAAGTTATTTAGTGGGCTTTACTAACATTCTGTACCCAAGCCGAGAGCATGGGTACAAAAACAAGCAGTGCTGGCACCCATTTGCCCCTATCTACTTTTTGTTTAGTTGGTTAGTTTTGTCACCGGCTGTATTGAAACAGGGCTCGTCTTGTAAAGTTTACGGCAATATTGTTGCTCCTGCATTGCTTCGCATTGCTCACCGAACACAATAACAATCATTCACACAAATGCCAGTCAGCTCTAAGTCTTCTCTACAGATGACTCGATTCAGTGACTTAAGGGGTAATTACTTACACTCCTTTCCACTAAATATAGTTCATCAAACTATGTCACAATTCAGGGTTTCCTCTAGGGTTTTCTGAAGCTGTGGGGCAAGGCTTCAGCGCTATCCACAGGCCCAGCATGAAAGTTTTATTTAGCTTGAAATATCCCTCTTCACCTGGCTGTAATTTGGGGGAAGAAGAAATCAGAAATCATAGCAGCATAATAGAGAATGTTTTTATAAATAAGTGATTTATTTATTACAAAACAAGCAGCAATAGCATCAGTATGATTTCTTTCCCACCTAAACTTCAGGGCCAACATCAAGATAAGTTAAAAACATTGAACCTCTCCTTATCTAAACATTACCTGACTCTCTCCCCGGAACCTTCCTCTTCTTCTAAAAAAATATTTTAATATACTCATCTAAAATTTTGAACAGAAATATTTACTACTGGCAATTACCTTACATTATTTCATGCTACTTATTTTTAATGTATCTGATGGCCCAACTTTAATGTTATTCATTGTTAATGTCACCAGTTGGCTGTCTTTGCAAAATTAGCTAACCTTAAGGTTGATGTTAAGGCTGCTGAAAAACGCCCTCTTTTCCAAAGCCTAATGTTAATATAGGCAGATATGATTAAACATGAAAGTGATCAAACCTAGCCCTATGTACTAGGTACATTCTTCTCTCCTCTTTTTCTCTTCTGTCTGGCTTTCCTCTTGTTGTCTTTCTTTCTTGCCATTTTTGCTTGCGCTCTTGCTTGTGCCACCATAAGGCCACACAGTAAAGTGATGCCACTTCCTGTGCCCATTCACTGAATAGTGAACTTACATGAAGCTCACATTTCACTAGCCCATTTACTGAGCTGGCATGGTCTGGCTCTCCTAACATTTTCTCATTGTTTTATGGACAAGCTTCCAATTAGAGCTATGTGTCATAGGTTTCTGTCTGTCAGGCTAAACAAAACCTTGTCTGTAATTACAACAACCGACCTGATGAGTTTCCGTAACAGAAAGTGTTGGTGTGGCTTCAGAGAGCCATACAAGGTTTATCTTGAAGTGTATTTGGGACTGTTGTAAAATGTATTGCTGGGAGAACACCAACCTTATCTAGTATGTATTTTTGGAGTTGCAGCCTTACACTGATGTATATATTCCCATGTGAACGAGACATAAATCTAATAAATGTTTCCTGTTTTTTTCCAGATTATGTGTACTTTGAGAACTCCTCCAGCAACCCTTACCTGATTCGCAGAATAGAAGAGCTCAACAAGGTTGGTTGTCTCTCTTTCTTCCTTCAACCTCATATGTTTCCATTAAACTGTTGTTTCTGTAACAATCAGTAATACTATATTTTCCTATAATATACTCTAACCAGGCTTTGTTTCCTTAGGTCAGTATCATAGATACAGAAAATTGATAGATTGACTGAAATTGCATAGAATACAGGTTCTAGTCAATGTAAATCACACAGTGTCTTTGTTGGACACAGTTTGTAAACGGCTGCTACTGTAATGACAGGACACTGTTACAGGAGCCACTTATATAACAGCAGCAACAGCAGCATATGACACAGGCTTGTTTCCCAGTCAAAGGATTATGCTCATTTATGTAACACTCTTACATTGAAGGGCTTTTGCTGAGCACCAGGAGGACTGCATCGTCCTGAGTGCTGATGGCTGCTGAGTAAAATGAATGGATAGTAAGTGAGGGAGGCCAGCTCTCCAGCTCTAGGCTGGAATGTGGAGAGATGCACTGAGAGATGCACTGTGTATGCTGTGGCTCTCACCTCTAATGATCACAGTCAATCCGGGGGGAATAAAACCTCCTCTTTATTGTACAGATTAAAGGTCCAGCCATTGGGGTGTGTGGGATGGGAAGAATATCATGGCCTTAATAATACTGCCAATATATATACATTTCAGAATGTGATTGAAAACATGATATTTATTTTTATTTTTTATATGATATTTACTGTGGAGGAACTAATTCCAAATAAAACATAATTGTGGAAGTGTTTGGATAACATCAACCCTCAGAGAAAAAAACAGAGGAGCTACATCACTGTAATGGTCTTTACACACTGGGGCTGTAGTGAAAAATGAAAAAATAAAATGTGAAGAATTTGCAATCGAGTGCATGCCAAAAAAAAAACAAAAAAAACCAAAACAAATCAAAAAATATATGCAGAGCGACAAAGCATGGATGGCGTCAACATCATCCAGTGATGAGGAGCTTCTCCTTTTATTAATGAGCCTCCCAAAGAAGGGAAGATTTTAGGTTCACAGGATTCTAACCAGCAGGAAGACACATGGACTTTTTCACTGTCTCATCCAAGAGCTGAAGCTCTATTACATTTGATTTCAAGTGTATTTTAGGGTCTGTGTGGTACATTTTGACTCCCTTTTGTGCATGGTTGCACCACATCTGTGCAAACAGAGGACTAATTACTGGGGGCTGCAAGGATACAAGATGTGAGAGTGAAATTATCAGTTAAGTGCGTAAAATGTGATAACAGTACTGCACAAATCAGATGAGAGAACAGACTAGTTGTAGCTAGCTGCTAGCTTTAGAAACTGTTGGGAGTTATTAGTGAGTGGTTGGAAATATGATGAGCTGTAACGGCTTACCAGTGGTGATTAATGAAAGTAGTTTTACTTGCAATTTATTTTAGCTCTGATGAAAGAACTGGTGAAAAAAACCTAAAAACCATGACTATTATTTGGTTCAGTATGGATCAGATGTAAATGATACTAAAAGCCTAGTTAGTGCCTCAGATCAGCCTGTAGCGTAAGAAGTAAATGAATTCATGTCACAGAGCTAAAGAGACAGAAACTTATTTTACCTACATAAAGATCAGCCTTTTAACAGGCATTATAACAGCAGCAGTCATACCAGTGCTTTATTATGATGCCAACTTGTAACCACTGACTTTCCAATTGCAGACAGCCAATGGAAATGTGGAGGCAAAGGTGGTGTGTCTTTTCAGGAGGCGAGACATCTCAGGCAACCTCAATACCCTGGCTGACAGTAATGCAAGTGAGTAGAACCAGAGTGTGTCTCCTTAACTCCCCTCTTGTTTTCTATAGTGAAAGAGCAGGTATGATATGGCTCACTGCCTTTAATGAACCTGTTCCTTATTGTGTTTCACATAAAAGCCTCAAAGGACCTCTTCAGCATTTATGTTGTAAATTGCACCAAGGCCGGCTTCCAGGGTAAAAGTAAGACCGGCACTTTCGCTCAAGCTCAGTGCTGAACACTATCTCAGAGACAGAATAGCTAAAGGCACAGCTGTGTTTACTTGTTTTTTACAAACATAATAAGTATTCAAGTGAAAAAAGATCAATGTATTGAAAAGAACTAGATTAAAGTTATTTTAACCACTGGTTGAATGACTTCATGTTATATGGTTCACTTTAATCCAAATGTTAAATTAAAGTTAAAGTCCTAAGATCATAAAATGTATTTTAGTTTTAGTCATATTAGTCAACTTCACCCTGTTTTTCCGATTTTTTTTAATTGACAGAAACAGTTGACATTTTAATTTGCAACTTTTTTTCCCCGAAATTTAAAAAATATTGCACCATCACCTCACAAAGACCAGGCTTCCTCAGCTGTTGGAAACGATTATTTGTGAGAGAAGACCCTCCACTTCTCCAGCACTGTTACGAACCGGAAGGATGGTTAGGAGATGATGGGAAGTAACAATGAAAAAAATGGCAGATAGGGGAGACAGAAATGATGAAAGGGAAAACCAGAGTCAAAATAGGAGAGTGTTTATTATCAAAAACAAAAAGATAAACAACTAAAAGCGAGCACAAGGCCAATTATCAATAAGGCTAACCAAAAGTTCCCAATCTACTAATTGAACAAAAAGAAACACCACAGGCTCCAGCCACCGGGAAGACCTGGTCTTTGCTTCAACACACAGCAGTCACGTCACACTGATCGGTATCTCGTACTGCAAGGGAGAGAGAGATTGGGACTGAGAGAGCTGCCTCTTATAGCCACCCGACTCATTAGCTCAAGCACGTCCACCCGCCACACCTGGGGAGGAACCTACCAGAGAGAAAACAAGACACAGGACACGCCCACACACACAGCCGTAACAAGCACTATATAACTGTAACTATATAACGCTAAATAACTGCTTTAAGTCATTTTAAACCATGACCTTCAGTTTTTGTAACTTGAGGTGACAAAGAAAATGAGGTGTGTAAAATCAACAGTCTCATACTAACTGTGTCAAAAATTTTTAAATCAGTCATTTTATATGATCTCACACCCAGTGGAGTACTTTCTCATCATATAATGATATAATGATGAGAAGGTGTAGCAAAATCTTTTAGTGGTGTTGTCTCAGTGCTTAATGTCTGCTCCGCCCCCTTTTGCCCCACCCCACTTCAGCCCATGAGCTAATGCTCTGTCTCACAAGTGATAAGAGAACCAAGAAGGTGGATGCATGAAGGAAGAAGGGAGGTGCTAATGGCATGCAGACTACTGAAGCCTGATCACATTTAATCACCCTCCTCCTCCTCCTCCTCCTCCTCCTCCTCCTCCTCCTCCTCCTCCTCCTGACAAAGACATCTACACACACACCACACACACTACACTTCAAAATGGATACGTTAATGGTGCTTTTTTATTGCATTACACATAAATAGGGTTTGTACACTTGTCATTTACCGTTAATAATATTTTCTGTTTTGAATTTCATCATGTGTTCAAGAAACTTGAAAGTAGAGGTAGCGGAATCAGCAGAAGCTAAACATCCAACTCATAGTCTTTGGTTATTACAGGTTCCCGTGATGAGGTGTTTCCATCAGATTTCACAGATCACAAAGATAAAAAATGTGTGGAAAATCACACTCTGGACTATTAGCAGTTTACCAGGATGTCTTACGCAAAGGTTGATTGCCAGCAAGTATGAGACCAGCTGTTGTTAACTCACCCAATTTGGGGGCAGAGACTCACAATATTGTAGCTACCGACCAATTTCAACAATTTTAATCAAGTTTAGTTTGTCTTCCCTTTATAATTGTTAAAGAAAATAGGTTCTGATGCTCCAAAAAGCAGTTGCATGATATTGTTTCATTAAGTATCTTGACACTATCTTGACGCTCGCCATTATCTCCAGGTATATTTGCCAATCCAATTTTGAGACCAACGATTTGATGATTAAAACTATTTCCAATGCAATTATTAAATATTTTTATTTCATATAACTGCATTAATAAATTAAGTATATATGTAGTTAATAGTCTCCTCCTGCCTGAATGAATTTAACAAAATGAAAGGGAAGAAGAGAGCTGTGTTAACATTAAGTCTCCCCTGATAAAGTGCAGCTTTTTACCATTAACTTAAAGAAAAGTTTCCATTGTGAAGTCACTTAGCAATCACAAGGTTTTCTTTTGCTGTCAAGTGCAATTAAGCCAAGTATTTTTTTCATCACTTGTTCAAGATGCTTAATTCTGCAGTGTGTGTTAGTCAGCTGGTCTGAGTATTAATGCTGACCTCTGCTCTGCTTTGTTACATTTATTTGTTGAGTGGCAGAATAGGTAGTATTCACAATGCAACATGGGACGTTTGTCTAATGTAACTATTTAGATGTAAAATCAAAACATGCTTGCAACTGCAGCCTTTTGTTCAAATGAAAATGTTCCAAGTTACAGTGCTTGTCTAGTTGCGCTGTGATTTGTCTAAAAGTTGAATTGCCACGCCTTTTTTGTTTTTCTTTTCTGTCAACATCGAGTCACCAGTTAACATAAAAAAAACAACAATTTTATTCATTTGTAAATCACTGAAGAATCCTCTATGTCCACACAGCAATGCATCTGATTTTTTTCCTAATCTAATTTTTGCTTGTTTTCTCCTGGTTCTTCCTTCAATCTGTGCTAAAGTTGGATCCACTACCCTAAAAGTTACATATTGCCACCTACTGTATCAGAATGTGCAGATGCCCCCCTTGTCAAGATAATAAGAGCAGTTGGGCCCTATGTCTAAATGGTAGATAGAGAACGAACATAATAAATATTGAATTATTTGGCCGATAATTTATCTGTACAGATAAATATTGCACCATACACTATAACAACAAATACATACCAACAATTTAAGAAATAAGGTGTCTTGTATGAAGTTGACAAAGTATCCAAATGCAAAGGCTGTTCAGGCTATTTTCATAAGAGAACTGTCAAGCTACACTGAAACACCCTAGCAGCTGAAAATGGCCCAATCTTTGTCTTGTTTTGATAGTCAAACCAAGCCATGAATCACAGCGGAAAGTGCCAAAATTATGACTCTGATACGATACCTGCCCAGAATATCAATACAGTTACTGAAATTATTCCATGGCAAAAACCTATAACACCAGAAAAGGCTATGAAATGATATTTAAGATGACAGTGTGTATATTGTATTTTCTTGTGCTTTTGCTGCTAATGTACATATGCTACCAGAAAACTGCCTATGAAACTTAATTTAATTTAATATCAGATACTTTAAGACTTTTACGCAAGTACTTTTATAATAGGTGTCTTTCACAATTACCAAAGTAATATTTGAACATGATGTCTTTATTTTTACCACAGTATTAGTTTTTGGTACTTCATACAATACTGCTTAAACCCAGGATTGTTAGCCTGCACACTACAGCATTAGACTGAACTCAAACTACAAAATACACAGAAGTCTCTGCTCTGTATGTATTGGGGCATGTAATTGTGTCATTAATCACATTCACTAACCAATCTGTTGCTCCTGAATTCCTTAAACAAGTCAGCTTGTCTGTTGGCAAGATACTTTGCTAAATTAGAGGTGTTGTCTTTGTGTGCCTGCTTGACAACAAGCTGTGGACGGTCAGCAAGACTAGGGCCTGAAATGTAAGCAGTCATGGCTGTTGTTCTGCTTCTCACAATGAAAGTGAGCAAATGCTAGGTACACACACACACACACACTCACACACACACACACACACACACACACACACACACACATACATAAACACACATACCGTATTTTCCGCACTACAAGGCGCACCTAAAAGCCTTTAATTTACTCAAAAACCAACAGTGCGCCTTATAATCCGGTGCGCCCTATAGTGCGGAAAATACGGTACATACATATACACATACATACACCTATACGCACACAAACACACACATACGTCTATAGCTTCACTGTCGCACCTCAAGAAACAAGGCTCTTAATAAAACGCTGTCATTCATTACATATAATTATTAATAAAAAGGTTGTATTGTGCCATTTTGAAGAGCTGGGAACTGTAATACTTATTTTGGTATTCTGTGCTGCACTAACAGCTAACATCTAGTTTGCAGCTTGGTTATGCATTTCTTATCCAGGTTATTTTCACCCAATAACTTCCCTTTTTTTGTTTATTTGTGTGAGTAAAAAGCCCTGCCATGGAGAAATAAAAAAAAAAACAGTCAGATTAATAGTATTGCTATGTGTTGTCAAAGATGTCAAAAATCACTTGTATTTTTTATTATTTATCATCAGACCAGTGTTTTCAGTGTGACAAGTGTTTGAGCCCAGCAGCTAATAATAGTGATAGTGAGTCATAACAACCAAAACCAGGCAAACAGTTTCTCTTTCACCGAAAGGTCGATCATCAGTTAAATGAACATTTAAGTGAGACAATGTTAGGAGACAGTGAGAGGCAACACAAAGTTGAGTGCTTATCTTCACTTCTACACAGACCTTGACCTTTTTTGGCCCGTTTCCCAAACGTTCAGTTTTTCTTATCTTAATATAAGTAATATCATTTGACAGTCCATTCTCCTCGTAGACGTACAGTGATGTGTATAGATGTGTCTAACTGAGCCTGCTCTGCTCTGGTAAATTTGATTTGATTTCGCCCGTTAAAATACTGTAATGGTAATGAAGAAGAGAGCCAGCAGCTTGCTAAATCTAAGTGCTAAACCTCACTTAATCTGCCTTACTTTTTTCCATCATTGCTCCCCTTCTCTTCCTCCTCCTCCTCCTTCCACAAACACACATCAATTCTCTGTTCAGAACAAAAGGCCCTTGATCTGTCCCTGAGGGCCACAGCACGCAATGGGTTAATTCTGACTTGCCTTGTGTCTTTGTCAGAGCGAAGGAAATGAGTGTGTGTTGGTCTGTGGAAGAAGTGTGCTGTGTGTGCCTGTCGCTCCTTCTGTGTGTATGTGCTGTCTTTTCTTTGTGTGTGCGTGTGTGTGTGTGTGTGTGAGTGAGTGTGCACGCGTGTGTGTGTGTGTACGTGTGTGTAGAGAGAGTTGGGGATACATGTTGGGGGGGATGGGCGCCTCAGGTTTGGTACACAGGGTTTCCTACTTTGTTTGGCAGGGACTAGCCGGACAGGGGGAGGAGGGGTGAGGGGGTTGAGAGGTTAACAGAAAAGGGGTGTGGCTTAAGGTACCGTCCCTCTCACTCAGTATCTGTGTGTGTGTGTGTATGTGTTTCTTTCTCTCTCTCCCTTGCCCTCACTGACAGGGTTTCCTGTGGCTGAGTGCAGGGGCGGAGTCCACAGAGATGGAGCGATATAGTTCCTCCCCTCCAGCTTGCAACAAATTACTCACCCTGAAATTAGGAATGCGCAATCTAGTGGTTGAACAGGCATACACACTTGCACGTACACACACACACACACACACACACACACACACACACACACACACAGCTACAAATGGCACTCTTTAAATTTCATGTATTTGCTTGAAAACAGAGGTGTCACATGGGTGTTGTAATGTGAAACTGTCACATTTTTTTACATTAAGTCCATTGATAACTGCATCAGTGAGGCTGGGCAGTGTGATGAATTTGAAAGATCAAGTTGTCAAGTACACAGTTATAGTAAAATGATTTTCTGCAGAGGCCTAAACTCCAAAAATCACAGTAGTGAATGTGGAAGAAACTTTTCCCTGACCTGGTAAACTAAAAACCTTTGAACTCTTATAAAGTGGTCTACCGAAGATTGACAAAATATTCACTTCTGCAATAGTAAGTGAAAGCAATAAAAGCAGAGCAAGACATTAACTCAGTGAAAAGTAATAGGTACAGCATTGGTCAAACAAGTAAATACAAGTACACATTCCTAAAAGATTATACTTTACTATATAATACTACACTAATACCACGCAGGTGGGTTGCTTGGTATAATGGTAGTTAAAAAACTCCTGCTCCTGTACATGTAATTTTAAATTATGATACAGATTTACTAAATACCATGAAAATCATTTTCTTGAAAATCGATTAAGACATGTCAGGGTTACTTGTCTAAGTCACAAGGATGCAATCTAACACTGAATGTCTTTTCCGGTTAAGTGTAACATGTTTGTCAAATCAGAAGAAAAACGGTGCTGATTCTAATGTGTTTGTGTTTCAGGAGAGTTTGAGGAAGAGTCGAAACAGCCAGCGCTGGCTGAACAACAGAAGCACCAGCTCAAACACAGAGAACTCTTCTTGTCTCGACAGTTTGAATCTCTACCTGCTACTCACATACGGTATGTGCTTGCTAACAGAAACGGCTGAAGAGACGGCAGGTCAGTTTGACACCTGCCATGCACATTTAGGACTTTACTGCTGAGTAAATGGTTCTTGGTGCAACCATTCTCAGCTATTAAGGCATTCTGTGTTCCCAGCACAGTTCATTTCATTTTATTTCTTCTGTAGAAAGAGATGTTGTCTGTTGCTCCTGTTAACGAATTACTGTTTAAGACTCAGTCATACAAACATATTGCACAGACATACAAGTATGCTGGACTAAGTCACCCTTACATCCTCACATTAGTGTTGGGACACAAACCAAAAATGGCTGCATCAGCCACAGATGTCCTCATTATATTAATTATTTTTTCATATTTATATTTGTAAATAAGTATATAGGCCAAGACTGGTTTATCTCATGTCCTTATTTCTATATAATAAAACATAACTTATTTATAATGCCAGCAACATGGCACTGTGGCCTAGCTGGGCACTGGATGACCACCTAGGCCAGAGTAAAAGTAAGACGGATCTAACCCCTTGAGATAGTGCAGCAGTGCATGCTCTTACAGAGGTAAAAGCTCTATTAAATATTTGGAGATTGACAAACCCAGTGAAACAGGGAAAAAAGTTTTTGAAAAAAGGGGTTTTAAGGTTTAGTTACTCTCTGGCATCTTTGTCTCAGACTTTGTGGTCTGTTCATGCTCCTCTCTGTGTCCCCAGGGGGAAATGTAATGTCACCCTCCTCAATGAAACAGACGTCTTGGCTGGCTACCTGGATAAAGAGGTAACACACACACCGTCTGTTGATTTGTTGTCAGTACATTACTAGGGTTCTTTTTTTTTTTTTGCTTTTAGTTAAAGAAAAACTGAAAGTGGCTTTAAATAACATGTATGTTTTTTGTCTAGGACTGTTTCTTCTACTCGTTGGTGTTTGACCCTGTCCAGAAGACCCTGCTGGCAGACCAGGGTGAGATCCGAGTGGGCTCTAAGTACCAGGCGGAGATCCCTGACAAGTTAGCTGAGGGTGAGTTTCAGGCACAAGGCAGAAAAATGTTTTGCCCTTTTAAATGAGAGAAATAAAGCCCAAACGGTAACAGTTTTGTATTCCGAGGTTTGACCCCATTCCTCCTTTTCTCAGGTGAGTCAGACAACCGTGTCCAGGAGAAGCTGGAGACCAAGGTGTGGGACCCCAACAACCAGCTCAAAGACCCTCAGATCGACCAGTTCCTGGTGGTGGCAAGGTAACGCCTCAATGCCATCTGTCACCCAGTTGCATCATCATTGCAAGATCCTGTTGCTATGACAACTTCTGACTCTGCCATCCATAGGACAGCTTTTCTAGAGGAAATGCATGAATTGGCAACAAGTTAAATAATCTCTCATACAAAAATAAACATTTTGTCATGGCTGATTTGTGAAAAATCTGTTTTCAGGAGCCTAAGATAAAATTGGGGGGGGGTGTTATTGGACTGAGGTCAGCAAAATATCATTGACCAATGTCATGCAGACGCCTGCCCTCACACATCACACATATGTAATGCATGTTACATGTCAAAGAGGCATAAGAATATGCATTTCATTCTGTAGTTACGCAATGGAATCATGTCACTACAATGGAGGAAACTGTTTTAAGGAAATCTATGGTAGGTTTGCTTTTGGAGGGAATTCTTAATTGGTCAGTGAACTAAAGACTCCATCTTGTGGTCGGTTAGTGTAATTCAGCACTGCACACTATACCCTATTAAACGAAATCACTACTCTATATCCAAATTGCAAGTGTAGAAAAACAGATCAGTGACCAGTATCTGTTTTTCTTGTTTTGTTTGTTTTGTTCAGAGCTGTGGGGACATTCGCTCGGGCCCTGGACTGCAGCAGCTCCATCCGCCAGCCCAGCCTCCACATGAGTGCAGCTGCAGCCTCTAGAGACATCACTCTGGTGAGACTATTGACCATGTGTGTGCTTCATTTTCTGTGACAATGACATAATGAAATAGTTCCTATAGTGTAGAGAAAAAATGCTACTGTTTGCTATTAAATATAAATTCCAAAGACTTGTATAACTTCTTATCTTACCAAAAATGTTCAGGCATAAGACTTAAGTTGTATACTTGCAGTGTAAAATGTATAGAGCCCCTGTCACACATGCAGTCTTCCATCAAGTGTCCAGGAACTGTTTCTGCATTGGGCCAGGTATGAATGAGAGCAGGGATCATTCATCCAGGGAAATCTGCACCACCAGCCCCTCCACCTCAAGAACGAGGAATATTTCAGGAAAAAACTCACTTAGACTGTGTTGTGAATGAAAGTAGTCATGCTGCAGGGACCGGCACACCAAGGGTTACAGAAGTGTGATGAAAGATAAAGCTATCATGAGACTCTGCCGGAGACATGTTGGAATGTGTTACAGCTGTCTTGCAAAGACTTTTGTTGTGCAGAGATGCATTTAACAGGCAGTTTTCTGAAGAGTTACATTTGTCCCCAGCATCTTCCTCTCCTGTGTGTGTAGCAGTTTGTATCCATATGTGTCGCATTACCACCACCTGCTGGGCTGTTTCTTCGCACGTCTACTCTGGAAGAAGAAATGTTATAGCAACATTGCAACTACTTGTTGTAATATATGCATAATTTAGAATCGCCCACTGAATTAACTGATGTTCCGCTACTTGTTTTTATCTTGTCTCTGCTGTCAGTTCCATGCCATGGACACGTTGCAGAAGAATAATTATGACCTGGCCAAAGCCATGTCCACCCTGGTTCCTCAGGGGGGTCCAGTGCTCTGCCGTGATGAAATGGAGGAGTGGAGCGCCTCAGAGGCCATGCTGTTTGAAGAAGCTCTAGAGAAATATGGCAAGGACTTCAATGACATCCGCCAGGACTTTGTAAGCTCTTCTTCTCTGCTATCTGCCTCAGTTATTGTGCAGTTTGATTAAAGGTTGCATTGGTATTAAATGTCAGGTATCACAATACACAAATTTGTGGATACACTAATTTTTAAGTCCTGCTTAATTTAAAAAAAAATCTGGATTTTAACCTAGTTACATGTCCACAAGCTCACACCAGGATAAAGTAAGCACTTTGAAATGGCTCATAATCTCTGCAATCCAAAACCATGAATTCAGACAATCAGTGTTTCACATTTCACTTACCTCATGAGTCAACTGTGTCCACTTTCTGAGACTGTTCATGTCATAATAACAAGATCAAACTGAGGACTTTTGTTTTCTTTACCTGCTACTTTTCTAGGGTTTAAGAGAACAACAACATTACATTAAAAAACAACCATTCTGATACACTTACATGTAGCTTGTAATCACCTTGTCCTTTTACAATTCCCTCATTTCTTATTCTTCCTGAATGGTTTCTGGTTTGAACATGCATGACTGAATAACTGCTACATTACCACCTTCCCTTGTGTAACATAATGTATTTAGCAAATCAGGAACCAAACAAAGGTTTGTGTGTTTGATGAGCCTAGTCATGTGAGCAGGTTTGATCAAGCTGCAGGTGAACATTAAAAGGCTGGGTGGAGAAAAATGGGGGCAAAATGAGCATCTTTGTACATTTGAACATGAGTAGCAGCATATAGGTATAACTGAGCCTTTCAAAGACCAAGGATTTGCTTTGTGCTGGGAAAAAAAATGAAAAAAGTTATTCTCATCAACCAGTGAGTTTATGGGGGTTCAGTTGATTTCAGAGAGGAACTTAAACTTAAGTCTTAAACTTTCGTAACGTGGAATTGAATTGAATTGTCCTGCATATGTCTTGTATGTGAACTCCTAGTTTGATAAATGTTCTCTTCCTCTCCTTCAGCTGCCCTGGAAGTCTCTCGCCAGTGTGGTTCAGTTCTACTACATGTGGAAGACTACTGACCGCTACATTCAACAGGTAGGTCTGGAATAAGCTTCAAATGCCGAAAAAACTGTTTGATTTGGGTTTAACTGCATCTTTCTATTAGTTTCATTGCACACCAATTTTTGATTGGCTGCTTTCTCTCTGTCAGAAACGACTAAAGGCAGCAGAGGCAGACAGCAAGCTGAAGCAGGTGTACATCCCCACCTAGTGAGTATTACTGTAAACCGCCACACTGAGTACCTTCCCTGAGTAAGAACTGTTATCGGAATCACACGCTCTTCTCTCACCACTCTCCCCCCCTCACCAGCACCAAACCCAACCCCAACCAGATCATGGTTCCAGGCAGCAAGCCGGGTATGAACGGAGCAGCAGGCTTTCAGAAAGGACTCAGCTGTGAGAGCTGCCACAGTAAGTAAACACTCTGAAGGCAGGACATCCAGGAGGAGGGTTCTGTTAGTTAGACAGACTAAAGGACTAAATTAGATTTAACAAAAAAGACATAGAAGGTAAAGTTGTTTGTAGCCACGCAAGTGTGAATATGAAATCCACACAGAAACGATACTTTTATGTTTATGTTAGGTTTAATTGCAATTTTAGCATTGGGCATCAAATAGACTGTTTAATGTCAAAGTAAAAACAAATATGAGTCATTTAGATGTTCCCTGTTTACCAACATATGCATGCTTTGTATTTTCCCTTTAATTTGTCACTCCAATGTCCTCGTGTTTTCCATCATTTTGTTCCACAGTGGTTAGGTAATAGGGCTGTGACGGATCACATACCTCATGGTTCGGATGATATCACGATTTTTAACCAAGGACTGGATTGTTTTTTTACATCAGTAAAATTTAAAAAAAAAGAAACGGGAGGCAAATATTTTTTGCTTTCCGTTCTCCGTTTTTCACTTAAAGGAAGGAATAACATTCAAGAGGTTAAATGTGAGAATAATCTAAAAGCAAAATTATGTGCCATTTTAAAAGTGCAAAAGATGCAAAAAAAAAAACCTCAACAACAAAATCTGTGCAAAAACATTGGGTGATGCAATTGATTGTGATATAACTGGAGATAATCCTTTTGATGGGACCTTTCTTAACACCTATCCTTCCCTCATTTGCCTGCCAGCTGCCCAGTCTCCTCAGTGGTACGCCTGGGGGCCTCCCAACATGCAGTGCAGACTGTGTGCCTCCTGCTGGAACTACTGGAAGAAGTATGGAGGCCTGAAAACTCCCACTCAGCTTGAGGGTGCTGCTAGAGCTGGCTCTGTAAGTCTCCTCCCATAAAGTCTCTTTACTTAAAGTATTTTTTTATTATCATTCTAAAGCAGTACAAAAATGATTAATTGTTACAATTATGCTATTTTGATGGAGAGACTTGACTCATAAAACAGTAGACCTCTTAGATTAACATGTTGCAAGGTGAGCCGTGTCCTCATGCCGTGGCTTTTGCCTCTCTTTCCAGGAGTCAGGGCCTCGCAGTCACATGACACGCCAGGAGGTCCAGGGCATGTCACCATTCACCCGCAACGAGGGTCGAGCCAAGCTGCTGGCCAAGAACCGCCAGACTTTCATCCTGCAGACCACCAAGCTGACCCGCATCGCTCGGCGGGTGTGCGAGGACATCCTGCAGCCTCGCCGTGCCGCGCGACGTCCCTATGCCTCCATCAACGCCAATGCCGTCAAGGCTGAGTGTATGAACACACAAATCCATAACACTGTCACTTGAGTGTCTGAAATGATGAACATTGTTTGTAAGGTTAGACAGGATTTTTTGTGCACCTGTCATATGTAAAAGTATTAATTCTGCAGTATATCTAAGCTTATTTCTAGATTACTATTAAGTTAAGGTTTAAGATGTTCAGTCACTATCGCAGACGCTGTTTTTTTAATGTTTATTAATGTGTTTAAATTTACTGTATTAATCAGATTTAATGTGCAGATGAATCTAACCTGCTTTGTTCTTTTGTTTTGGCCTGACATGTCTGTATCCTCAGGTATGATCCGGCTGCCCAAAGCAACAAAAACTCCTCTAAAGAGCAAGTTGGTAGCTCGACAGTCATTGGCTGCAATAGTGAAGGATTTAGGTAAGCATATGATGTGATTTAATGTGATCATGTGACTTCACTTCTCAGCAGGTCTTTCACACTGAATCCTAACTCTTATATGTGCCTAATCTATGCTTCCTACAGTGTTATTGGTTATTAAGGAGTGTTGTTGTGTCTCTGCAGCCATCTCAGCTCCTCTGAAACTGAAGGCGTCTAGAGGGCCCCCAACACCAATCAACAGGAATCAGGCCAGCCAGCCTCGCGTAGGCCAAAGCCTGCTGGGAAAAAGAGGCTATGACAGCGTCAGTATTTTTTGGTTTTTGGTTTTTTTTTAGCTTTATTGTTACATAAATACATATGAGCTAGAAGAGAAATATACATTGGAATGAGAGTGTGTGGTTTGGATTAGAGAGCAGCAGATGTTTGAGACATTCACTGTCACATCACCTTCCCACTGACTATCCAGCCGGACCGCTCCACAAAGAGGAAAAAGGAGAGCCAGGACAGGAGCCAGTAGCATAGCTTGGTCTTAGGACTGCTCCTAGCCTAATGAGATTGAAGAAAAAAAGGAACTTAAAGAAATGGGAAAGTGGAAAATCAGAGGCTGTTTGTCTGTATCTTTGCAGAGACCTTTCTCCACCAAAACATAGATTAAGATGTTGCATCAGACAGGTGGGCTGTGTTCTGAGCAGCCAGCAGAGGAGAAGCAGACTCTTTTGCATCAGCAATTGAAAATTAAGTTTCATTTGGTCTGGTCTGCAGGCTAATGCTACATGCTACAATGCTATTCATTAATCTACACTCAGCTAACGAGTATGTTGCATCCAGTTTGTGTGACCTCCTGGTCAGCGCTCAGCCCAATATAACTGTTCCTCTCAAAGTTGTGTTTGTGAGAGGGCGGAAAGTGTGAGGGTACCAGAATGAACGACTTTAGAAATAAAAATAAATAAATAAAACGATCCCATGGGAAACCCTGATGTCTCACATTGTAGATTTTGCGGTTATCAGATAGCTGACAATGTTAAAGACTAGAAATATGGGGAGAGAAGAAGGGGTATGATGTGCAAAAAGATGCCTTGCTGAGACTGAAGCAGACATGACAGGGCTACAAGGCATGCTTTCAAACCACCAGTGCTGCAGATAGTACAGCTTGAGTTACATTTGAGTCCTCCCTCGCTTTGACTTTCAAAAGACTTGGTCTCCTGTGGATACTATCATATCTATAAACCTGATATCACGGTGCATGATCTTTCATGTCCATGTCATTCTCTACACAGAATCAGGCCATATACTGTCACTTACTTGTGAAACTTCTTGATTCCCCTCAGCTTTATTCATTAATCTACACTCAGATCCCTGTTAGCTCCTGCAAGCGATTGCTAGTCTTCCTGGGGTCCATATAGAATCATGACATTACATAAGTACATACAAGACATACTGACTCCCACCAGTCTAGCCCTAATTTACAAACTTAGATTAGAGAGGCACATCACACATAAAATAACTTACACTCACAGTGTATGCACGGAAATGATCCCATAACATGAATTAAAACAACACATCATACACAACATAAAGTGGCCTCATGCTTGTTTTATGGTCTCCCTCAATTTTTGTTAGTGATTTTTTTAATAGATATTTGATATGGATTTGTTCAATGCATGTAAGTTAAGTGTTCTACTGGATGGAAAACTGTTGAAGTGCATCAGAATGACACATTTTCAAGTATCCTTAGGCTGCTCCACACCTCTAGTGTTGACATACAGCAGGCAAACTAACACTTTTGAATCTCCCTCCGTTCTTGGCTTACAGGCTACAGGTGTGCCCTACCCAGCCAACGGGAGGCCGTATACTTCAGGTATGAGGACCACCTCTCAGTCAGTCATCAAACGACAGAAGGTCAGCCAAGGGGAAGCACCCAACCCTGTGGTGTTTGTGGCCACAAAGGATACCAGGTACATTCCACTGTCTTAGTCTTGTCATTCAAATATTCTTGTCTTTAAGACAAAGTAGCACAACAGTAATAGAAGCACTTCTCGCTGACGGTCTCAGAATTCCATGGCCTGTGTCACACCATACAGTAAACCTGTATCTAGTGTCATGGATGCTGGGACCTACCTGAGACAAGCTCAGAGGGAAATATTTGAATACTAATCATTTGGAACATGTAGGCCTTGTAAATGATGCCCCCTGCTTTCTTTCAACCAGGGCTCTGAGGAAACATCTTACCCAGTCAGAGATGCGTCGGGCAGCAAGGAAGCCTCATCTCCTTGTCCGGATCAAGATGCCGCTTCCCCCCCGCTCCCTGGCCATGCCCCTGCTCCCCTCCAGCACCAGCGAACCCATTGTCCTGGAGGACTGAGGGGGAGAAGCGTGTGCGTCTTTCAACAGGACATGTGGGTCGGTTGGGACTTGGGGAGGGTCTGTGCTCAGGCCTTCAGCTAACAGGCAGCACAGTTTGCCATACCAGTAGTCTTTTATTTTCCCTCTTTTCAGTGTCATTTTTCTTTAGTCCTCTGTTATTTCCCAAAAGTTGTAATCAAAACACAGAACACACACACAGATACCCTCTGACATACACACACAAACAAACACACGCACATACAAACGTACATCTCCGACATACTGAAAACACACACACACCCTCATACAACACCTTGGGCTTCATAGTATTTTATTGCAAATCCTGAATCATTTTGCTCCTTTTTTCAATGCCACCTGTTTTTAAATGTGTAATTTAAATCAAGATATTTCTCATCCTGAAGCAATGATAAAGCACACTCTGTTTGTCCTCAACGTCTTTATCTTTGTGTAAATGTATGCATCTTTTAAAGCGTGACACCCTCAGTATGTAAGGAGAATGGGGGTGGGGAGGTGGAAATTGAAGGCTGTGTGGGGCTGAAGCAGGCCGAAGGTCTTGATGATTTCACTTATGCACTCCATGGTTCTAGCAGGAAAATCTGGCTTGCTGTTAACTGTAATTCATTGATAGGATCATTGGTAAGGTTGAGGAGACATGTTGACAGAGCTGCCTTCAGTCAGTGTGAACACACAGCATTTAAATCATATACTGCCATTTCACTGTTCTCTTTGCATCTGTAACTGGTTAACTTTTCACATCACCAGTGAGGAGCCAGACACGAGCCTGAAACAGAGGGGGTGATTGATCCTAAAAGCTCAAGTCCTTCCCTGGGGGTGCTTCCCTTCTGCACTTCATGTTCTCCATCTACTGAGAGGCCCTTTGTGTCAAAAATATTGAGTGAGCACAAAACAACTTTGAGATTCTAAAATGTGCAGAAACAGATGTGCAAATCCAAAAAGCAAACAAAACAATGTACTCAAGTAAGTAGAAAAAGTAGAGTTAATGTTTGGACCTTACAAGGGATTGTGACTATTTGTAAAAAAGCAGTATGCTTTGTTTTTTTGCTCACTATTGTCAAAGCTGCCTGCATAGTTTTGGCACTTTGTTTCACTTATACAAAATAAAAAGTGCCACCTCTTACATGAGTAATATCAGTCTCAGGACTGCAACTAACTATTACTGTCATTCTATACTGATATGCCAATTAGATTTAAATTGGTAACTTTTATTGATTTAGCAATCCGCAATGCTCCAAAGCCCAGAAAGTCATCTTCAGATAGCTTGTTTTGACAGACGTGGTGCAAAACCCAGAAATTCCTTTGTCTGGGACTCTTAAATGCAGGATTTCAGTGTGTCCACTGATCCCCATGTTTGAAGAGCCTCCACTCAATCTTGACTCATGACTTTCTACTCCAAAGAAGTAGACACAACTGCTTAAATTTGTTTTGTGCTCACTTGTACTCCACACCATCTCCTCTGTGTCACTATAGTAATTTTTTAAGAAACTCAACGAGTGTGGTTGTTGCCGTTGAGCTGTATTTTGTCTTTCAACTCCTGTCATTTGATTGCAATGTTTTATAGCCATTACAGTTGGTTTGAAGAGAGAAACACCCTGAGTCCTTTCTCTTGACCTCACCCCCCAGATGTTTGAACAGGCAGTCTGGAATCAAAGGGGAGAGGATCACAGCTCACACACTCCAGTCACTTTGGAGTCTGTTGGTTTACAGTGCAGGAGGGATCATATGTAGTCCTTGAGGAAATTCAAATTATTAATCCCATTGAGCTGCATGGATTACTGTGTGAGTTAATGAGAGAACACATTTGGCTTTGAGGCACTATGTTTTGAGTCTTCAAAAAAAACCCAAATAAAGCCATAATGTGCACAAAGAAAAAAAGGTTGACATCCCTTGAGAGTGGACCCTGTACCCTGAAGAATAAGTTAGACTTGCGCCACAGCATTTCTTCAGTCGTTTGTATCGTTTGGGTAGTATACAACTGACACAATTATGTTACTGGTCTGTTGAGAGAAGTCTGTTATTAAAGCAGCAACATGTACGTAGATGTACAGAAGACAATTAGGGCCAAATTAAGTCCTGAAATTAATGTTACAAGTTCCAAAAAAGTCTGAGATTAAAGTTGTAGTTTTTTCTCCAAGCATTGATTCATTCAGAACTTTTTTCATATGGCCTTAATCCTCTTCTGTGAATGGCTGATAATGCAGAAAAGAAGTGATGTTCTTGATAGTGATTGGGTATGAAGACAATGTGAAAGGAATTGTCAGCTGTCTCAGCTTTTGCTTTGTTTATTTTATTTCCCCCATGTCTGTTCCATTATGAGAGGTTGATACTCAAAGTAACATGTTAATTGGAAAATTATAATACCTTTGAATCCCCACAGCAGCGAGGGGTTACATTGGGTTTATAAGCAAGTTTGGTCCCAATGTGGGCTTTGTACTATTTCTCTAAAAAAACAAAGAAATTGAAGTGTTAAGTTTGTAGCAAATACTAATCTGTGTAAAGTGGAAAACTGGCATATTTTAAACTTTTTTACATCTAAAGTGTAATTCTGCTCCAGTATTGTGGAGATGGCTCTAATAGGCTACTGTACATGTGAAACATTGCTCTCCTTCATAGGGTGGGTTGGGTGGTCATTTGAACCAGGGGCAACATTCAAAAGGGACAGGGTGCTGACTTTTGTATGATGGAGAGATAGACATGCTACAATTGAAACTTTTTCTCAAGTGTTTTTTATTCCAACGTCTCTGTATCCTTTAATGTATCTTGATAAGAAAAGAAATAAAGATTTTTTTTCTTCGTGTTCAGTCATGGGGTCTTTGTCCACTGTGTTCGTCTAGGTTTCACCAGATTTCTGTCACAGAGAAAATAGAGCTAATCTCTCCTCATTACCTATAGTACAGTACTTGGACCACTTCTGCTATTCATGATTTATAATAAAACCTTGAATAACCAGAAATAAGGAAAATTCTGTGCTGGAAGATCAGTATTAAAGTTGCCACAGTCTGAAGGAGTGGCAGGAGATCCTGCTGAGATGGGAGGCACTGACAACTACTGATTGGGTGCTTCTCCAGTTTTAAATGTATAATTGTTTGAAAAACAGACATCTAGGCAAGAAGGTATCCTTGTAGAAAAGATGCTGAAAGCAAAACCTGAGAAGGAATCCTCACTCGGACAAAGAGTTGTGTATTTTAAGTAGGGATGCATGATAACTTAAAACCGATACCGATAACTGATAACTCAGCTCCTAAAGGCCGATCCTGATAACCGATAACACACACAGATACCTAAGATCATGACATAAATACTATGAACAAAACCAAAAGCTGTTTTGACTCTTTAAATGAAGAAATATTTATTTTTTCCAATGAAAACCTGTTGGCAAGCCTCCCAAACATTGAGAAATAGTTTTTCTGATTATGCCGACGTCACTTGAACGCAGCATTCACTGCAGGTCATTCGGGTCTCAGTGGGAGCCAGGCA
>JAQNCA010000019.1:784461-823688 GCA_029783725.1 Acanthurus tractus | reverse complement strand
ATTCGTTATGATATCGGACTTATCGGAATGACGTCATAATTTCCTGTTATCGGCCCGATAGTTATCGTGCACCCCTAATTTTAAGCAAGGCAACAAGCACAGGCGTGAAGCCCAGTTTAAGAAGAGTATTTTCCAAAGAAACTGAACATCTGAAATAAGTCCTGTGTTAGAAGTGTGTCCTGTGTCAGAGCATACAAGGGATATGGTGACAGCATTTTATAATGTGCTGCATATTTATACTAATTCCCACACCCTCAAATCTTTTTATCTTGATACAGCTTAATTACATTCACAGTGGTTCATCTTGGGAAACATGTTTACATATCAGGGAGTCATCTTGTGTGTGTGTTTCAGCTGGAAGTCTACGCTGAGCTTAAACTAACATCAGCCTACCCGAGGGGAGTATTTGGCTGTTTGCGCTCGGCGGTCTTCCTATTAGACAGCTTTTAATTAAGGTTTGTTTTAACTACTTCCGACTGAGGTGTTAACTTCGAAAAATCTGTAACGAAGCCGTGGCACTCAGTGTATTCATTGAGGATGTTGATTGAGCCCGAAGATAAACACACGCTCATCGAAAGCGAAGACAAAGCCACGCGCAGGTTGACGTTACCGTTAATGCGCCGTAAAGCGAACCGGATTGGTCGGTCATCAAGCACCTTCCCTGCATTTGGACCTGATTGGTCGCTCGAGACTCACTTGTGACGATGAGCTCGAGCGCACCTGATGCTCATTGTGAGCGGAGGGCGGGAGGTGAGCGCCGGTTTAAAAGACAAACGGAGGGCAGTCGTTCTTTGCTCGGGACACCGTAACAAAGCAGGAGTGTTACGGCTCATGTCATTCTGTAACATACTTTTTTTTTGCAGTCACTCAGCGGGCTTTCTCTCCGGTTTTTCTGACAGACTTCTCTGACGGGGCTAACCTCCACAATCACCACAAGCTAACATTCATCTGTTTACAATCATGTTTGAGGTAAGTCAGCCTTGCACGCATTCCTTTCAGTTTACTGTGGCTGATTGATGAAACTTGGTTCTTTTAAGTAGTTGTTGTACTGCAGACTGCCAGTTATCTAGTGACAAAGAGAAACATCAAATCTGGGGTCTCCAGTGGGATGATTTGCTGCTTTTCTGATTGTTAGCCTTTAAGGTTTAATATCTTTTGATTTTGGACTGTTTATCAGTTTGAAATGTCACTTTGTGCTTTAGAGATTTGTGATTTTTAATTTTATTGTTAGGCATTTTTATGGATTCATTTGTTCAAAAACCATTTAACCACATAGAAATAAATACTAATTAGATGCGGCCTTTACCTTTATGAGAATCTCATGGCCAGGTTTTGGCTCCTAAAATCCAAACAGGGAAGAACCATTAAATGCTTAAAAGAATGTACTGAAATTGTATAAAGTTTGTTTGGCACTTTGAAAAAGTTTCAACAGTAAAGGTTCCCCAGTAATTTCTGAATTAAGATACTACAGCAACAGGTTTCACTCTTTAGAGATTAAAGAAACTCCAAAGTGATCATTTGGGTTACAGAAACAAGTGTAACAGCATCTTGTCCAGATGTGACATCTTAGCTGTTTCTGAAGCGTTTCTCTCATTCCCCCTCACTGCTTCCTACAGAACAGACCCTCAGTAAGTTACTCTGTAAGTGGGTACGTATTCTTGGTCTTTAACGCTGTTTGGGTTGTCAGTGAAGTGAAATAGTTCAGTAAGTTAAGTTTAATCAATGTATTTATAGAGTGTGATCTTGACATGCTCTATATGCAAAGTGTCTTGAGACAACCTTGTTGTGCATTGACGCTATATAAATAAAATTGAATTAAGTTGAACTGATACCAGCATGGGGCTAAACTTTGCTATACAATGCTTAACCCAAACTGAACATTTATCTTCAGACCAGTGGAGATGATTTGTTCCTGCCTTCCTACCAAGATGAGGAGATGGTGGACAACTTGCTGTCCAGTGAGGAGGCAGATGGAAGTGATGGCATCTCCTTGGCTAAGGCCCTGCTCCCCCTCGTGCACTCCTCCTCCCCTCCCCTCATCCCCTGGGTCTGCTCCACCCGTTACAAGACAGAGCTCTGCACCAGCTACTCAGCTACTGGCGTCTGCAAGTATGCTGAGCGCTGCCAGTTTGCCCACGGTCTCCATGAGCTCCATGTTCCCTTCCGCCACCCAAAGTACAAGACAGAGTTGTGTCGCAGCTATCATACAACCGGCTACTGCTACTATGGCAGTCGCTGCCTGTTTGTCCACAACCCCACTGAGCAGCGCCCTGCCCAGCGCCGCCGCAGAAATGTCCCCTGTCGCACTTTCCGGTCCTTTGGCGTCTGTCCCTTTGGCACCCGCTGTAACTTCCTGCATGTCGAAGGTGGAGATACAACCAGCAGTCCGGAGTCACCTGATGCTGAGGAGAAGAGTCCAACTGTTCCCAGTCCCCAACCACATACCAAGGAATGGAAGCCACGTGGAGCTCTTTGTCGCACCTTCAGCTCCTTTGGGTTCTGCCTGTATGGCACACGCTGTCGCTTCCAGCATGGCCTCCCCAGCAAGATCAAAACCCCCGACCAGAGCCAAGGAGGCTCCTTCTACCCTCAGCTGTCCCCTGGCAGTTCAGGTTTACCTTCTCCCACCTCTCCCTTCACATCAACCTCACCTATCTCTTCAACCTCCTCTTCACCTCCATCAACCTCCCCTCTCACCACCCCACCCGCAGAGGCCACGGCCCACAATGCCTTCACCTTTTCCAGTCAGCACCTAAGTGACCTGCTGCTGCCACTGGCCCTCCACCTGCAGCAGCTTGAGAGCAGCAAGGCCCAGGAGATCTGGGACAACAGGGCATTCTAACCAGATGTGATCGTAATTGGAACCAGCATTGGCACTGAACAAACCCATAGCTCAAATACTTGTTGTTTTTTTTTTTTGTTTTAAACCTCTTTCCTCCGGGTGTTTTTTTTTTTTTTTTTTTTTTTTTTTTTTTTAAATTGTTGTTCTTTAACTTGAGAGCTTATGTCAGTAGCTGTTCAGTTGATTGGGTAGCCTACAGAAGGTCTCAAAGGCCCAGTGGTTCTGAACAGGTGATCGGTAGTCTCCTGAAACACTACAGATGAAGCTGTGATTGTAATTTATTTTTTTAACTGTTGTAAATACTTTAATGAACTGGGTGAATGGAATGTCTAACAGCATCATGAATAAACAAATTTTAATCTCTATGATGTGGATTTAATATCAATGCTTTATTTGCTTTTGCACGGTTTTAATAGTTGGGAGTTATTTTGCCGTACTAGTGTTACAGAGAGGAGGACTAATGTAAGTGCATCAAGGTTTCAAGTCACTGCAGCTGGTTTTTAAAAAACAAACATACAAATATGGACAGTGATAGCTTGCTACAGAACAGATCCCTGAATTCAATAACAGTAAATCCTAATGACACAGAAAACAGCCTTCCATAAACTTGATCAACATCTTGTTTGTGAAGCTCACGCAAGAACTGTTTACAGTTTGGTGTGAAGATCTTTATTGTCTTGCACAGACTCCTGGCTTAACTTCAAACACTTGGATATGAAGTAGAATACAAACTGAGCTGGGTCTTCACCCAAAATCAGTGCTGGACATCAATAATACTCATGTCTGATGGGTGAAATCCAAGAAACCACATTCCAACATGTGTGGACAGTCAGAAATAAGGTGGAGGCTGCGAAAGCAGCTTATTAATGTTGGACAGTAAAAAGCAGGATCGTGATCATTTTTACATAAGGCAGAGATCACACAACTTCATACACTGAAATTTTTACTGAGTAGATCAATGTCAGATTCTATTTTCTAAAATTCTATTAAGGTTACACAATCTGGTCAAACACATGCAGCCATCGATGCATGACTGATATTTAATGAACTATTCAGTGTGTCCACGTGCTTTTCAATTGACTAATCACTGTTCTTCATCTTCTAATGCATCACTTGTACAAAAAATGACAACATCAAGTTCTAACAGAGTCAAGACAGCTCGAATTCAACCAAATTTTGTGTTTATAATCAAAGGGAATGACTAAAAGTTTCTATTCCATATACTCTCGTAAATTTTATTGTTACCACCTTGCAGCATAATGTGGTGCCTTAATTTGAAGGGCTTCACGGAAGTTCTCTGTCGCGCGTGCATGCTTGACAGTAGTAATGGCGCGCCTGTTGTAGCGAGTAGCAATTCCGACGTAAACAAAGCTACTGACTTTTAAGATAATCGACTTTGGACCGATTAAGGTAATAAGGTGAAGTCTACGAAACGTACTAAAGATTATGCGTTGCGTATTCTCTCTCGTTTTTAGATGGCGTGTTGTCAGCATCTAATGCGATTGTTTTAAGCTAATGCTGCAACCGATATCGTGTGGTTCAGGCTCGTAACTTAACGGTTCATTGTTTCTTCACTGTTACTTTTAATTATATAAGTAATTGACAGACTTATTATATTTTAATCCAAACAGTTGTCAAACACCAAACTAGCTCAAATGATTTTTGCCTTCAGTCAATTTTAAACTGCTTATTCCAGCTGATAGACGGAACCCTTATTTCATGTTGTTAGCATACCGGACAGCAAGCCGCGTTGGCTCCTGTATGAAGAACTGTCTGTCAAATCCCATTTACATATAACAACTGAAAAATGACTCGTGTTTTATGACCAGTACAAATGGAATAGTCCTTGAGTAACACTCCTTTTCTGCGTGTTTTTGCATGTTCGGGATGCAGCTGTCAACAGAAACGACTCAGTTTTAAATATCTGTTTGAAAAGTTGCCGTGGGCCAGTTGCACAGCCGTTGTTGTACGTTAACACTGTGGTTCGTTCTTTAGTCTGTATTCTTGTCAAAGACACGAATCAACAAATAAATGAATTCCTCAGCGTGGATGTGCTCTGTCTGTGTTCCTGGCAGACAGTTTGGGAGCGGTCGCCCTCAGCATGGCGGACCGGGAAGAGCGCCGCTTCGCCGAGGTGTCCCGGGAGTCTGTCAAACTCATGGCCGAGAGTGCCGGTGTGGAGCTCGGCGACGATGTGGCCGCTGTCTTGGCTGAAGATGTGTGTTACCGGCTCAGGGAGGCAACACAGGTTAGTGCCGCCTGGGTGCATGGACAGTGACGTTTCACTTCTTCTGAAATATGTCTTGTATAAAAGTATGATACTCCTTAAGTTCTTCTTAGCTCCTCCTTTAGACATAAAAGGCAAAGCTTCATAATGTGCACAAGTGTTCTCAAATGGACCGACCTGTAATCATTATTGCTTAAAGGACATGCAGGCCTAATGAGTGAAAGACCGTCCCAACACAGTGTTAGGTGTTCATGTAGACATGCTTTGTTGTTGGTGTGATGCTTTGACCCACATAGAGCAGCTCCCAGTTCATGAGACATGCAAAGAGGAGGAAACTGGCAGTGGAGGACTTCAACAGAGCTCTGCGCTGGAGCAACGTGGAGGTGAGAGTATTGCCGTGCTCACACAAGCAGTCCCTCCTCTGTAAGGCTGTGTGTGAAATGACTTGAACATATCAGAGTTGTCACTGCCATTATCCTCCCTGTCCCTGTATTTATCAGGCCATTTGTGGCTATGGGGCCCAGGATGCTCTTCCTTTCCGCTCCATTAAGGAGGGGGAGCTCTTCTTCATTGAGGACAGAGAAATCAATCTGGTTGAGTTGGCTCTGGCCACAAACATTCCCAAGGGCTGTGCTGAGACCATGGTGCGAGGTATGACCCCACTGACTAAAGTCTCCTTAGTGTTGAAGTTCGAGTTTCAAGCAGGAGGTAGTTTTTGTTTGACCAATAATGTATCCTGTTTTCTGTTCTTTCATCAGTGAATGTGTCCTACCTGGACGGCAAAGGCAACTTGGAGCCTCAGGGTACAGGTGAGACTCAGCCATAGCATGTTTATCAGGCTCAGTTTACTGTAGGTATGTTACTTTTCAAACATGATCACTGGTTACAGTTAGCTGTCAACATGATGTTACTAGGGTTGTCAATCGATTAAAAAACAAACAAACTAATTAATTGTACAATTCTCTGTAATTAATCACGATTAATCACATTTTTTCTACTCAAGACTATAGTGGATATTTATTTATGAAAAATCATGAAGTTACTGTAAAATCATCACAAAATAAATTTTAATTCAAAGGTTATTTTAATGGCTTTATTTTAACTTTGAACACAGTTTCTCTTTGAAATATAAATTTGGCACAGAAAAGGCATCTTTCTTCTATCTTCTAACAGAAATAATAATAAAACCCAGGCCTACATGGTTGAATAGCAAAACCATCAAGGCCACTAAAATTAGACATCAACATGAAGTGCAATTATTTCCTGTATGAACTAGTAACATAAATGATAACAACAAAAATATGGGCAACTTTTTAAAATGAAATTTTCCGCCTAAAAGTCCATCGGTATCCATCTTTGCGCCATAGACTGTGCTTTAGCCAGAATGGCCCGGGTTGCCTGGTGTGCCTGCACACGGGACCAAAGGTTATGGGTCAGGTGCCACTAGAAGTAAACAAAAAAATGCTAATTATGTTATTATTTTTTTATGTGCTAAATTTTTTCAATTAATCTACAAAATGAACACATTAACTTTGACAACACTAAATGTTACACACTTTTTTATGATCAGATAACTCATTAAATCCCAATCAAACACAGAAGTAAACACCACTTTCTACCTATGAACTACCAAAGATTGCACATACAGTTTGTGAGGAATATACATTTTTATGTGTACGTAAAATTTTAGGTTTGCAGGTGAAATTTCTGACCCTGCAATGCAACCTGACTTTAGTGGAGCATTTAAGATGTTTGCCTTCACTTTTGAGGAGCTGTCATGTTGTCCATCTGTATGCAGTGACAGAGTAACATGCACAGTACACTGCCTCTGAGTGTATCAGTGTAAGGTGGAGGTTTCACTGTTGGTGCATCAGTTGTTGGAGCTGACCGTTGTCTTGCCACAGTTCCCACAGCAGTGCAGTCCCTGTCAGACGACCTGTTGAAGTACTACCAGCAGATCACACGGGCCATCCTTGGAGAGGACCCCCACCTCATGAAGGTCGGCTGTCAGTGACGTCAGGCAGACATTCTATGTGTTTGTCTGTGTGCTGAATGGTGTGTTCCCTCTAACAGTTTGTGTCCATGTGCTTCAGGTGGCACTGCTGGACCTTCAGTCCAACTCCAAGATTGCTGCCCTCCTACCATACTTTGTTTACGTCATTAGTGGGGTAAGTAGTTCTACAAACATAACTTGTAACTATTTACCACTGAACTTTTAAACAAATTTAGAACCCAAACTGTGACTGCGTAAAATGTTGATGATGATGATTTATTTGCTTTAAGATATAAAAAAATGCAAAAAACGTATTTTCAGGTTTTGCTGTTATGTAGATTTTTATAAACATAAAACTAAACTGAATGATCTCTTTTCAATTTATTTTTTCTGTCTAGGTAAAGTCAGTGAGTCATGATCTGGAGCAGCTCAACAGGCTTCTCCACATGGTGAAGAGCCTGGTCCAGAACCCCTACCTGTACCTGGGCTCATACGTGCGTAGCCTGGTCTCCAGCGTCATGTACTGCATCCTGGAGCCGCTCGCCGCCTCCATCAACCCACTCAATGACCACTGGACCCTCAGGGATTATGCAGCTCTGCTCCTCAGCCACATCTTCTGGTCAGCAAAGAAATTATGGCTTTTTTAACACCAATGTGTTTCTGAAGGCAGAATGTGTTTGCACATTATGTGTGAAAGCAGGGTTTGTGAATGCTTCAAATGAAACTCCCAAAAAAATACCAACAACATAACCCTGCAAGAGGAAGACAACAAAGGCACCTTTTGAGTTCCTTATCAGGAGAAGTCATTTTTTACACCCTGTTGTAACTCGTTACGCACAGACACATGCACAGACACAGAACAATCCTATGAACCTGTATTGGTAGAGATGTGGGAGTAGTGTGGCAGGATCATGGCCATAAATGAAAATCCAAATAATTTTGATCAATATTGAGATCAAACTTATTTTTTACATCTGTCAAGTTTAGGGACAAAATACTTACCTTACATATCATCACTTTCAGGTTGTACTACACTTTTGCAAATTTACAAACCTTTGCATTGAAATAATCTTTCATAAGTGAGATATAGATACATTTTACATACACCTTTGTACAATGTTGCTAATACAGACACGTGAGTTGATGCAGCACTAAGACAGGAAATCATTGAGTCGTGGAAGAGCAAAAGACATGATTCTGTCTGGCCTTTATGCAGGTGCACTACCGGTCAAAAGTTTGAATTTTCTTGTTTTCAATTGAAACACACACGAGATTATCCTGCATAGGAAATATTGCAAACATAGCTATAAACAGGACATGATGACACTGTCAAAGTAAGAAATAGTGATTTTAATCGAAATTATGACTTTGTACTTCAAATGTTGTCTTCATCAAAATAACCACATTTTGCAGCAGTTGCAGCCTGGCAGACCTTTGGCGTTCTCACTGTCACTTGTTCGAGGTAACCTGATGGTCACCCAGACCCTCACGCTGCCTCCACTGTCACTGACAGGTGGCATGTCAGTGTCACTGTGGCATCTGAGGGGGTAAAATAGGAGATTTGTATAGAGTGAGAAGGGATCTTGAAGAAAGCGGGCTCCTGTACCCGTGCCATGTCATACCCTGTGGACAGCACTTGATTTGTGGGGGATAGGAAATGATGAAACTGGCCCCAGTTAAGTGCTGTCCACAGGGTGAAGCATGATGTGGATTTTGTAGCCTTCCTTCTTCAAGACCCCTTCTCACTTTATACAAATGTGACCATTTTTGAGGCAAATGGTGACAACCAGTCAGTGTTTTTACCTGTGAAATGTACTCTGTAAGGTTGGGGGGGTATGTGAAATGTTTCACTTGTCATAGAGCTTGGATCTTTTAAATGATCAGAATTTAACATCTCTATTAACTATTCCTTTTACTGAAGATCTTTCAATTGACAAGCAGTGTAGTGTTGGTCAGAGTTATAGTAGTTATGAATTAGTTTGTTAGTTGCAAATATATGAGACTCACTGAATTATACCTGAATTTAAATATCAGGGAAAAATCTATCTGTTGTTATCTGTGAATAGATATTGATCCAAAATTATCTTGAGTTTTTGGTTCCCGCAATATTTAAGACATTATTGACAATATTTTTGTCTTTCATAGTTTTTTTCCTTTTTTTGGGGGTGGGGGGGTGCAGTTGAGCTAGCTTAACCTGTTCTGCTTTATGATTGTGCTTCCTGTCCAGGACTCATGGTGATCTGGTGAGTGGTCTCTACCATCAGATCCTGCTGTCGCTCCAAAAGGTCCTGTCTGACCCAGTGAGACCACTCTGCTCCCACTATGGAGCTGTGGTGGGGCTTCACGCGCTGGGGTGGAAGGTTTGTTCTTGCATCAGTAAATCCTGGCAGTATGAAGTTTCTGTGCTGTCGTCCCCGGTTCATGTCATCAAGTGGAACCTGACTGTGAGAACCAGCAGTATGGTATCACATGTAGTCTTCATGTGCCTGTTCCAACTGGTGTTTCAGTTAAAAGCTGCATGTTTTATTCTCTGTTGAAAATATTTTAGATGTATTGTGCATCATTGTTTCCGAATATCTGTATGATTTAATGTGAAACATTTGGTATCTTTGGACATCATGAGAACTTTGCTGGAGGCTCGTTTCACCAGCAGGATCTATTTAATTACTGAAAGTAAATTTGTAAATTTGTCCTCTCTTTACTTTTCCAGTATTCTTCCTTGTCTAATACTCTCCTGTCATGTCTCTTTCGTGTCTGTATGAAAACTAATCTTTACATCACTGTGTGTGTTTTGTGGCAGGCTGTTGAGAGAGTGCTCTTTCCACACCTGCCTGCATACTGGGCCAACCTCCAGGCTGTGTTGGATGACTACTCTGTGTCCAACGCTCAGGTCAAAGCAGATGGACATAAAGTCTATGGAGCCATCCTGGTCAGTACAGTGGAGGCGAAAAAAATGTTCATACAGTGATCAAAACTTCAGTCTTTTTTTTTTTTTGGTTTTGCAGACTTGCCTCAAGTAGTGGTTGTTTGAGTGTGTTGACTGTGTTTAACGGTTCCCTCTCTGTCTCCTGTACCTTCTCATTAAAACAAACTGCTCCTGTCACACCTCTCCTGCTCCTAACAAGCTCCTGCCAGCAAGCATCTCCGTCAAACAACTTTCTGTCACTTTCCAACTTTTTTAGCTGGTCACAGATGCCTTGCCACTGCCACTCCTGCTCAAACGTTTTTCACTCCCCATTTCAAACCACAAAACTACTATGATTTTAATTTGATTAAATTTTACATTTCACATACCTTTCAAAGTAAAATTTTATGTGCAAAGGTAACATTTTGTTTAAATATGAAATTTCAGAGCAAATGTCCGGCATGACACTGCCGCTGTTTACAAATTAGATTCTGCTTATGTGTCCTGCAGGTGGCAGTGGAGCGCCTACTGAAGATGAAGGCTCTTTCATTGTCTCAGCCAACAGAGGGAGGCTCCAGTGGTCAGCTGGGCTCTGTGGTGGGTGCCATGGGTTACAGGGTGAGCTCCCCTGGCCTCAGCCCTCCCCCGGAGCCTCTGTCAGAAGCTGTCCTGGGAATCGCCAGCCACCTCCAGGCCGGCGGGGCCGGCTGTCCCTGGGAGGAGTGGACCCCCGTCTCTCTCCCTGCCATGTACTGTGAGCTTTACTCCTTCTTTGGAGACAGCCTGGCTGTCAGGTTTAGTACAGGCCCTGGGTTTGGCAGCTATCCTCCCTGCACCCCCTCCCAGCTTGGTGACGCCAGGAAGGAACCCCCTGGCCCTGCCTCCAACCCCGACACCACCCGCAAGATGCCACAACTGACTGCCAACCTGAACATCAGCCCCAGGCAGGATGGGAGCCCTCGCACCGACCCGCCCCCACCCAGCCTGGCAGCTACTGGATCAGGAAGGTAAAGAAGAAAACACAGAAACCTGACATTGTTGAAAGATAAACTGTGTGTTTAAGTCTTCAGTGCTGAGTAAAGCTGAATCTCCTCTCCTTCAGGTCCCTGGCTCGCTCCTCCTCCTCCTCCTCCTCCTCCTCTGTGCAGCGCTCTAGGTCCTCTTCATCTCGCTCAGGCCAACGTTCAGCAGGTCTGTCTCGAGATGTTTTCCCTAAAGCTCGTTTCACCTCACCTCAGGCGGGACCCCCGGCATTCTCCTTCATCATCGGCGGGCGACAAATGGGTCGACGTTGCCAAGGCCGCCGGCCCTTCCAGACCACTTTTGCCCCAACTCCACCTCTTCCTGCCATCCCACCACGTGCCTACGCCCACAAACTCCCTGTCATCGGCAGAGTGGGCAAACCTGTGCGCCGCTGGGCGTGTTCCCATTACTCCCTCCATCTGCCTCTCTAGTCTCAAGCTGGGGATTGCGTCACTACAAAACAACAGAACTGGTTGACTGTTAAAGACTCGGCCTCAGTTCATGTTTGTGGTTATATGATCATAGTTGAAGATTTCAAGGACTTTTTTATCACCAAGGCTGAGAACAATGGACCCTGTTTCACTGAAACAGAAGTTTTTATTGTCAATTCAAAGTCATTCAAAGCCACTGTTGAGTCTCTGAAAATGACTGACTTCGTGGTAGGAGAAACCCTGGTGAGCAGCAGTGGACAGCATCATTCCAGCTGAGCTAACCTGTTAAAAAGATGCTGTAATTCCATTCAAAATCTGTATATGTGAACAGTCAAAGTTACACTGTTGTAGAACACAACAATTAAAATATTTTTTACAGTTCTGAATTATTTTGGTGATTAGGGGTTTTGACCATGATTGGCACTGCAAATCAAGGAAACACAAACAAATTGAGAGAACATCTCTCCTTTTGACATCAACCAGACGCACCAGATGGTCTGATCCATCTGAAAGGCTGTCACTTGAAACCAGGCGTAAAGGGCAAACACTTCAACAAAGTATTGGCAGGCTTTTGAACCTTCTGTCAAACTTTATCTGTCATGGGCTAACTCCAACCAGTCAGCTCTTAAAGCACATGCTGTAGCAGAGGAGCCAGTCACAGGGTCAAGCAAAAAACTGTTTTTTATTGAGAAAACCTTCTGTTCCATCCCTTGCCCTTCTCCAACAAATACATCCTTCTTGCTGTTCTCAAACAAACAGCTGCTCCTCTAGCTGTCACACATGCACAGCACACAGAGTGAGTTTCAGGGAGAACGAGGAGAAACTGATCAACTTATTAAATGATTCATGTTAACTGGTGTTAGCCAGTGTGTCTCATAACATCATCACAAAACAAACAAATTTTATTGCCTCATTTTCCACGTCACTGACAACAAGTCAACCTGTCATCTCTCCCACCAGCCGAACCCTCAGTAATTTGCTCAAACTGTAAAATATATTAAAATACTTCATATTTCATTTGCTCCTCTTTACTTCCTAGAAAAGCAAATATCAATTCTACATTGTTCCAGCAGTGTGACCATTCGCCTGTCTCTGATGATGTTCCAGTGTGTCAGGATAGAGACGTGCCTTTGAAATAGTCCTGCTGCTTTAAGTTCTTATTTTCTTTCACAAATTAAAAAAAAAATTCTTATTAGCTCACATTTGAAACTGTGTCTGTTGAAGTGAGGCAACCTTTTCTTGCTGGTTGCTGCAGTGAGGTGTATTATGATACCTATTGTTAATAAAAGATCTAATGTTTTTAACCTTTTTTTGATGTGATGTGAGACATGTTCCTCGTTACATCATTAGTAACCTTTGATAGTTGATCACCTTCCCACCAACAAGTTTTGCACTATTTAGGTCACTTCTACAATGAATGAAAACTATTTGTAATATTGACTGATAAGATGCGGAAAATCATTTTGCATTTGGCTTTGATCCGCCTACATATTTCTAAACAGTTTCAAGCTGGTTTACCTTTGGGCTTGTGTCTGTTTCCTGTTGTGTACTGCTCCAACTGCCTAAATATTTAAAGCCTAGCTGGCTTTGAGCATCAGGTTGCAGTCTGTAGAGAAACAGAAGAGTCCAAAGCAACAATGGCCGGGTTTGTGTCTTTTCTCAGGCTGGTCTGTCAGCTCAATGCCTTCGCCTGCCTGCTCCTCTGCTACCTGCTGTTCATCGTGCTGGGAGGGGTGGTGTTCACAGTGACAGAGAGGCCGGTGGAGAAGGAGTTGAGAGCTGAGGTGCAGGAGCTTCATCGCTCCTTTCTGCGAGAGAACCCTTGCGTGCAGGAAAGCAGTCTGAGCCAGCTGCTGGAAAAAGCTCTCTATGCTCAACAAAGTGATGTCGCTGTTTTGAAGGCCGACGCTGATGACAGACGCTATGATTTTACATCGTCCCTCTACATTGTCATTGTCACACTGACCACCATGGGTAAGATGTAGTCACTGTAGAAGTCTCTAACAGGGCTGAAACTTCTATTTTAAAATCGATCACAATTACATTTTTCCAATGAGTTCTTCACATTTTTTGTTTATGTTCACTTTACAATCATTTACTGCTCAAATTCATAGCTTGAGCTCTCTTCTTTAACTGTGAAAATATCTTTAAACATGTATTAGTCAAACGTGTTCCTCCCCCTCAGCAGACCACTGTCTCTCTCTTCCTCAGGTTCGGACTCTTACACACCCAAATCAGATGAAGCCAAGCTCTTCTGCATCATCTACTGCACCCTGGGGATCCCCCTCACCATGTTCCTCCTCACCCTGCTTTCCAACCTCCTGCTCCCTGTCGTCACCCTCACTCCTGTCCATCATCTGCACACTCACTGGGGATTGCCCTACAGCAGGGCCACTGTCGTCCACTCCAGCCTCCTCTCAGCGGTTGCTCTCTCCCTCCTCTTCCTCCTCCCTGCTCTCCTGCTCTGTGTGGTGGAACCAGACTGGAGCTTCCTGGATGCTCTCTTTTTCTGCTTTGTCATCTTGAGCACAGTTGGTCAGGGGGGAAACTATCTGGGGAGAAACTGGGGGCCAACCGCCAAGGAAGCACTTGAACTCCTCACCACATGTAAGCGGAATGTCTCAGAATCATTCTTGAGCCATGACTAAATGTTCTTCATGAAACACTGCAGTAATGCCATACAACATGAGAACTTCATAAGGCGTCATGTCAAACACGGGATCATCAGCTTGAGGAGTTCTGCTCTCTAGTGACCAAAAACACATTCATGCTACTTCAAGGCAGAAATAAACAGGGTTCAGTCCAGCTGTCATCAGAGTGAGCAGATTTACAGCCAGAGACTGTAAAACACATGAACTTAGTCTCTGAAGAGACATTGTAAAGTTCAGTATTGTGTCTCCAGGCATTGCCATCTAAACAGCTCTGATCTGGTTCCAGGCTAATCCAAACATGAGTAAAAAGGTGGAGCACAGTCTCCATGGTCTGTTTATTAATTTCATTAACCACACAACAAGGCCGTTATTTGTCTAAAACTTGCATGGAAAATACTTCCAAAAGCACCAACACCAAAAGCACGGCCAACAAATCAAGTTAAAGTGAGTTGAATTAGCTGAGGTGACGTTTGGCAGACAGCTAGCATGTAGCTGTCACTCAAAGCAGCCACATTGAGTAACTTTGAATCTTTAATACAAGATCCGTAGATTTTGCCGTAGCTTTACAGAACAAAACAGTTTTTTTTGTACCATGTTTTCGGAGCCAACTTTAAGAACCCAGAGATTGAAGGCTGGATATGACGCCATAGTAAGAAAGAAAGAAACAATGAAACAGATAAAATAGTGTACCATAGAAGAAGTGGATTGTGTGAAAGTCACCTTTAACAGCTAGGGGAGGATATTAGTAATACAGAGACTCCAAGTTATTTAAAAAAAACAACCAAACAGACACCAAAACAGCTAATATGTTCTTTAATCTATTTACATTTTAAGGAATGATTTACCCAAAACCATAAGTCAGTCTGTATCTACTCACAAGTCAAGTGAAGGTTCTTAGTCCACAAAACATTTCTTGAACTTCCAAGGAAAAACTGTGCACATGCACCGCTCCACAGGAACGATGAGACCTTGTGATGTCTGCATACCTGTGTGTTCACCTGTGACCTGAAAGATCGCATCACACAAAACAAAAAGAACTGCTGAAGTTGCAGCCAAGACAGCTTTTTGTAATCTTAAGATATTTTTCAATTTCTCATCTATTACCTTGCATTCAAAGTGGCAAGATGAGTTTGAATGCAGGGTATGAGTTATCCCTTTGTCAACAGTGCAAATGTACAAAGATTAACCAAGAAAAGGGTTTGCGAGTGTTCTTGTCCTGGAGGCATCAACAAAAAGAGGCATCCAAGCTTATGCAGTTAAGAGCCTTGGACTTCCTCAGGAGAACGCTGCCATGTTGTTTGCTGTGAAGCTTTAAAAATGCTCTGTGGGCTGAGAAACTTCACCAAACTTTGTACCAGCATGAGGAGTTGAACATCGTGACTAAACCTTAATTTCTGAGTAAACTGTTCCTGAGTGTAATCAAGAAACAGTTAATAAATTTCACGGACTGCTTAATGTGACCTGAGCAGACCGGATGTTTATTCTCAAAATGCAGATCACACAGTGAGCAAAATATCTGCCCTCTCTTCACAGGCTATCTGCTGGTGGGCCTGGTCCTGATCATTACCTTGAAGGATACCATCCTGCAGGTTCCTCAGGTCTGTGCACTGATGAGGCTCTTGTCTGGTCAGCAGGACAGAGAGCTAGAAGGCGTCCATCTAAATGAACAGACACTCAGTGAAGACAACACTGAGGAAGAGCCTCAGTATTTGCAGGCCATCTGTACCATCTCCTCCACGCCATTAGAGCTGTCCAGCCCTTGTTCTGGCCTTCCTGCTGACACAGACCTGTACAGAACCTGAACCTCCACCTCAGAGAACACCTGACCTATACATCTGCACACCCAACTGCTACAGCCTCCAATTCAAAACTCTAACTTCAACTTTCAAATACACAGTGCACTTTAGTTCAGTCATGTCTATTCAACCAGCCAAGTTCATTCAAATCCTATTTTTTGAATTTGTGTGTTGAAAGTAAAGCCTCACTGAAAAAGCAAAGCTTTTATTTGTAGTCCCATGAACGCAACACTCTGTATGATTCAGATAGTCAGATTTTAGAATATTTGACAAACACAGTGAGACACACACTCATGGAGGTTTACTTACAAAGGTCATTTACAGCACAAGAAGGCAAAACGGAGTATAACGCACAGAGCTGTCTGTAAGCATGCTGGGGAGTTTGGCAGAGGGGGAACTTTGCATTAGATCACATGATAAACTGCCTGAAAAATACGTTTTTGACTTATAACATTATATCTTCAAGGCTCTTAGAATGTAAAGTTTCTAGTTCCAGATCCTTCTCTGGGCACAGAGCAGCCTGTCCGTCCGAACTGCACCATCGGAGGGTCCTCTAGTTGAAACAATGCGATGTATGAAACCAGCCTGGTGAGGTCCAGACCTCCACCTGCGCACCTCGAGTACAGAATGCCGTCTGCTGTGGATGGGTTTCTGTGCAGCCGGCTCTGAATGCTCGTCCGGATGCCCCTGTCGCATCCGGCAAATTGAACCCAGCCCGTCGGACCGGGGTCTGCGGTCTGCGCTGGAGAAAGGACCGGGGACACCAGAGGTCTGCAGGAGCGAGACCTTTAGTGATGGTTTACCTTTGCTGTCGAGATCTTTCCGATTAAGTTCACGATGTCCAGCAAGAAGAGTTTGAGAATCTCCTTCTGTTGGTTGATCTGAACTCCCAGGTACCTCTCTGAGTCCTCCACGCCGTCATGTGTACGTCCGTGTCCGAGAATGAGCCAAAATAATAAGAGCTGAGGGGAACTGCAGAGTCCCCCTGTGAGTTTGTCACTATTATCAAATAGCTTCAAACTGCAGACAGTCATTTGATTTATTATTCATATAAACATTAAGTGCAGCTTTTAATTCCATTCCATACTTGCTGGAGAAGATAGCAGCAATATCCACTCCAGCCCTCTTAAGATCAGGGATTAAGAGCAGGATTGAGGCTCTGGGACAAGTTTGTGGTTGTGAGAAATTTTGGTGTGAGCTTCAAGTGAAACTCCAACCACCATAATGTCATGCTAAAGCTTCAAATAAAACCATATTTTTTGCTCAATTTTCCTTGTAGCTTTACATGACATTAAAATTGATCTCTGGAGGTTCCTGAGGGGAGTCTGACTTTTTTGGAAAAGCAGAGGAGATGTTTCATATTTTTCACCATTAAAAATGTGTATTTAATTTTTGCACTTCATTCAACTACTAGCATCATGAATAGAAAGTCGGCCTTTGGAAATTTAACACAAAAGTCTTCATGCTCCTTTATGATTTATTAAAGACTTTTGTGCTAAATTTCCAAAGGCTGACAGTTGGTCATAGGTGTTAATACAATTTCTTTTTTTTTGGCATGTTGGGGGGTGGGGGGTTATGTAAGCTTTATTAATCCGGCCTGATGAGCTGACAACTGTTTAAACTGTATCAGTATTTAAAGTGGAACTCAGTACTTTCTTGATCTCTTGCGCAAATGAACAGTGATGGTGTATTTGTGAGTGTGTGTTTGTGGTTTTGTAAACTCCCTGTTCTCTCAGGTTCTTGGACAGTGTTAGTGTGTCTGTGTATGTGTCTGCAGCTTAATGTGTGTGTGTGTGTGTGTGTATGCATGAGTGCATCTGTGTGTAAACCTTCCTGTCTTCTTAGGCCTGTGAATGTGTGATACCACATATGCTTATTGTTTCAAGTTATCTGCTTTAAATATAAAGCATACTGAATTCCTTTGTAACCCTTGCTTTTTTAAAAAAAAGATTAACATATGGTTGACCTCTTCTTCAAACCAATAACTTTCACAAATCACTTTGAAAAAATAAGATAATGCAAAATTAAGTTTTAGATAGAAGTTACTTGAACTAATGTGGAGCAAGTTCAAGTCTGACCACAAGGGGTCACAACGAACTCATGCACAGCTGCAGTTCTTGCTAATGTCAAAACATCAGGTAAGAAAGAAGAATGTATAAAACCGCAGCATATTCTTGCCACACACTGCTTGTACTGCCACCTCCTTCTCAAGCAGCTCCAACAACTGTAATAAAGGGGAAGAAACACAAGCAGACAGGCAATCAGACTTGTTTTAAACAAACCCCCAGGCAAGCCAAACCCACTCGAAAGAGAAAATGAAAGGTAAAATGAAGATTGAAACTATAAATAAACATTCTTTATAGATTACAGACTTACAACTACCAGACTTTATTTATGCCATGCTTATTTCTTTTAGTTTGACCTCGAAAAAGAACTGCTTAGATATTCTGGATTAACTGTTAGAGGATTTCCAACCGGTCTGACTGCTTATGTTTTACTGTAGGAATCCACAGAGGTCTCAGCATTGTCTAATCAGCACTGATGTTGCAATAGAGTACAGTTCTGCTGTCAAAGAGTATACTTCAAAACAGACTTCTAAAAAACGATTAAAACTGTTGCAGTGAAACAAGCGATACTGTCTTTTTTGCCTCACACACTGTTCCTCCCCATCAAAACTTGGTGCCTACAGTTTCACAGTCAACATAACTGCCAATCCAACCAAAGCTGAGTCAAGTAATATCACCTGGGGGGCTTTTGTCAGACCTCACCCAGCTCTCTGTGAAGACACTTAAACTTAATGCATCTTTTTCACACATGTGCAGGAGTGCTACCCAGCATCTGAGAACACACAGTGATGTAGAGTTACTGAAAAAGTCAGAGGCTTTCAGGATCATCTGTACAGTTGAATCATGCTTGTGTGTTTGACAGCCTCATACCGGAGAGAGCACTCATGTGTATAAAATTCGTGAAGTTCTTCTTTACGATCAAAATTTGTTTGAAATTAAGCTTTAAACAAAGACAAAAAAACACAATCTTTCATGGAGCTGCAGTGATGACACACAGGAATACAAGTTCACTCGACATGATTGTTTGACATCCTCTCACTTTGCTACACAGGGGAAAAGCTTTGGGGAAGCATGTTTGGACTGAATGCTCGTTTAATGAACCACCTAACTGAAAGAGCAGACTGCTTTTCTCGGAGTTGTGACAGAGGCCTTTTGTGTGTTCTCCTACTATGGCTGTGTTTGTGCACGGTACAGAGGACTGGAGAGGGAAGTCACCATGAATCTGAGCTTGTGTCTTTGTGCCTTGCACTGCCAGCTCTCCTCTTTCCCTGGCAACACACTCACATGCAGACACACACTCTCTCTTCCCTTTCATGCGTGCTATCAATCTTATTTAGCTAAACATTTTATACACTGAGGGTTTAGAGTGGAGATCTGTGTTGTTTTTTTCGAAGTAGTAGTAGTTTAGAGTAGCACTGGCAGTCCGTCAGTTAAGTCCCAGTTCAGTTTATAAGCAATTATCAACACATATTCAACATCAAAATTGGCCCAAAAACTGTACAATCAGTGGGGGAGTTTCATTGTATGTTCAGAGGCACTCATAATGCTAAACTGGAGTGAGACTGGAGTTGTAGTTAGACTGAAAACAACTTAATTTAGGGACATGTACAATGTGTGCACGTTATAAAGTAAAATTATTAAGGTATCACAACTACAGTATTACAACTCTGCAGTTTATCAAACTACCAAAACCCACATGCAAGTACCAGCCCCCGGAGCCTGGACCCCCCTCTTTGTGCTGGCTTGGCCTGGTTTGGAGTTAGCTTTCCATCTCATCTCACAGTTGTTGGATGGGCTTGATTTCAAGGCTCGGATATGCTCTGCTGTTGTAATGGAAGAAACACAATATTGAGTTTTACAGTCAGGAAGAAGTAAATGGAGGAATATCAGTTGTTTTGTTGAGTTTTCTGTTGAGTCACTGCTGAGTGCTTCCATTGTTCCCCCCCTCCAGTCAGCAGTTTATAGGGCTGTGCTCAGGCCCAGTGCTCCAGAGATGACTGATGGTCATGACAGTCTTGTGATGGCCGGTCACCAGACACATGAGCCTCCTCAGAGCTGGTCAAACAGCGTGTCAAATACCACGGCCAACTGTTGTCCCAGTGCTGCCTCGGGGACACAAAGATTCGAAGGTCACATGATCGACACCAGTTGCCTCAAGGGAAGTGAGCTGTCTGTTAATGCTGTTAGATTTGTAGCCCTCTGCTATTGCTATTACTCCCACCACAGCAAAGCTTACTTCAAAACTGCACCACATGTTTTTACATTAATTATGTACATAAATGATAAATATGATGAGAAAAGAATTTCTTGCAGTCAACTGCTAATAAACTCAATATTTAATAATCAAACCATTGATATATGTGTGTGACAACTACAGTGTAGTTAGAGTGGTCAAAGTTAGGCAAGTAAAAATACTAAATGCTACACTACTTAATGTTATTATGTGACCAGTAGGGTTCAATTACTATTGATTGTATAAAAAGTTGTCTGTGAAAACCACAAAGAATTGTCACCAACTTTGCAGCTCTGTAGCCTACTTTGTTCTTAGCCTCTTTGAGCTCATTATGTTGGATACACTGCCCTCACCTTCAATGTTTAGGTTCTTATTAACCTTATTTCTACCTGGAAACATGTGCTTAAGTTAACCCACTGTGCTCTGACCAGGTGGTGACCAAAGTAGAGCATTTCATTGAGAAATGGGTTACATCTTGAACTTAAAATTGAGCAAAAGTAAAGAGAATAATGGACTTGCAGAATCTATCTTAAAGCTGCTGATGTTTCTTGCCCACTCGATGTTTAAACAGACCCGTTACATCAATGTTACAAGGTCAAATTACTATTTCCATTGAAAACAATGTACTTCAAAAGCAAAGGATACAAAGAAGGAAATGGAAATCCAGTAGTAGGACCACAGTATGTAAGTAACATTTAAAAAAAAGGCAGGTACACGTGACTTAAGACGATTTTTTTTTTTAACTAAACAACTTCTAAAAGTTTCCAAATCAGAGTAATTTTTAGTGTATGATGAAGGAAGGCCCCAACCACCATATTTGTCCTAAAACCAAAAACCAAAAGTTTAGTATCACTTTTGCAACTTCCCAGGACCCTGTAGCAACCGCCGAGCAAGCCACCACCAAAAAAAGCTGCAGAGGCTAATCACAGTCGCCCTAAGTATGCTCACTAGCTTCAGTTTTACTTTTATAAGCACAACATGAAGAACATTACTATTATCCTTCGCCACAGCATATGAAATGCCATCTTGTGTAACATTTTAATCTTTTAATGGTGCCGTCTTATATCATGAGTGTATTAAAGCATATTCAAAGGTCATACATGTGACTGCACTGTAGACTGTTGCATCACAGTTGCATGGACAACATGATGTTCTGTGACCTTATTTATATTGTGGCGTATACTCTTGCCGCCTGACCCCCCCTCAGTACTTCTGACAGACAGCTCACAGGTGTTTGGCTTAGCCAGGCTATATTTACAAAGGTCACATGGAAATGTAGGGCATGATACCACCAGGGATCTGATTACTGGAGCATCAGTAAATCTCAAGTACATGTTCATCCATGCCTAGAAAGAAAGTGATTGTCTCATGTTCACTTTGAGTTTGAATTTCTTACTTTGTCAGGTGTTTAGTGAGCTCTTAGAGAAAATTGTCTGGCATTGTGATTAAAATGCAATAGCTTGTCCACACCGCCAGTAAAATAACCGTGGTGGAGATATACTAAGTCAACTTTGATTACAAAGTTTTTGTTCCTACAAGGAGTACTAAAAAACATTAGGTTCAGCCTTGGAGAGGTACTTTAATGCAACTGTTTATAAATATACAAGGTGATATCAGGTATCAGGTACTTTAAGCCACATATCAACACCAAAAATACATAAATAAATGTAAAAAATGCTGGATTGTACTCGTTCTTATGAGGAAACCTTAGAGTCTCTTCATCAGACCCTTCTTGTTTGCTGGATGCCAATGTCTTTTAAAGTTCACACCTGCAGTTGCCAAGTAGTTTTCTGTCAGAACAGAAGACCTTGAGTTTCTGCAGGATGAAGGGGAGCTTCTTCTACCATTGTAGAGCCAGGAGAGCAGGATGTGCCCCCCTTGTAGTCAGGAACTAGCAATTCTATTGTCAGAAGCAAAACCCAATAAATGGGGCTGGAACACAGGTTTTGACTGTCATGAACGTAGAATGGGCCTGGACCATTTGTAGCATGCAGGTGAGTAACAGAATCTTTAATCAGATTCAAACATTCACCATTAGCTAAAGCAGAGTCTGGAAGAACTTAGGCAATCTGCTTTTCACTAGTAATAAGAGCATTGCAGTAGTCTGGATGACAGCAACCAGACTATAACCTGCACTGCTTTCTGGTTGACAAATGAATGTATCCTTCTGATGTTTAGGTGGATGAATCTGTGAAGAAAAACTGTTCATTTAGTGTTACACTCGGATTCCTCGCAGTCCTTACAGAAGCTATTCGTGTTAACTAATAAATATGGTCCTTGATATAGGATGTGGAGAGGGAGAGTGTAGAGCAAGACTCACTGCTGTCGGAGCGTGGAGAAAAGGATGTGATGATCCATGTCGAACACTGCTGAAAGGTCCAACAGGACGGAGGGGTCAGTTAAAAAAAAGATAGTAAAGACAAGTCAGATGTTAGCAGCTGTTTGGATGTTAAGTCATTGAGTAGCAATAGCGGTTGTTTATATTATGTTATGTATGTTTATATTATGTTATGTAATGAATTAAAGTCTGTTGTAAGTGGATGACTATGAATAGCATACAACTTTAAACTTTTGCATTGTATTTTAGTATAGTGATCAGAATATATGCACACTTGCTTTGCAGTTCCCTGGACTCCAAAACAGGATGCATGCCAAGACCAAGTAGCAGGCCAGCAGACAGGAAGTGGATTGTTTTAGAATGACTTCACCTCATAGCTGCCACTATGACCCCCTCCCCATCCGCATAAATCATAGGCTGATAAAAAATCAAGATATAAACAAAGCAGCTTTACAGTCTCCGAAAACATGACCGCTTCACTCATATGTATATGATTTAGAGTTATGTCTGTTAATCATTAGGTTTCTGTCTGTAGGGATACAGGGACATATTGTGATACAACTCATTAATCCCCACATTAGGAGCTGTCACCAAACCACAGGGACCAGGAAATGCAATTCCATGAATAGTTTGTTAGACAAACATAACCTCACCACTGATAGAGCTTTGGCAAAACATCAGCTTTAAAAAACTGCTAACACATGTGAAGACTCCCCTCCACTCTTCCTTCTCTCCTGCTTTTGTTTTACCCTCCCAAATGCAGCTGTTTCCCTGTGTGCCTGCAGCGTTAACTGCAGGAGGATGGAGGAACACTGACAGGGAGGCTCCATCCCAGCAGGGACCGACCCAGGAGCAGGATGAATCTCTTAGCACTTATGGAGCATGGGACAGCATGTACTAGCAGAAGATCACGTGAGACTGCAAGCATGTGGAACTGATTTCTTATTTACTTGGTACATCTGGTCCAATCAGGGTTTTTCAACTCTTGTATCAATACCACGATGCAGCCTGACCAATTACACACTGACACTTATTATGTGAAGCCCCTGCTATGATAATTGGTTGCAATGAGACACGCTGACAACAATTTTCTGACGCTTTAGTCAAACTTCCTTCTCTTCTGGCAACTGAGCAAGATAAAGTACTTCTCTGTTTTGATTATTCGGACAAAAAACATGCAATTATTCACACATTTATTATTTTCAGATTACAAGTAAGTAGTCTCATTTGGCTTGAAAGTGTAGTTGTATTTTACCACTGTCTCTGTGGAAATGAATGATTATTGTGCTGTGTGATAACATCAGTGTATATAGTGAGAAAATCATGGGGCCCATGCTGTCTCCTCATGCAGCTCCCAAACAAAAGCCATGTTTCTGTGATGCATGATTACCAGGACTAATGTAAACAGCTCTCTGTGAGATGTATTGAATGTTTGTAACCAGATAAGAACACATTCATGGACTGACTTAGTTCTCAAGACTGTGTGAAGAAGTATTGTGGTCAACCACGTCAAATGCTGATATTCAATTTATAGTTCCGCCTCACCCAAAAATATGTATTTCATTTTGTTCTTACAGTTGGGTGATAAAGACCCATGCAGAATGATGTATACGCAGAGTTTAAAACTAGAAGGCTAATTTCACATTTATTTACTGAGAGTGGAGGTTTCTCTGTGTCAATTAAAAAATAGGATCCTAAGAGGCGGGTCTTAGAGCATGATGTGTGACATCACAAATAGCTTGGATGTCAAATGTGGTCCTATTTGCAATCTCTAGAAGTGTGATACAGATATTGAAGCCACCAGTGCACATTCACTGTGCAGGGTCATCTAAGTTAAGAAAGCAGCATCTTGTGCATAGAACAAAATAATTTTAGAAATAAACAAATTTGCATATTCAGGGGTGCAGACTTTTTAATGAAGCAGATGTCAAGGCCCCTGTAGGGATTTTAAAATTTGTCAAAAAAACCCCAAACATATCAGACTAATTGTGTAAATGTCCTTATATGAAGTCCAATCAAAACTTTAAAAGACTGTTTGTGTTTTGCATAAACAGAGTGCTGCACAACAATATGTGTGTAACATGTTATAGCGGCTACTTTGTGAATAAGTGTTCTAAGTTAATCTGCACCTACGTAACATGTGTTTTTGTTATCACTGCTATGTGCACATTTGCCATTTCCTGATTTCTAAGATGTAGCAATATGTTGGAGTCTGCAAGGATATACATCAGCAGACTCATGGTGTTGTCCTTGTGTCCACAGCTACCATACTGTAGTCTTTATAGTAATGGTTTTCTTTGGATCCCTGAATTCTTCCCTTAACCTCAGATTGTTAACATTGAGTACAACTGTGACATTCTGAGGTGCTGAGGAAGAACATTTGGCACAAACCTAAACTGTAGCACAATGAGTATTGGAATCTCAAAAATGACAACGCCCATGTTAAGAGTGGTTTGGAAACACATTCACAACACAGTCCTCACTTCTCATCCGTCCTACTTAGTTTGGTTCCCTGTGACATCTCTCTGTTCCCCAAAAGAGTGCAGGTTTTAGGTCTATGGTGAAAACCCCAAATATGCATGTACGAGTGGTTATTAAAACCTTTGTAACTTGGAGGCTGATAATTATCAAGTAATGTAACATAGAACATTAGTTTACCAAAGGTTTTGCTTGCATCTGCTTTATCCACATCATTGTGCAATATTCCACTTACTTACTTATTACAAACAATAATTTCAGAACTTTTTAAAATTTATACCTATTTGTTTGGAGGGTGTCTTTAAAAATCCACTTTTAAAGTGTTATTTCATTAATTTTTATCTCAAATTACAAAACTAACCCCAAATACATTCTTTTAAACTAATTCTGATATAACATAGTCCCATTAAAAAGGTAACAAGTGTCCTCCATTTTTACATTTGTTCATATTTATATTTGTTGTTAATAAAAGATTTTAAATTCCCCCTTAATAAATCTTTTTAGATTTACAGTCGATACAATGACCAAAAAGATTAACAAAAATATTGACACAAAAACTCAGAGATCTCCCCTAGTTTAACATATTTTTTATGGTCTTTTATTGTTTACATTTTTTACTTGTTTTCTCCCAAAAGGAAGGTAACTAAAACTTAGTTTGGACAGAGAAACGACTGCATATTTATAATGTAGTGTGTACCTGTTGAATTTGTAAACAGGCAACTGTTTGCAAATACCGCTGCCATATACATTCTATAAGGTGATAATATATCAAATATCAATATATTGTTTACAGCTTATTCTGGTTTGTCCCAGCTGAAAAAAATCCATTAGTATGTGCATGTTAAAAAAGCTATAGAATCCTTTTCCTAATTACTCATTTCCTGATCAATCATTAACTGCAAATGTTCAGGTTTTTTCTTCCATCCAATTTGCGAACTTGTCACTTATTTTACTTATTAATTTATGAAAAACTCAAGCCAGAGAAATTCAATATAAAATCTTTATGCCATGAATTATAAATGGTTTGCACCAGAGGGCATTAAGTTTAATGGTTCTATACACATTTTCTACATCTGAAAAGACATAGTAATATTTATTTTTATGTATATGTAGTATGAACGCTTGATATAAACTCCTCAACCAAATCTTAGCATTCAGGCTTTGAACAGGTTGTTTGTGTTTGTTTGTCTTTTGGAGGCTACATTATATTCCCAGCTGCTCAATGTGTCAGCAAGAGATTATAAATAGAGTCAGGGTTTAACTGGAAAAGTCCCTCCAGCTGAGGGGGGCTCAGTCATGACAGAGGGGAAAACTTTCCCTGTCAGGATTACAAGCAATTTCTGTTTTGTATTCAGTCCTTTGATAATATCCCTAAACAGAGTTTCATGGGAACTCAGTAATCACTGTTTGACTTGTCTAAGGACTACGTGCGTAGGGCTGCTGCATCTGTTATTTGTTACAGTCCACTTTGTGTGAGTCAAGTCATAAGCAGCACTGTGATTCAGGCAGAAGAAGACTGTTTATTTCATTTCTTGATTGATAATGAAAGCAAATTATATCTCTATATTTTGTAACATAGATCTGATGAAAATCTAGAGAAATACAGAAGCAGGTGGCTCTCAGCATAGTAATCACACTGAACATTAGCCTATTTTATCCATAATGGCATCGGGATGTAATTTTGGTTGTGTGATTTTTTTTTTAATATCCTTTTAGGATTCTTCTTCTTCTTCTTCCTCTTCTTCTTCTTCTTCTTCTTCCTCTTCTTCTTCTTCTTCTTCTTCTTATTATCTTCATTTTTTGCTTTGGTGATCTAAGCATAAAAGTTGAACATTATTTATTTTTACTATTATATTAACCCCCAGAGTATGAAGTCACTGTAGGTGTGACCATATCGAATGTGTTGCATCAAGTTACCCATGATAAACTGTGTTTAAAAAGGAAGTATTGATTTTCAAATGAAACAAATGTCCAATTTAAAAAAAACATTTTTTTTTCAAATAACTTTATAAATAAACTAAAAATTGATAAAATTCCAGTTACATAAGTGTTTAACAATAATAAAATATTTCTGTACTATCAATTTCTTTACAAATATTCAAACCTGCACACATCTCTCCAAAATGTCCTCCTATGTAAACCATTACCACTGTATTTATGACATTTTTTATTTGGTCACATTCACTGTGTCATCACAATATTCTTCAAAAAACACTTTTCTGATTACGATGTAATGTTGTAGCTGTGAAATAGAGGGGAAATGTTGGGTTCCCACCTTGAAACTGTACTGTTTTTACTGATAGCCTGTGCTGCCCGCTTTAAGATGTTTGTGAAGCTCTTGTGCTTTAGAAGTCGCAGCTTTTTGTACCAACACGCACAGAAGCGTTGTAGTCCACCGCAAGTGTATTGGTTTATCTGAGTCTGAGCTTCACGTGATGATTGTCGCATCATGTTGACTGACCAGTATCATTCCTCTACTCTTCTATAAAACGGCCCTTCAGTCAAGAGAATGTGTTTTTTAGTCAGTGAAATTGTATATGTAAATTATTCTTCCACTTCACCAAAAAAGAAAATGTATTACCCTGACAGATATGGATATAAACTGCAACATGACTTTTTCACGGACGCATTCAATCGCGAGATGTTAAATTCTTGGTGCAAGCAGCAACTGCCAGTTTGGCACGCGCTGCTCGCGAGGACTTTATTTTGGAAGTCTCTCCCCGCAGTTTTCCTGTTCATCCGGTTCAGCTTGACGCCAGCTCTGACTTGAGGCGTGTGTTTGTTTTGTCATCTGCATGGCGTGGATGCCGGTGACGAATGAGTACGACACCGTCGATAGGGAGCTGTCCGCGAAACAGGTGGAGTTTCTCCGTCTACTTTCCCCGGTGAAGTCCCAGCGGAGGGACATGTTAGCGGGGCTGCGCAGTAACTTCGTATTCATGTCGGTTTTTCGAGTGTGTGAGTGAGGCGTTTGACAACCCTGAGTCTAACCATGACTTCGGTGTGGAAGCGGCTTCAACGGGTCGGAAAGAAAGCATCCAAATTTCAGTTCGCTGCCTCTTTTCAAGAATTGATGATAGAATGCACAAAAAAATGGTAAGTACATGTCAAGAGACCTGTAACTAGCTAATCTAGTGGATGTTTTGCTGTGATGTAGTTGTCTTTTCCAAGTGTCAGAAGGGCTGATAGTCCCGTGTGTGTGTGAGCAGAGCAAGTGATGCCGAATTCCTTTTTAAAAATATTAGCATGTTTATTTTTGGCAGTTATGTTTGCCACAGAACAAACGGGCTTTTTAGGGATCATTCGATCTGTGTTCAGCACAAACCCAGCACGTCAACAAGTGTTTTTTTTGTGATTTTTCCCCCTAATAATTGTTTGCGTGTTATTCCATCATTATTACCAGCAGTTACGGTGCACAGAGGGGCGGAAGCGAACACAGCTGTTGCTCAGAATTAAAGTCACTTCTTAGGTTGACTTTCTTTGCCTTCTGCCAGTTTGTCAAGGCTTTGGGGAAGAAAACATAGTCAATCTGTCAATTGTGTGGGTGGAAGGACACATGTTTTATCTGAACCTTCGGTTATTTTGTTATTGCTAGTAATCCAGAGTTTTTAGAGTTTTATCAAAATGATGGTGACGCTCCCTCAGACAGCATGTTTCAGTACTTCCGCCTCAGTTTGTAATATCGCACCGTGCTACTGCGAGGTGTGGTGTCCAAGTAACCACCTGAACTGGGACAGCGAGGAGCCAACGCTTGAAACATGACTGAAAATCTCTGCTGGGATGAAAGAAAAGAGATGTGGTCAATCAGCACCAACACAGCAATAACCACTATTTTACAACAATGAAGTCATAAATTCATATTCTGTCTTTGGTGTCACCGCACCCAGAGATGAACTTTTTCAATTTCTCATTTAACATGTTTTGGGGTCTTGGGATAAAATCTTTTTGGGTCCATATTTTTTCATCCCGTTATCTGTTGATCAGCATGAGTCAAAGGTGGTCAACACCCCCCCCCGGTTTGGAGATGCAGCAGGAACAATGGTGTATTCAGCCAAGCAATGCACTGCTTCCAATGAGGACAGCAGTTAAACACATTTTAGCCACCAAAAACCCCCCAAAACAACATTGGTTTAAGTGTATGCTACTAATATTTTCATCATTTAACCTTGCAGTCAGAGAGCACTTTCCATTAAAGGCATCTATGTTATCATCCAAACTATTAGATGGATCTGACGAAAAGCGGTTAATTTTCCAAGTTAGTTATCAGTTAGTTTTTTAGTGTTATTGTATGACTTTGGTGTTTTATAGGGTTAGTTTCTCCAAAGTCACACAGTAAACCAAACAAATGAAATATTTGGTGATAAATTAGATACGTTTTGTTTTATTGTCTGTTTGCTTCATAGAGAGCAATATAACGGCTTTAGTTTCCTGTTGAAAAGGGCTGTGCAATGCTGTGAAACATAATCTAAGTATAGCGTTCACTTTCACTGATGCTGATCTGTTTAAGGTTGGCCTGTTTTCTGTCCGTTGCTTAACATCTCATGTCAGCACTCCTCTGGTTTGTAAAGCTGTTGCATGCAGACTGCCATGCCATGCTATTATTAAGGTTTTGCTTTTGTCATGATAAAGGCAGAGATACACAGGTACGGCAAAACTAAGCCTTCCATCAAGTTGTTTCAGGGGTTCTGCTCGATTCTGCAAGTTTGGAGCTCTGGTGGCCTGTCTAAGGGTGGGGATTGTGTCAACAATAACGACGGTTCAAGTCAACAAAAAGCAGCTATTTACTTGCAACTTTTTGTACTGGGCCAGTTGGTTTTTTGATACTTATTTGGTCACATTAGTTTTGGTGTCAATAAAGTATTAAGGTTCCTACAACTAGTGTGTTTCATAGATAAAATGGTTGGTGATTATTAGTCTGGCCTTCAGTCCTTGAGGGAATAGTAAATATGTGTCACTTCCTTTTTTACAGCTTGCTTGTGGAAATATTTGAAAGCTGGACACTGATCAAAAGTAGAGTTCAGAGTAAAATATCCCCACAGGGGGAAGTTGTAGATCAGAGTCACTGTTATCAATCATACCTTTTAGTGTGTGGTTGTTGGTCTAATTGCCTCAGTTTCGCCACTGCAGCAGTTCCTTTAATTCCATTATCATTACTCAGGGTGGAGTTGGCATGTGCTCTCAGTTCTCCAGCCCTGGCTTGTTTAGTGGTCTGCTTCTTGTAACTTGATTCTGTGCTTTTCAAAAAGTATGATACAAACTGACCAGTATCAACATGTTTCTGTCTCTGGTGGATCCTGTCATAGATGGTATGTAGCCAAACTGCAAGATTTTATATACTTTGCTTGTTATTGACAGTTATGCACTTATCTAACACACATAAAATATAAATGAAAGCAAAACAAACTGTAAATGGAAAATATACAGAACAATGTATAATGTTCATTACGTTGAAATTGTGTACAAACTGTCAACTGTAGAAAAAATATGACTTATGTATTCAGAAATTGTGAAATAGGAAATACAAAGTGTGTGAGACTAAATGGCAATTATGACAGTTTATGTCAGAATTAGCCCTTAGTCAGACAAAGTTTGATACTGAAATGCAATTATTGCTGTAATTGCTAAAAGTTCAATTCTGGTAAGTAACAGATTTGACTTAATATCATTTAATTTTACCTATTTAAAACCCTTTTTTTTTTTACAGTTTTAGTTTGTGAAGTCAAAATTGATTTACTATGAGTATGACATAAAAAGGCAAACATTTGACTGGTTAACTACTGAGCTAATTATAAAATTGCTATAGTTTTATTAAAAACTCTAATTTCTGCCTATTACTAGAGCTTAAATAAAAAATCTTTGGGATTAAAATATTGTCTGATGTTGGCTTGTTGCAGGTAAAGTATCAAATATTTCAGTTAATAATTTGCACAAAATAGAAAAAATGTCAAAATCTTATTATTTATGTTCTCTTTTGTGGAATTTTGGAACATTGTGGAACATTTTAATTTTGCACTAGTAAGTCTACAACTTTGGATACAAAAAATTTCTAATTATTTGTTTTTTCTGCTTAGTTTTCATTGTCAGAATTTTGATAAGGTGTATCAGACTCAGCTATCCCGCTGCTCACAGTCCCCTTCCAAGCATGAAGGAGAATTGAGTGGCCTCAAAACTTGGGAAAAAACGAAAGCTGTCTTTGGAATAAGTGTTCAGTTTGACTGTTCTGGGCTACTGTAGAAACATGGCAGTGCAACAGTAGGCTTCTATCATTTTCTAGTGATTGAACTGAACAAAGGTGACACTAGAGATCCCATAGTGTCTCTGGGCTTCATGCTGAGTGCAGACCTTTGGGACCATCTGGCTGTATTTGACTGTTTGGTTTAAATGTTTGGATTAAAATGTTTACAATAGTTTTGAACCCAGAGTACGACCTTAATTTCCTCAGCAATGCTAACCAGAGCAACTCCTTGTGAGGCTGTGTCTGTACTTGTTCACAGTTTATATAACGTCACGTAATGCTCCGAACACACTGTGAACACACAGCCGTGAGCTCTGGTCTGAGCCAGCATGTTGTGTGTTATTTCATTTGAATGTGTGTAAAGTGTAAGATATGCCTCATTATCTGTGATGAAAGAGGATCTTATAAATGTTGAGAAAAAAATGGGAGGGAAGGCTGTAAAATAACATCTAGACCACTAATAAGTCAAAGATAATCAGACTTAGCTGAACGATCGGACTAACCTTAAGGATTATTTCAACAGGTTCTGAGGAAAAATGTATATATTTTAGAGTGAGATACACAGGTACAGCAAAACTATTAAATACAGCAGGTACAGCAAAACTATTAAATGTATATATTTTAGAGAGAGATATCAACTATCACAGTTTGCACGGACCCTCACAGTCCTAAAACAAAGGCCTATCTTGAAAAAAGATAGTTTAGATAGATAGATAGATTATTAATATATAATAATAAAAACTCATGCATAACATCACAGACAACAAGTTTGTGTTTTCTATAATCTATGACAAGAATGCATAAAATGTGGATCAGCCAGACGGGCCATCTCCCTTAACTGATTAACAAACACTACTTGCATTGAAGTGTCAGAAAGTTTTCAAACATCTAGGAAACTTGTTGAAGTTGTACGATCAACCACTTCTCTCACACCATCCAGCATTACCTCATATAGAAAAGCTCAAACATGGGGGACTTCAAACTGATGAAAACAAACAACCAGAGCTGAGTAGGTGTGTGACGTAAGTGACACTGATTGTATCTTGAGAAGCTGTACTCAAATCACTATGGCAGCTAAAAAACACCGTCACACATTGTAGGGCAGCCTGTGACAACAGCAGCAGATCATGTCAATGACAAATAGTGCAACAGGTGGAGGCTTGCTGGTAAGACTGTGAAATTAATTATGGCAGATGTCTAATTCTGTTTTCTCTCTTTCACTCTCACTTCTGTCTCTCTCACCCCCTCTCACCAATGCACAAAGTGTGTTCAAGAGATATGCAACATAAGAAAAAAACCCCAGGCACAATGTTTCTGCTACAGTTAAAGCAGCAACACTCTTTTCAGGCCAGTGCTGACAGCACATGCTATGACTGATTTTGCCAAATATTTCACACCTGTGTCTTAATTTCAAAGTTTATTTAGTTTGTACTCACAAATTTTGAAACATGGCAACATTGATTTTACAAAGTGTGATGGCTGAAATCACATGAAAAGTCATACAGCCACTAGCAGTTAATTGAAATCATATAAACTACCAGTCAAAATGAGAGTGAGCACACATGGAATGTCACTGATAATCACTTTGTGCACAGCAGGTTAAAGCTTAGGTAGATAGTCTGTCTGCAAACTTTGATGGATGTGAGCAAACACTCTGGGTAAAAGCTTGAGGTAATATGTCATGTTGTCTCTGCATCTGAAGGCTTAAGTGTTAAAAGTTGTTTTGAAAGTCACACTAAAACTGTGTTAAAAGCCTGATGTCATAAGCTAAGTGTAGATTTAAATGTAGCATACATTAGATAATATGCAGAAAACCTGCAATTATAAGTGTGCTTGTTTCTCACTCTCCAGTCTCACCATCCCTCTGCATAGATTTGGTGTCTTCACTTGTCAGCTTGAGTGACATTTAGGTCTTGTGCTTCTTGTGCATCATTTTTATGTAGCTGGATGTGTTTACATTGCATTTGCAATTTGCACACCTTTAAATGTAATAACACATTAGAAATGAAGTAGTAGTGTGAAGGATAGAAAATAAAGGGTAAGAGGTTTTAACTCTCTCTCTCTACCCTCTCACCACAGAAATCATGGGTGGACAGAACAAAAAAAGGTGTGATTGTATGAGAGTACTATTATCTTCTGTTTTGTCTCACAAAAGAGTTCGGTTAGGCCTGGGTTCGTTCCAAACTTGTTTGAACGTCTCATGTTTCTTGTCCTGTGTGAATTGAAGTGCACTTTTGAACTGTGCCACTAAGAAGTTTAATGGTTGTGAGACAGTTGACCTCTGTTCAAAATGGTGGTTGTAGATTTTGATGATAAACATGTTTTTTTTTAGGTTTTCTTCATTAGTGAAATAGCGGGATGACATAAAATAGATAAACTGGACAGATAAACAAACAATAACAGGAAATAACAATAGCACAGGTCTCCGTAGAGATGCTGGAACAACAGTCTGATTACTGGCTGCCTGGAGAGCAAGAGTCCCATTTCATCCATTTAATTTTCTTGCAACCAGACATGGGAGCCAGGAGGAGCCTGAAGTCTCAGATGGGCTGTTATCTCAGCTCTCTACCCTTTCTTCCCTGGGATGTCTAACTAATCTAATTAGTTAGAGTGCAGTGGTCAGTGATCATCTTGAAAATCCAAAATTCAAACCTTCAGCCTCTTTTCTCCAAGTTGGTTTATGTACGATGAGTCTTTTTTTAAATGGGTTATAAGTACTTTGACAACAAAGCAAAAAAACAGAAAAATCAAAAAACAACAAAACAAACAGACAAACAAAGCAACAACAAAAATTGATAAACAAATAATACAGTAAATTTAAAGGCTCTGCCACAGCTGGTAGAATATCATCAGAACCTCTCCTCTGCTTTCTCTTACTGTGTTTACAAAGCAGTCTGCTGCCTTTAAGTCCCACAGGATAACTTTAGTCTGAATAAGATTCCAGCCCCTTAAGTCATGTGTGGGTATCCCAATATCTTAGTAGGGTGTTTCCAGTTTCTTTTTCCCTCTCTCTCTGTCTCTCCCCCCTCCCACAAACACATACAGGCACACATTCAATTAGAGCTGTTTATTCTGAGAAAACTTGTTCTCTGTCAAAGTTCTTACTTACACAGTCACAAGATTTTCATTTTCATTTTCTTGTGGACGAACTCTTCACCTCAGTGTTTTCAAAGACACAGTGATGGGCTTGTGTGATTGCTGCGTGGTTGTTGGCTGGTCAAAAATAACATTAATGTCGAGCTGCTGGTGATAGAGATTGTTATAGCATCTCTGCAGCTGTCTCGCTGGCTTTGGCTGGCTGCCCTTAATCATTGGTATTAAACCCCAAATTATCCAAAACATGGGCACAGGTAATTTTCTTTTCTAGTAGTTCTTAAAACTTTGCCTGACTGTAGACAGAATTGCCAACTCTTTAAACAGTTTCTCTCTTCAATCTGACATTGTCCACACTTTAAGTGTTCTCTGATGGGCAGGGAATTTTTATTTTCCCCAGTCAATTACAAAGACCAGTGAAAGCTGTAGCTGATGGGTGACGCCCTGCAAGTTGGGAAATGCTTGATTTTGTCTCCTTCCATTTTTCAACATGGTGGATGAGTTACAAACCTTCTCATGTTACAGCCAAACTGTACAGTTATATGTGTCTATGAAAAAAATTTAAGCAAGAAACAAGCTATCTTGTAACAGAGTCTTGATTCATATTTTATCATCACTACCTAGTTTAAGTTCTCTGCTTGATTTCAGAGCTTTCATGATTTTTTCAAGGATGGCAAAGGCATGACCCACCCTCTGCTTCAAATCATGCTGTTTTCATTCCAGAAAACATTTTTTGACCTGTGTACAGCTGGACAACACTTGACAGCCAGATTCCAGTGAGCCTGACTAATCAGCTCATATTTAGTCAGACTCAGTGGAATCCATCAGCTAACCTCGGTGGAGTAAGCACATTCAAAGGTCTGGACCCAGGCAACCGTGCCATTATCCTGCCACTTCTCTGCTACTTCACAGTCACCATCTTTCTCAGCTCAGCTGCCTGTTCCACCTGTAGAGGTTGACCTGTGGTAGCATGTGCTGTGCACTAAATTACATTACCTCAATACAAAATCTCTGTGTCAGTTAAAAATAAAGTCTGTATTTTTGATAGTTTTGAAAAATATATGTTGAGAATAAAAGAGGATATTTATGATGTAGACTTACATTTGCCTGATGGAAACACTTACATGTTATTTGTTCTGTCATATGATTGTAGGCAACCAGACAAACTAAGAGTGGTGTGGATCAGAAGAAGCAGACGTCACAGTACAAAGGTAATAAAGATGAAATAAAAGATTCGATTCATTCAGAAACTTTAGCAGTTGTCCTTACATGGCTCCTGGACATCAACGGCTATGATGTTATGACACATGTTTGGATCTTTGAAATATGTTTAGCATTTTAAAGAGAAAGTTTCTCATAACATTGTATTTTAAGTGTGCTTTGCTAAGGCCAAAATGCAGTGAATAGAACTCTTAGGCAGCAGTTGTGAGATTGTTTCTGTTTTCTTTTTTGTCAGCTCCACAGCTGGCAGCCAGGGATTAAAAACCCCTACAGAGGCCTGGTGGTTTGGCAGGTTCCTGAGAGTTTAGACATCACTGTCACACTCTTCAAGGTATGAAGCCAAGTTTACGTAATTGAGGCTCATGAATTATTGTAGAGATACAGAATTTAGTTCTTATCCTAGATGGGGAGTGCTATGCAGAATAAGGGCCTCAAGCAATTCTTTGTCTGTCAATAGGAACCTACTGCAGAGGAATTTGAAGACAAGGACTGGACTTTTGTCATTGAAAATGTGAGTCTGTGTCGGTGTAATCCTTGTTTTTGATTTCATTTTAATTTACTTTTGATTGAAAAATTTAGATGTACAGCATATTCTAAGGAAAAAAAAATATCTATGTTCAATCTTGACTCTCTCTTCCGTTGGTTCTGTTTATTAGGAGACAAAAGGCCGTAGGAAAGTGTTGGCATCAGCTGATGTCAATATGAAAAAGTTTGCCAGTGCCACGCCGGCCCAGTATGATATAACACTGAAGCTCAAACCACTGTCTGTCAAAGTGATAGAAGCCACACTGAAACTGAACTTGTCCTGTGTCTTTCTCAAAGAGGGCAAGGCCACGTAAGTGATAAAATCAGCAGCATACTAATATAATATATTGATAGTATTAAATTCATTTTGGGAATGAATTCTTAGATATCTAATACTATAAGAGGTTTCTTTATCTGCTCGTTCCAGAGATGAGGACATGCAGAGTTTGGCCAGCCTAATGAGCATGAAACAGAGTGACATTGGAAATCTGGAGGACTTTAATGACAGTGATGATGAAGCTGGTGAGGACAGGAGGCCTGGCTTTGGTGCTGGACAAGTTACTCATGTATCTGGTGAGGCTGTGAACACACTTTATGATCACCTGGTCTTTTAAACAAATCAACATGCAATGAAAATCTGACTTGAAATCCTAATCTGAGGTTTTAACTGAAAGCTGTAACCAGCAGATGTTAGTGCAGGTCTTGTAGCTTATTGTTATCACACTGACAGAGGGAAAAATGGGCATCTGGTGTGGGGGCCTGGCCCCTCAGAAGGGGTACTGTGTTACATTTTTTGCAAATACATCAACTTAGTAATTTTAGGTAGTTGAAAGTTAAAGGGAGTTGTTTTCTATTCTGCCCTGAAAATTAGACTGAACATGAGTATAAATTAGTTACAGCCAAATAAAACTTGAAATACTGATTGTTGTTAAATACTCCAGCTCTCCATTGACTACAGTAAGAATTAAAAGGAACCAAAACGAAACTATCTTTTTTAAGTCTGTGTCCTACATTATATTCGTTATGGCTGCTTAAAACTGTATTTTGGCCAAGTGGATACTTAAAACCAGAGTCAAAATCAATTTTTTTAATCCTCAAACAATGACAAAATGCACTGTTGGCTGTCAAAAAGGAGAAGTGCCCTCCACCGCTAGCAGTTTCAGATGGGTTAAGTACAGTTCAGCTAAGAAACAGACAGATTTTTTTACCTAGCTTAAATTGTATTTAGTATTTTCCATAGGCTTTTTAAAACTTAACCTTTGTGTGATTTCTTGTATTTTAAGGTATAAATAATTTGAAATCAGAGTAATGTCATACTATTTTTGTCAGCAATATGTAAAGATCTAAAGCATATTTAGATTAACATTTATTTAGAAGAGTTAGAAGATTTTGAGTTACTGAATTTGTTGTTGTAAATGTAATTCATGTAATGTGGTGTAATATTTGTGTTTCCTCAAAAAGATTATCATGATTATTTCAACATCACATAGCCAGAGCATACCAACACCAGTGTTACCCTGCACATGCCTTTAAAAGGAATCTCCCCTAAATAAAGTGCTACTGTGCTAGATTTTGTGAAGGACAGCATGTACTGCAGTATGCAACCTTCACACTACAAGGTTTAATTAATTCTGGAAAAACTGCAGTCCACTACAAACCCCTGCCTTGTCGAAGAGATATTTTGCCAGATTAAACTCTGTATTAGCTGTGTGAAGTTGGGGGAGGATGCCCATTCTCGTCTTCTAATTTCTCTTTGAACTGTTTTTTAACACTGCTGCTTCCTCTTTAATTTCAATGCAAAACTCAGTTCCTCTTTCCCACAATCGATCTGTCTGTCGTGCCTTTTCTTTCTATAACAGCTTCTACCACAAGAATACATGATCTGGCCTGGAGGCCTGCAATTGATTCAGGCCCAACAGGTAACTTTCTGCTCCACCATTTACTTTTCCACTGTCCTGTTTGGTCCTCTTGCCCCACCTCACTACTTATTCTGCTTTCCTTTCCATCTTCTCTCTTCACTAGTTTCATTCATTTGTGTCATCACTTATTTTTCAACCAGTAACCTCAGAGATGGATTGGAAAACTTCCTCTGGCATTTCTTCCACCATCTCGGTCCCATCTTGTCCTCCTCTGCCTGAACCCCCAGACCCCTCTGTTCCATCTTATGTATGCACACAACCACCGAGCACCACCCAGCAGGCTCGGCCTTCTCTTTATGCCTTCTCATTGCCAGCCTTTACACGTGCTCACCCACCTGCACTTCCCAAAATCTTCCAGCCCAGTGCCGGATCAGGTATTAGTCAACAAATATTCTTCATACTGTGTGGTCTGTCGTTTTACGGTCAGATTATTTTGGTAGATTTGTCATTTTGCAGTAAACTACTGTTTAATTCGTGCCTCTCTGTATGGTTGGCCAGTTTATTAGATGCTATTTCTAATTATTTCAAGTGGGACTGTCACAATATTACAATTTTAACTACATAATTATTGTGGCCTTAAAAATTTAGGATAATAATGGGATTATTATTTCTATACAAAATGCAAAACCCACATTACCTGTATTGAACTTTTAAGTTTTGATTTTTTGGAGACTTTAAAGCCCCTCTGTGTGGAAATTTGGTTTTGGTGTGCTTTGGCACCATCCAAAGGTCTCTGAGTGCAACAGAGCAACATATGGGTCTGTTCCACTCTGTTACCTCTCATAGCCAGTATGTATTTGTTTACAAGCAGAGGGTTTGGAAGTGATTGTGAGAAACTGAAATACCATTATCAATAGGAAAGGTACATTAATATTACTGTATGTGACTCTGCTAGTGTTTCACATTACAGCCTGTTGCTTGCAAACTGTTCGCATGTGTAGTACTGTATGTCTATAAGGTTATGTGTATTTGACTTTTGCTATGCTTTCAAACTTTTAAAGCTAACTGAAGATTTGACAAGAGGAAGTTAACTTTTTGGCATAAGACTGATTTATTTATGTGTTTGTATGCAAGCTGAAGACACAACTTGGATTAGATGATTTTCACTACCTGGTGAAACTGCTAACCATTAGACAAAGAGCAAACTGATAACACTACAGTTTAACCCCTTGATGCCCGAATATATATACAATTATATAAAAAAATATTTAATAAGTGTTTTTGCTTTCAAGCAGATGCTAAATTAAGTGG
>JAQNCA010000019.1:751054-780592 GCA_029783725.1 Acanthurus tractus | reverse complement strand
ATGTAAAGTGTCTTGAGACAACTTTGTTGTGATTTGACACTATATAAATAAAATTGAATTGAATTGAATTGAATTGACAATGACCAAATTATGTAACCTGGAATTCTTACTGACCAAAAGTGATTTATTGCACCTGCTACGTGCACATCAATATCTGCTGATCAGTTTTGTGCAACAAGAACATTCTGTAAAACCTTTGAGCACACCTTATACACATGTTACTACGTCTTCTCTTGTGTTTCTCCCTCGATCCTTCCATGGTTTTTCCTTCTCCTCTTTTTCCCAGCTTCCTGGCAGAGTGAGTGGAGGCCTCCAAAGTATCAGGCCCCTCTAGCCCAGCCTGCCCTGTCTCCTAAGTTTCTTCATCCCTCTGCCAATGATCTTGGACAGCCTGCAGTGCTGCAGAAAAAGCAGAAAATAGAGATGCCATGTAATGCTGCTCCACCTTTAACCTTGCTCAGGCCAAACATCCCCCTGTTTTTCAGAGTACATCCACACTATTAGGTTTTTTTTTTTTTTAAGATGCATAACTTTTGCTACTTTTAGCCCCCTTGTGTTTAGTCTAGTCTGTCATCTTAGAGCCCCTAGCTCAGAGCCTTTTGGAAAGTGGCTGACTTAGTTTTAAAAACTTTGGGTTTGTGTCTAAGTCTGGAGGGTCAGAAACTACTGCCCTGACAGCCTTATGTGTAACTTTCAGTAATATTTTCAGTAACATTTAGTAACTTTTGTTGTCAGCTGAACCAAAGAAACTCTTTTCTCACTTTTTTACATTCCTTTTCCTCCTCTGTGGTCTTGTTAACAACTAAGCAAATGACCTTCTGCTTTCTGATTATAAGACTGCATGCATATCAAGGGCACGGGGATGGTCCTGTGATATGTAATTTAAGATTAGTTAATCTGTTAATTTCTACAGTTATTCAGTCAACAGAGTTTTTTTTTCCTTTAGGGTTCTAAAATGCACATCTGGACCAATTTTGTTTTTGTTTTCATTTCAGACTGCTGCTTTAAGACTAAATTGAAGTCGTGTGGATGTATCTAAGCTACAGCTTCCTTGCTGCTCTCTTGTTTCCTTTTTCTATTTTCTATTTTTATTATTTTTATTAACAGTGTCTCATTTCCTGCCTAACATTTGTAACTTTGAATTATCTTTACTCATTCAGCGATTAGATAAGATGTTGGATTATAGAAAACCAATGACTTTTTACATAGTTCAACAGTGCCTAAACATAGTCAAAAATGTCAAGACAGTAGATTATTACTCTAATTAACTAACATCTAAAAGGTAAATTACTTGTTTGGACATTTATCCTTAAGCATGTGATATAAATAAAAAAACAAAATTTGATATAAACACATTTTGTAGACTAATCAGACACAAGAGTGATCCTTCTGACAACTAATAAGATAAAACACTGTTCTACACCTTTCTTTTTTTTTCAATTTCAAAGCCTGATATAAATATTCCTTGTTGTCATGTAGCTCCACCTACTGCCCCAAATATCGCCAGAGCACCAAATGCAGCTGAATATTGTCTCCAGCTTTTTGTATTTCGTTCTGTTTGAGCCACACTAGTAAAAAATGATAATGATAAGCTTTAAAAAAGGAAAGCATTTTTTTTTAATGTTTTTGTAAAGATTTTTGTCCATATTGGGATTGGTGGGCACTTAACTTACAGCTACAGACAGTATAAGGCACTGAGAGATGAACCAACATGTAGATGGTTTTGGTCTTTTAACAGAATAAAATGACAATGAAGCCCCATCTTTACCCTATTATGTTAATCCTACAAGGAATAGAGAAAAAAATTCCCAGATATACAACCATCAGTGAGTTCACTATTCATTGTAGAATTTTTCATGATTTAGTATGTCTGAAGAGAGCTTCAGGGAAAATTAATATTATCTCTTAATGACACACATATATTACTTTAAGATGTAAATTTAGCCAACAATTTCTACGTTCTGTCTATGAAAGGAGCATAAGAAAACCATATTATGCTGATCTTTTCTTTGTAGTCTTATTCAAATGGGGTCCAAACTGGGTCTGACTTGAAGTAAAGTGATTTATTGTTACAGGGAACCAACATTAAAAATTTCAAATACATTTATGCAATGAGGTTTTTGTTTAAAAAAAATTATAGTAAGAATAATCTGCTATGTTCCTATATCCTAACTTTTATCCTTGTTATTTTTCCATCCTTTTCCTTATGTGACATTTTTACCTCTTTTTTAAAAAAAGTGCATCTATGGGTCTTTTCTGTGTGCCTGGAAAACTGCTTTCCCTTTCATGTCTTTTTTAGTTTACCACTGAGCTAAGTGACTTGAGTGCTAAAACTGCCCAGTAAGCTGATTTTGAAAAGCATACTTAGGTTTTGGGTCATTGATATTGCGCCTTACATTCTCTCAACTCTCCTTTCTTCCATCTCTTCCTTCCAATCACCCCTCTGCCCCATTATGTTTTTTCCATGTCAGTTTCAATGTCTCTGCCCACTGGTCAGTCTGTTGAGCAGAACCCCCAGGGAGTGTCTGGATTTGTTCCTTCTTGGAGACCCCAGATCACCCAAACAGTAGAGACCCTCTCCCCTTCTCCTTTGAGTCCTGCCTCTGCTCTATTGCTTTGTGGGCCTTCTCCTCCTCCCTCTCAGCCTCATATATCACAAACTGCCTTATTCTCCCCCAATAACCAAGATGCAGGTACAAAATGAAAAAGAACAAGGATTTATGTTATTTCTACTTGATTAAAGTTGAGCATCAAAATTATGTGACTTAATCTTAGCAATATACATGCTCATGTCTCCCCCTGCTGGATGTTTTAATTTAAGCAGCAGACAAAAATTGTCGAAGTCTCATACTGGTGTGCCCACATATTAATAGCAGTTCTCATCTTATTTTTTTTTCTTTTTTAGAATTCAAGAGACAGCTAAGCACTCTAAGTGAAGAAGACAACCAGTGTACAACACCTACAAGTGAGCATGAAACAAAATGTGGTCTAGTGAAATAATTGATTTCTAGTGTACAGGGATCAATTATTACATAATTAACTTATATTTCTGTATACTGTTCAGGCCCTGACCCCAGAGTGCCAGCTGGCCAGAGACAAGAGCCTTTCAGGGGCACAGAGCGGAAAAGAGACGCATATTTTGGAGTCCAGGTAGTCAAGGCATCGGCAGGGTGAGTAAATATAAAGGCTGTCTTTTATCAGGTTTGGTGTTGTTGAATATTTGGCCTGGCATGACTGTTAAAGAATAATCCACCCTTGGATGCTCCAATACTGTTTCAGTGACATTGACTTGTGGTGTCAAATACATTTAATGAGTTCTAAGCAATGAATTAATACTTTTTTAAAGATGTATTTGGGGCCTGGACCATGTAGGCAATAATTAACATGACTAAAATATAGAAAAAGCAAGAATTTTATGATGCCTACATTTTAGCTTGGCAGTACAAGTCTATAGTCTTACACCTGCAGGATCTTTGAACATTCTCAGGGCTGTTATTAATGACCTCTGTTCAACTTGAGAAAATATAGGAACATAAAGCTTTCTCACAGATACGATGATATAGCTTAGTCAGAATATTGAGATCATTGCAATACAGAACAGATGAGTGTGGTCTTCATAGAAAACGTTGAAGGATATAGGAGGTTTCAGTGATTTCCTAATTCATGTTCATTCAACACTTTCAACAACCCTGAGATTATTAGATGATGTAGTGCTGGATGGTTGCTTCTGGTTCCACTAGTAAGTTTCCTTTTAACAGCTTGCAATATTTCTAACAGCCTCCGAAAACTATGGATGAAAGCGTCTTTAGCGATTTAAAGTGTCTTCCAAATCAACATAACATCGAGTACATTTGCACTCAGTGTCCCAGTATACATTAATTTAAACCGCTGCTTATGTTTTTCTGAAAAGAAAAAGGTATGGACGACTCAATATTCTGTGGTAAAAATAGAACCAATTCTACAATGGCAAGTTAACATAGTGTTACTGCTAAGAATAAAACATTTTTCATGTCTCTAGGTGTAAGCACTTCAATGTGTGAAATTTAACACACTGACAGAGGATGCTATTATCTTGGCTATGAGACTTTTCTTAGCCTTGCCCTGAATATCTCGACAAAAGGAATGATTTTGATTTGATTTTAATGTTTAGCTGAACAGGTAAAATGCATTGCTAAACAAAAAAATTACCTGGAAATACAAAGCACACTGCTGCTATTTGCATTTACCAGTGTTAGGGCACAAAGGGGTCATTTTTTTTTTCCAAGTAATGAAATTTGCATAATAATCACATTGCACTGTTGCTACTGCCAAGAACTTTTGGTTTGTAATCATACAGGGCAATGAATTAGGAGCACAGTGTACATGAGACAATGATCTGTTCAGTACTTACATTTGGCATCTTAAAGGCATGAATCTTCCTGGTCTTATTTTAATCGAAGCCAAGGGAGATCTTCTATGGCTGATTATCAAATCTGTTGTTTTTTTCACTCCACGTTGACTTAAACCATGGCAGGAGGACGTTTTTTGGGGAAGGTTTTCTGTCCCATTCTTGTAAACATGTTATTTACTGAATATGTTGCAATTGAATTTGATTATGATTAATTTTCACCCACTTGGACTTGAGGATGAACTGATTACATTTTGGTGGTCAAAGGTTAAGGTGACTGTGACATCACAAAACATGTTTTTGGAAATGCCTTGAGAATTCATATGCTGATAATGATAACCTGATGATGATAAACCATAGTGTTATGCCCCTTGTAGCTACTGTTCAGTGCTCTGGCTCAGGAAGAGAAAGGGAGATTGTAACAATACTTTACATTTAGTTAGATGCTGAAGTGATGACACTAATTTTTAGTGGCTACCTTAAAACCCTGCTGATTGCAGAGATCTTCTGTGCTGATATTGAGCTTTAAGTTTTTCTCACAGCACCATATGTTTGTGCTCTCTATTAGTCCTAAACTGACTCCAAGTTAAAAAACAGCATGCTTGTTACTTAAAATTATTCACTGAAATGAAACTTTTCAATGCATGGTTACTCCAAGTTTGACAAAATTTAATGTGATTGTTAGATTCCTTCTTCTCTACACTACATATTTTTAGCATTTCAGTACTTATATTTTGATTACCTTGACAGGGATGGATTAAGAGATAAGATGGTCACCTTCTCTAACTTCCTAAAATACTCCTGGCAAACTTGATTTTCTAACTGAGGTTTCTTTTACCCAATAAGAAACAACATATTAAAAAAATGGGAAGACCTTTGAAATTATGAACCTTAGCAGACAGATAAAATTTAAATTAAAGCAAAAACATATTTTTGAAATGATTATAAAATCAAAGGTCTTTTTGTAACCATACACTGCAGCTTTGCTTACCTCCCAGTTAATGAAATTCACAGTCATTACTAAATTATCATTTAGTTGCACAGGCTATCCTTGCACATCATGAAGCCTTGAGTGTTCTGTGGGCTGAATGGGTGCCGTGACGAGACAGAGGCTGGTAGACAGCTGCTGCTGACTGCACCGACCATAGAGTTGCGAGTCCTTGGGTCTCCCCATTCCACCTGCATTTCTTGACCTGTTTATTGGCAGGAGGAGAGATTAGAGTTTATTTTTTAATCAGAGCCTCAAAACCTAAAACCTCAGTAGAGGCTTTGAATGTCAAGAAATAATATCAGTTACCCCGATCACATTGAGTGTGGAATTGCCTTGCAGATTGGGATTTTTAATGCATTGAATTTTAAGCATAAATCAGCTCGGTCAAAGTATTGTAGCTTGTAGCAAGTACATGATGGAGCAGTGTTGCAGAATTGTATGGGTCTGTCGATGCTTGGCAAGATCTGGTCATTGCTTCTGTAAATGATTGCAAAACACTTGTTTGGTTGGTGACTGTCTGACTTGAATCTCCTGTTGTACATTTTTGATATACATAAGTTTTGTAGTTTCTTGTTACTTAGCACTTTTGCTTGTGTGCTGCACAGAAGAATTATGTGGACATAACATAGATTACACTGCATTACTGCAGTGAACAATTTCCTCACTTCTCTAAACTGACCTTCATTTCTTTGTCCCTCAGACCTGAAAGCATGGCCTCACTTCTGCCCCTTAGCCCCAGAACACCTGTAGCACCGGAACTAAAATATTTAGAGATGCCAAAAACACAGATCAAACAGACAGAATCAAAGCGAACAAGGACATTCCCTAATGCCCAGCCAACACTTCCTCCCCTCTCTTCTTCACACAAGCAAAACCCTGTTATTCAAGATCAAACATCTGACACTGATAAGGAGCTTCTGCTTGAACCGAGAAGTCACTTGTCCAAGATTTCCATACAGTTAGGGAATTCAGTAGCCCAACAAGAATCAGATCAACATAAGCTTCAACCCCCTGCCAAACTCCAACCTGATTCCAGATCACTCCAAGAACCTTTATTGAACTTGCCACAAATTGCTGCGACCTCAGATTCAAAACCAATAGGAAGGACAGCAGTGGCTGAAAAAAAGGAAGCTGTAACTATGGATTTGGGGTAAGTGTAGTGTAGTGTTCTTTCTCAATTAAATCCCCGTTCTGTCCTCTTAAAGTGCATCCAAATTCTCAATTTTGACAATTAAATGCATAGGTAAATCCTGATAGTTAAATATACCTAGATTTCACTGACACTTTTTATAGCTTTCTAAAGCATGTGTTTTTGTTTTGACATAAATCTTTGGTATACTCTACTCCTTCAGAAATGAGCGCATGACTGCCTCAGTATCATCTTCTCTCAGAGAGGCCAATTCTGCTTGTCCCCCAGTGGTGATGAAAACACCAGAAACTCAGTCTGGAGAATGGTCCATTGCAAAAAACACACAGTGGGAGATGACACTAAGAGACACTCCAAATATGAGACCTCCTGTTCCAATACCCAGTATGGATAAGAAAATTATATGCAACCCAACTCCCTCGGACCAAGCCTCTGCATTGTTGGGCTCTCATTCTGGGTTATCCCCAGCACAGCAGGCTACAAACAGCGATTTATTGAAACAAAGTGGAGAATCCAAAAGAAATTTGGCCTTGCCTTCCACAAAAAGCTTGGTTGTGCATGATTTGAGCCCACTTCATTGTATAGAGAAAGAAAAAAATGAAAATGTGGCTGGGTCTAAGGATAAAGTACCATTGTGTCACAGAGATAGAGGAGTTACACAGGAACTTGTGTTACCATGTTCTGAAGACAGTAAAGAAGAGCAGTGTGTGTACATATCAAAGGTGGAACTTGGTCCACTGTGTCCAAGAGGAAGTTCTTTTTCTTACACACCCTCTACTTCACAGCCTGAAACCCAGATTGAGGGGATAGTGGAAGTGCCAAGTATGATCAAATTACTATCAAGTTGTCCACAATATTCCATCATCCCTGGCATGCCGTGTTTACATAAGTCCAAAGTTATAGCTTGCCCTGTTGAGATGGATTTATTGTTTCAGAAGTTACCCAGCAACAGACTTCCATTGCTCCTGTATTCAGATTATGCTACGTACATAGTTCAGAGTAGTAAAGGACTTGCAAAAATGGTGCACTTAACACCCTGCTGCCCCAGGTCTGCCAGAGTGCCTGGATTTCCATCCATTTTAAAACCGGAGCCAAATATGGCTCACCTTCTGCCTACATGCCCCAGAATTTGCAGGACTCCTGGATTAGCTTCTATTGGATTTGTGACTGTGTATGGAAGGAGTATTTGGGACAGAAGTTCTCTGTTGAAGAAACAGCTAAAGACAAAGGAAACATTTGTTTCCTACATGTCTTGTGTCCAGGAACAAGTTGTCAGTGACACTAGTATGATTAAAGTTATGGTTACCATGTTGCCAACATGTTCTAGAAAGGCCAGTGTTCCAGGGTTTCCTTCTGCACAATTGCAGAAGGCGTCAAGTACTCCAAGTATGGTCAGTCTTCTCCCTACATGCCCCAATCAAACAATGGTTGTAGGTATGCCATGTAGACAAAGTGTTATTGCATACAAAGACAGCTGGCATATTTGGAGGGAATTCATTTTAGAAAGACCGTTAAGAAGTAATCCTGTTATCATTCAGGAGAAGTCACATAAAGATATAAAACATATGGTAGATATGCTACCATCTTGTCCCTGGAGAGCAAAAACACCTGGTTTTCCCTCGGTGCCACAAAAAGTGCCTGGTGTTTCATTTGCACCAAGTCAAGATCCTAGCATAGCAGAATTCCTGCTTACTTGCCCTAGAGAGGAAGATTTCAATAAAACGAAACATGTTTTAACAGAGAAGCCCTTCATTACAGGTGAAGTCCTGATTCACAGTATCTCCCCAGTTGCTGCTCAGGATTTAGAAATAAAAGAAAATTTCAGTTCAGTGGCACTGATGCCCGCTGGTCCTTTGATAACTTGCCATGTTGATATGCCCAAAGGACACCAAAAGCTGTTATCAGGTCATGGCACTTTTGCGTCTATGTGTCCAAAAGAGTCCCAAACTCCTGGTATGCCATCTCACGATCAAAAAAATTCAAAAAACATAAATTGGCATGTATTAATGCCATTTGTCAGCCAGAGACCACAAAAGACAATGCAAACTTACATTGTCCAGTGGATACCCAAAGACACAGAAATCCTTAAAGATATGGTAGATATGTTGACAAGTTGCCCTCAAAAAGCTAACGTTTTTGGCTTACCTTCTGCTCCACGACAGAAACCCAGTATGGTTAATGTAATGCCCTCATGTCCAAGACATAGTGGGGTCCCTGGTTTGCCTTCGAAGACTGGACAAAAACTTGTGTCTAGCTGTAATGAATGGTTTAAAAGTATAAGTTTACAGTGGGAGAGTCAGTTGAGCAAAAAGGAGGTTCAGATTCTAAATGCAGTTTTTTGTTTTGATAAGAATGTTGCTGAGAGTATGACAGCAATATTACCCTCCTGCCCCAAGAATGCTAGTTTACCTGGGTTTCCCTCTGCTCAAACATTAACATTAGCCCCCGATGTGACTATGGTGGACTTATTCCCTATTTCTACAAAGGAATCTAGAGTTCCTGGAATGCCACAAAAAGATGCCACCAAACAAGTGGAATGGATAATGGAAAGAGAGTCGCTGCTACCTCCTAGGGAGATGTCTTCAGTTACATCATATGAAGAGGACGTTAATGTGTTCTATTCTGATCATGATATTATCATAAAGATGGTATCCATAGTGCCCTCCTGCCCACAGACAGCCCGTTTACCAGGCTTTCCATCAGTACCTTGTCAGATGTTTGCAAATATACCAAGTATGATCAATCTACTGCCTACATGCCCAAGACATTCCAGAGTTTGTGGAATAGCCTCTAAATTTTACATTGAGCCTGATGAAGCAGAATGGATCATGGATGAAAAGCCAGTATGGGAGAGGCCCTTAACAAACCCAGGCAGATTGTCAGTAGTATATGACGTCAAGATACATTTTCAAGAAAGGGCGATAGTTAGAATTATGGTATCAATGCTGCCACCCTGTCCAAAACACTCACTTGTTCCGGGAATTCCCTCTAAGGTAGTAGAGAGACCAGTGGAATGTTTGCTAAAGGAGTCTCCCAGCATGGTAAAGTCTTTAGGGACTTTCCCAAAACACAGCAAAATTCTGGGTATACCTGCAAAAAATATTACGAAAGGATATGATGGCTGGTATTTGGATAGGGATGCAATTTGGGAAAATCCATTCATTGAAAGTTATGGAGATGTTCACCAAGATTTGACAGCTAAGGAAGTGTCATGTAGGGACAAAGAAATAATGCTGAGTATGCTTCCATCTTGTCCACGTCAAGCCCTAAACCCTGGATTTCCGTCTGCTCCAAGACCCCAAGTTGTTGAAGCCATTGAGGAAAAAATTCCAGACATGGTAGAGTTGCTGCCATGTTGCCCAAGACGATCAGATATTGTTGGTTTTTCCTCAAAAGTGTCAGTAGCTTCTGATTCTAAAGTAGAAGGCTGGCCACTGATGACAAAAAACACTCAGGACTGCTGTCTGTTTCACAGAAAGTATGGTTCTTCTCACTCAGATAAAATGAAGGCCGTTTTGTTTGTTGAACCTTCCTGTCCCAACATTGCACCCACTTCTGGCTTGATAGCAGTTCCAGCATCTGGGTTTGACTGGTTTCCAAGTATGGCAAATATTGTGCCATCTTGCCCAAAGAATGGGTCTATTCTTGGTATGCCTTCATTACATGTCCACCATACGGGACGGGGCTGGCCAGTTGAAAGACCGCCGTTGGTAACATCAGGAAAAAAATTATCTGGAGAGGAAAGAAAAAACCTGATAAAACAACACCTGACACCTAAAGAACCTTCTTTTTGTAAGGTGTCTATCAGCAAGAGCGAGAGGTCCATGCAGTTTTTATTTCCTAGTCAGGACGTACCAGAGGATGTACAACAAAAAATAACAATTGACTCATCATGTTGTCCTGTCAAGGCCATGCTCTTACAGTCTGACTTAACATCATCAAATTCTGAAATCCAAGGGCACCAGCCATGCTCTAGAGGTAGTGGAACTGAGATGTTATGGGATGAAGCCTGTTCGACAAACACAGAGGCCAAGAAAGCAAAATTGGATACATGTTCACCTTTAGAGATGTATAAAGATGACCAGGGTTTTTGGATACCGTTTGGGGGTGAAGAAATGGCTGGTCTAGATAAAGGGTGAGTGAGTTGGAGAGATAGAGTTTTATATGTGATGTCAGCAGGTTCGTTTTTGAAACGTATTCTTTCCAATTCTGTTTTCAGACATTTGCATTGCAGAATGTGGCACTCCATTCCTGACATGCCACTATCCTTGAGTATTAGGAAGAGGTGGGTTGTCTTGGTTTGGACAGTGATGGAATGATTTAATGCAATTCCACAATAATGCATCTGCTTTATTCAAAATTGGAGGCAAATTTTGCATTTTATGTGTATTTCATACTAAGTGTGGCTTTGATTGCACCAAATTTAGACAGATTTCTCATTTATTTAACCTGTTTCAGCCCATTTGGTCAAATGGATAATCAAGAAGCCCAGATATCATTGTATGAGAAGGGAGATGCTGTTGGTAAAGAAGAAGAGAATGTTGAGGTCACTTTGGGGGATCATGATTTTATACCTTCAGAAGAATCAGATAAAAGCTTGTCAGTCGAGCAAATGGATGTTAGTTCTACGTTTATTGATGATGTGCATCAAGGGTGTGTTATAAACTCTAAGAGTGGGTAAGTGTGAATGGCACTAATATCTGGCCTCTGCTCTTGTCACTTTGAGCTTGATGTGGTATTGTGTGTTGCATGGTTTTATTTCAGAATGTTCTCTAGAGCTAGGCTGCATTTCTTATTTTTCAAAAGGGGTTGCTGTAGAGACAAAAGATATAAAACAACAGTATGGTGCAAGTGCAAGTTATTCTTAAAACATAAAAACGAATAATTACAAAATAATAAAAACAAGAATTATTTAAAACCAACAGAGACATTGTTAGACTGTAGTAAATAAAGACGTTATGGCAGCAGAAACATTAATGATTTTAAAAACTTTATTGCTGGAGAATAGTTCTAAATAATGAAGTTATAAGTTATGTTAAGTTGTAAGTTAACATGAGTCATATTTCAAAATAAAGCTTATGCCAACACAGAAGTGTATGTCTGAAATTTCTAAAATAAAGAAATCCACAATTATTCACAGTTAATGTCATTGAAATATACAGAAATGCCTTTTCTGTATGTTGTAAAACTTTTTGAATTTTGTAAGTTATTTGTGTTAAATAATTTTTTACTCAGTTATAATTCAGGCTTTACAGAGTTGTCTGTTGTTACTACAGCTGTGAAGACAGTCAAAGAAAACCATGTGGCATGGTGTTTTGTGTTCAAGAGTGCAACTTACTATAGTGGAGGTGTTAAAATTGCATGCAAGAAATTAAAAAAAAATCATGTAACAAATTTAAATGAGTTGCAATTAACAGTTTAAGCTTAACTTTACTGTCATATGTAAATCAGCTTTTATTTTACTTTGAAGTACAGATTTGTTTTCTTATGGACTAATTGAGGCACACTCCACCAGATTTGCACAGTGTTGGATATGTTCTTATATATAATACAATTTTCATTTGGCATCATCTAACAAAATTTTGACTAAAATTTGTATTTACACCTATTTATACCTTCTCTTCAGACACGAAAACATGGCTTCACTGCAGCCTTTATGCCCAGTTGTTGCTGGTTCAGCGGAACTCTCATCTCAGAGAAGTAATGCAAAGCAGCAGTTAAAAGAAAAACCCACAAATAGGACCATACAATGGGAGGAGCTACCAAAGGCAGCTACAGTAACATGTCCTGAGGACAATACTATACTATGGGCAGAGCTACCAAAGGTGACTGCCGTTGTCACAAGAAACACATCGGTGGGAGAAATGACAATGATAAATGAAGTGGTTAATGCAGCTCCATTGCCACCTCATACTGCCATGGTAACAAGCCTCTCTACCACAATGTTAGACACTTTTGATGAAATGAAGACAAAAACTGGGATGCCAGAACTGTTGCCATCATGTCCTACAGTTAGTAGCATGTTTGAATATACTGCTACTGTTAAACAAACCGATGAATGTCTACTGGACAGTGACAGTACTTGGGATGAGGAAATTATAACCACTGAGGGTGCACTTCATTCAAAAGGACATGAAGATCTAGAAAAACAATTGATGGAAAAATCTCCCTGCCCTAGTGCACAATGTATGCCATATTATGCTAAGTCTGAAACTGAGTACAAACAATCATCTCTCTTGGAAACCTATCCCAGTGTCACAAACATTGCTGGCATGCCTTCCAGATTGTTTATGAGAGAAGAAAACTGGCTTGCAGAGGAAAAGCCAGTCTGGAAGAAACAATCAAAAACCAAGGACATACTACAGCCATATGCATCAAAAGATGACAAAATAAATAGGAAGAATATGATTTTACTACTACCATCTTGCCCCAGAGATGCCAGAAATCCAGGGTTTCCATCTGTTGGACAGAACAGTTTTAATGTTTCTGGAACAAATATGGTGGATATCCATCCAGCTTGTCCAAGTGTATCAGATACACATGGTTCTCCACCTATCAGTGGTGTCATTAATAAATCAGGGTTATCACAACAGGAACCAATTTTGGAGAAGAAAATAAAAATTGAACATGTCATGATGAAATCATTAAAAGAAGAGGAAGAAATTAAATTAATGGGAGTTGCAGTTCAAACTTACCCAACACATTCTTGCATCTCAGACATACCCTCACTTCCACAACCTACTACTGCCCAAATTGGGTCAGAAATAGAGTCTGTATTACTACTGGAGAACAATAAAATGGACAGGGACATAATAGGAGATGTTCCTCTTGCACAAAGCTGCCCAACAGAATCACGCATCTCTGGTTTTACCTCAGTAACAAAACCAAGGATAATACATCCTGTTAACACAACAAGTATGGTAAGCCTTTCAAATGTTTGCCCAACAGTGTCACAAATTCCAGGATTTCTATCATTTCAAAATTCAAAAGACTGGATGATTAGCAGGGAGTCACTATTTGAACCAAAAGTCAAAATGAGGCAGGTGTCAATAATCAAGAGAAGTGAAAAAGATGAGAGAGCAATGAAAGCAATGGTTTCCCTTGGAACAACTTGTCCAATAAAGGCAAGGGCATCAGGATTTCCTTCTCATCCGTATCCCCAAACTGTGCATGGTACACCAAAAAATATAAGCCTTTTTACTCTTTGCTCTCAAGTTTCCAAAATACCTGGATTCTCATCAGTTGATTGGCAAATGAGTGAAGAGTGGCCTATAGAAAAGGGGTCATTGCTAAAGAGAACAAAAAAGAAGAGAGTCATATTTGACACGTCAGATGATGTCAAGCAAAAAAAGAATATGGTTTCCTGTGTGCCATCTTGTCCTAAGAAAGCCAGTATTCCTGGTTTTCCATCTATTCCAAATCCAAAAATAGTGTATTTTGGCTTAAATATAGTTAATTTTCTGCCTATGTGCCCCCTAGTATCTGTCATACCTGGATTTTCATCAGTTGAAGGACTCAGAGAAGAAGGGTGGATTGTCGAACTGGGTTCATTGATGCAGAGACCACTAAAGAACATTCAGTTTGGGATTAACAGCTCACCCATTAATGTAGACACACCAGAAACCATGTTTGCTTTATTTCCCTCTTGCCCAGGAGCATCAAAGATTCCAGGCTTTCCATCTGTTCCTCGATACTGTATGCTTAGTCTTGTACCTGTATGCCCCAAGAAATCCAGTTTATTTGGATTTGCATCCTTTGAAGCGGCCTCAAAATTCCAATGGATCTTTGATCAACATGTTTTGTGTGATAAACCATTAAAGAAGACAGTGTTTTTTATACACAGTCCAAATCAAGACAAAGAAACTTTGAAGTCAATGATGGCTTTAGTGCCATGTTGCCCAGAAGCATCAAGGATCCCTGGGTTTCCCTCTGTACCTCAAACCAAATCTATGATTGAGCCTGACATGATAAGTTTTTTGTCCTGCTGCTCCAGTGCTTCAAGTCTAAAAGGATTTGCATCCATGACTAATATCCAGAGCACAGGATGGCTACATAAAACAAAACCAATTATGATTAAGCCCCAGGGAAAGAGGACACCAATAATCATAACATCAGTTGGGGAGATCCAGCCACTTGGCTACATCATGAAAAGCATGGTGACTTTAGTGACATGCTGCCCAAAAAAGGCCAGAGCATGTGGTTTCCCGTCTGCTCAAATTGTAAACAAACCACCAAACATGGTCAGTTTATACACATCTGCTCCATGTGTGTCTTGTGTCCCAGGTTTTCCATCAGTGAGGATGCTTAGCACTGAGTATAAAAGTCTACATACAAGGACAACACAGAGAAGGTCCACATGGGAAAAGCCACACAACGAGAAGACATACAATAACATATATGGACATACACTTACAAAGGATGAAATGAAGTACATGGTAGCAATGGCTCCTTCATGTCCACGGTTGTCCCAAATTCCTGGGCTCCCCAGCATTTCACAATCAAATCTAACAGAGAAAGATACAGCAAGTATTCCATTTACTTGTACTGAGAAGCAGATGTCGCAAGAAGGGCCTTGTGATCAGTCATATCACAAAGATTTAATAATTCCTGATGCTCCTGCCACATCTTTAAGTAGCTCCAGCACAGCACTTGCAGATGGTGAGTTACTGACGGAGACAAAATTTAGGTCACATTCATGTTTATTTGGCTTTTTTTCAGTTGTGTATTTTACTATGTATGTGCTTTCATGGCAGAGGACAAATTCAAAGTTGGTGCAAAGCAAAACATAGACCTTTGTGTATCTGAAGGGTAAGTAGAAGAGCCTAGTGCTCTTGCATTGTTTGCAGTGCAAAGGGGCCAGTGAAGTGCTTGCCTAACAAGGAGTGTTTTGATCTATAAACATAGCTTTAATAATTTGACAGTACATGGCGCATTTCTGCAGTTAAGCCTTCCAGTGAAGTTGTTAATAATTGTTTAAAATTTTATAATGCTGTATAAGTTCTGTGTGTGAAGCATTGAAATCGTTTATATCTGGGTCTTCAGCAAATCACAAAAAGAAAGAATAGCAGCAGAGGAAACCCAAACAGTCAAGAAACAAGTGGACACATCAGAGCCAGCAGGAGTCTTGGGTTGGGAAGTACTGGAGGCAGAGGGAACATTAACAGAAAAACAGACAGAATCCTCTTTTTCAGCAAAAGAGGAAGACACCTCAGGATTAGTAAAAGCAATTGTGGATGTTTTCCACAAAGGGTAAGTGTAAGACTTGTCTGAAACTAACAGTGTGATGCATGCAGCAGTTAAGATCAGTCATTGGCTATCCTAAATGGAGACTGTGACATCTAACTATCCATTCAATCACATATTAAGCTAGTTTAATTTAGTCAAATGCAGATTTTCACATTTCAGAATTTAAGAAGTGTCTAAATTAGCATGGTGATGTAGTTCACTTTTCAGTACTCACTGGTTTCTATAACTAGCTTCATGTTTATTGAAACCACTGTTTTTGCATGGTTCCAGGTTTTACTCACTGATTTTAGTATCCATGTCTCACAGTTATGAAACAGTAGCATCCATTTTGGGGCCGTCTAGTTCTACTTTAGCTGATGTGAATTACCAGGCCAAGTCTGTCTCTTCTATGGATTCGAAGAACAAAACAGTGATGCCTCCAGATGCATCTTGTCCTCATTTTGTGGATGACGCTACATCCATACACAAGATGGAGAGCCCGTCTGAAGACACTCACATGGAACATAACATTGAATATCCATCAAGTGCTGAGCCTTACATGTGGGACTTGACAGGTGGTCGATCATCATCTCCATCACCAGCTAATGACAGTGATGATGGGGTTATGGTTTATGCAAGCATGAAGAAATGGCCACCACTAACAGAGGCAGACATCACTGAAATATCAAAGGATAATGGTCAAGTGGAGAAACAGCAGGCTGCTCTTAATCAGTGGCATACAAGGGAGAGATTGCTTTCAGGGCAGGACTCTGTTCAAACAGCAGTGAACATTGAGAGTTTGGTAGTAAGTCATAAGACTGAGACAGAACAGCATGAAGTTAGAGCAGTGTCATCTTTGCAGCTGGATAAAGGGTGAGTGCTTGGAAATATAATCCGGATAAGTGTTTGCTTGCACGGTTTGACAGTGTGTTCTGCATTTTTGGTGATAACATTGTCTCTTGTTCTGCTTATGCACACTTACTGTTAAGGAAATTATGGTCAACTATTTGTAATAAGAATAGATGCTGGCATGGTGATATGAAATGGAAACACTTAAGGTTTTTACAAAGGTATTGCAAATTAGGTTAACTTTTTCTATGTGTCCTTTTGTGCTGCTGTGTCATTTTAATGACAATATGCATGTGTATGAGCAGAATTTTGAAAATGAATCGTAGTTTTGTTTTACAGTGTGTGATATGATTTGGCTGCTTTCTGTTTTATTGAGCAGACCTATAGTTTCTGAGATAGGGTGCATGGTACAACTATAAGATAGAGTAAAGAACAGCAAACTCTGAAGCTTGTTCTTTCTTTTCCTTAAGCCCCCAACAAACAAGGATGGAAGAAATTTCAACCACTTCCCTACAGCCTATATCAAATGATGTCAGTGCAAAAAATGAGACGCTCATGGACAAACCCTCAGATTTTCAGCACATTAGTCCTGTTGAACAACAACCTGAAATTGCTGTACCTCGGCGAGGCAGAAAACCCAAGAGAAAAATTCTAGAATCCCAAGAGCAAGTATGTGATCAAGAAAAAGACACTGTCCCATTACGACCACTTAGAAGGAAGGATAGTCTAACGCCGGATCGCAAACAAAAATCTGATGGAATGTTGGTCAAGCTCCTTCCTGAGGTTACTTCAGTCCAGTCTGTAACAAAAGGTGAGGTAATTCCCTCACAACCTACCATGAGATTATCTCGTAGCCTAAAGCAAGGAGACAGTAGTGTTCCTCTAGGTGTACCTCAGAGTGAACATGCCCAAGAAAGTGTGGGTGCTCAAGAAGCATCTCACACTTACAATGATAAACAAAAAGGGGAAGCTGAATGCGTGCAAATATCCATGGATGTTGTCCCTCCCCCTCGTGTGAAAAAAAGAGATAGTAGCTTGCCACCTGAAAATCCTCAGAGAGCTGCCCCTAGTAAGCCTCTGAGGAAAAAAGATTGCATCACTAGAGAGGCACCTCTGCCAAAGACAAATGACCAACAGAATTTAAAAGCCACAGTCAGCTCTGCTTCAAAAGAATCTGATTCTGATTCTCTAAAACCTTGTGATGGCAGCTCTGATGTCTCAGGTAATTCTGAACAATTACAGGGCATTGATGAAGTGGCCACTGAAACAGTCCCTTCACAGCCTGTAAGAAGAAAAGAAGAATCTCTACATGCAGACACAGAGTTGGTCTGCTCAAAGGAATCAGAACAAACCTCTCATATGCCTGAGAGAGACATTAAAACATCTGCACAGGCCTCTTCTCACATATTTTCTCCTTCCGAAACAAAAGGAATTGAGAGCATTGTCCCAAAGCCAGAGTTCTTTCATGTTGATCAAAGTGCTCCTCTCTCAATCATCAAGAAGATTCGTCTTCCACAACATGGCAAAAGAAGACCGTCCCGCAGAATTGACAGCGACAAGGAAATCATGGCACAAACTTTAAACAAGGAATCTGTAAAAGCAGTCCAGATCATCACTCCTGTCATGGGGGATATGATAGAAATGAAGCAGTCAAATGCATCCAGTGGCACAGCTGACATCACAACTTTTCAGAAATCAAAGGATGTATTAGAGATAGCAGAGACTGTGAAAGAAGAACCTTGTGGGAGTAAATGTCTAAGTGGCTCCATCTCAGATGATGTTACAACTACAGAGAGCATATCTAAAGCATCCTATGGAGAAGAAGCAGTGATACCAAGCCTGGGAGGTCCATCGTTCCTGTCTGCAACAACTAAAGAGTTTTCAGAGGTGCAACTTAGTAAAGGTTGCCCCTCTATTCTTGCAGGGTATCAACCTTCTACATCTGCACCAGAGGAAGTGCCTTTTAAGTTGAGAAGAGGCAAATTGACCACTGAGAGCAGTGCTAAAATGGAGAACAAAGATATTTCTGAGGAGACACAAGGAGCATCAAGCTTGCCTGTACCAAAACCACGAGTAAAGAAACGTCTCAGTGGTTCATTCTCAAAAGACATTATAATTTCTGGCTCACCAACCCCTAACCTACCAGACAAAAAAGTTGACGCCACTGGTTGTGAATCGGTTCAACAGGATATACAGTCAGACTTGCTTGTTCCATTGCCTAGGGCAAAGAAACGACTCAGTGCAACTTATTCAGATAGCACACCACCTATAGATGATTTATTCACTCCAGACAGGAAATTCTCTCAGAAAAGCCCAGAGAATATATCTATCACTAGCAAAGAAACAAAAGAAGGCTCAACATCATTGGATTCAAGTGTGATCTCTGAAGGTGGATTTGTTACAATCCAAGGAGAAGAAGATGTCGCATCAGAGTTGGAACAGGTAGTTTTAGCAGCAATGGCAGAAGAAGTATTTCCACAGGCAGACACTGTGGAAGATGCAGAGAAGGCACTGGATGAAATCATGAAAGACTGGACCCTTACAGATAAACCTACTGCTCATGATGACTTAGAGAAGGCTGCAGAGGCAATGTCTGAGCGGGTTGCCACTGGAAAAGTCCTGGAAGTGGAGGTTGAAATGACCTTTGCTTCCACTCAAGATGACTGGCTGCATGTAGAGAATGATAAAGACAGTGAAACAAGAAAGGAAATAAATGATGAAGATTTGGACTTTGACTTTGTGTCTGTAGATGTAGCTGCTGGTTGTTTAGAGGAAGAAAGGTAAGATAAATCAGCATTACGGTGCAGGGGGTGCATTTAATTACTAAGATATGTCTATGTTTTGCAATATCATCTCCGTGTAACCCATAGAAATTTAAATTCACTTGTTGTCTCTAATTATCTAACATGTCTTGTGTATGGTTTTATTGGTGACATTTTTTGTAAATTTATCTATTACCAGTCTATTTTTGTTTATAACAAACATGTAACAAACTAAAAATTGAATCAATCAAAATGTATCACTCATTTCCTCTTCATTTTTGTGTGTTGTTTCAGGCAAAAGGAAAGAGATGACCAAGATGATGGCAAGTCGCGAGCCAAGGAATCAAAACCTCAAGAAGGACCTGCAGATGGGACTTCCTCTTTGGAAGTCAGTTAAAGCTGAACTTTTTAATGTTCATAACACATTAATAATGATATGTCATTAACTCGGCAGTTCTCCTCAGTTTCAAGGAGGATGTCAGTCTCTTTCAACAAATTATTTTTGTTCTATGACCTTAGATTGTGTTGGCATTAACCCCTGAAAGAGCAAACAGCTACTTTCAGAAAAGAATTTTTATCCTGTTGATATTAGCTTAGCTCCAAAAAGCATAAAAGTGCAAAGTATAGAGAATCATAGATAATCAGAAGTAATGTCACTCTGTGTTGCTGGATCCAGTAATCAGCAATGATGCTACACATCCAACAACTTTGCAAGATTTCTTTTAGCTTCTAGCAACAAAATGGGAGAAAGACAAATTACAGCTCTCAGTAACAAGCTCTGACCAGTCACTTCTGGGATGTTTTTGTAACATACTGTCTTAAATTTGATCTGTATTACAATAAATCCCCCACATTGTCACTGTGTATGTTCCAGAACAATTCGGCCAGTCCCAGTTTAGTGACATCCAGTCAGTCTCTACTGGAATGGTGTCAAGAAGTCACACAGGGTCACAAGGGAGTGAGGGTTACCAACTTCAGCACCTCCTGGAGGAATGGCCTGGCCTTTTGCTCCATATTACATCACTTTCACCCAGATAAGATGTAAAGATAAATATCTAAAAAAAACTATTTAATTAATTAATTCTTCCCTTCATTTCCTTTATTTTGTTTATTTTGTCTTATCTCTTCATCATATCTTTGTATAGTAATTATGAAATGCTGGACCCATATGACATCAAGAGAAACAACAGAAAGGTAAGTAACAATTGACTGACAATTGAGCATCAAATTACCAACTTTGCATAATTACTACCTTTCAATTTTTTTTCAATTTATTGCTTCTAATCTGATCCATCTATTGATTTCTTTTTGTAGGCCTTTGACGGCTTTGCTGAACTTGGAATTTCCAGACTGATTGAACCTTCAGACATGGTCATGCTGCCAGTGCCTGATCGACTCATTGTCATGACCTACCTCAACCAGATCCGCACACATTTCACTGGCCAGGAGCTTAGTGTGCTTCACATTGAGAAGGATAGCAGTGAGTCCAGCTATACATTAACAGCAGACCGGGAGATCCAAGAGGACCCAGAGGCAGCTGCTCGCTACTGTGCTCAGAGGCTCCAGGAGGGGGGCATAAGTCTTGAGACAAATGGGACTGCTGGCACTGCAGAGAAGGACGCTAAATCTAGTAAGGAAGTGGTTCCACCTCCTAGAACTAAGCGACTTCCAGTTGCTGGGCCAGGTGGGGCTCAGTTACCAGTGGCACCACCAAGGACTCATTTCCTGTCAAAGTCAGGATTCTCTCATATCAAAGATGCTGATCTGGTCAAGAAGCGCAGGTCACAACGGAGAAGTGGGTCTGTGGATGAAGAAGACACACTAGGGGTATGATACCTAATTAACTTAATTATTTATCCCTTATGAGTCTTATGAATACCTTTTATCTTTTAAGCATCTATTACACATGAGGTACATTTTTGTCCACAGGTTGTTCCAGGGCAAGAAGATGGTGTAATTCCCCAGAGGAAATCAGAAACTGGTTAGTTTTTCTAAGCAGCTTTTTTGGACAAAAACATAGTGGTCATACCACTGACTTAAAGCAGTCTCAGCTTAAAATTGGTGATTTGTGTAATTCACACAGGCCACACAGTCTAAAACACAGTAAAATCCATTGTTGTAAATACAAATTCCAAGTCTCTGTAACAATACTGTCAAATGTAATTTTATATATATATATATATGTATACACACACATGCACAGATATATCATATGATATAATGTCTGTGCTAAAACAAATCTGGGTGTAAATAATTGAACATATTTGTCTAGAAGTAAGCATTCCTACTCAGGCAACTGTTGCTGTTCAGCAGTAAATGTACGAACATGAGTGTGATTAGTGTGAAGCAATTTCTCCAAAACCAGCAGTAGGCACGGAATTTGAAATAGGACTGTATCCATAGCAAGCACATCAAATGTTAATGCTGAATATAAAAAGTATGTGCATGTGCTCCTCCAGGAAGTATGTTAAAGTCCTAACTGTGCAGCATTCCCTTTGCGCACGTCAGGAACAGTCTTAGAAGTTCAATGAACGCATTTAAATGAAATGGCATAAATGTGGAACAAAATAGGTCGTAGTGTTCAGTAAATTGACTGCTGTCATGGGTATTTGCAAGTGCTTGGGCTTTACACCTTTGGTTACTTCAAGCAAGGGTTGGTGGAATGAGGTGAATGAGCAGATGAAATAAATTCAAGGCTCACGCTGTATTTATACAGATATCAGCTATAGCTCAGAAGATAAATCTGGTCTTCCAATAAGCAGAAAGTTGGCGTTTTGATTCCTGGACTTGGCAGTGTAGTGATGATCCCAAGGTTTGCAATTGAGACATCTAAGTGTTTATTAGACACATTAACGTAGTTTTTTAACAGCAGTCTAATAAATGAAAAGGCTATATTTGGGCTATGGTTAAATGCCTACAAAATCTCAATTGATAGTCCAAATTGAATGTTTTAGCCAAGATGTCGGGTCATTGTGAGACAGCTATGAGAAATCTTTTTAGTGTAAATCACTTGCTGGAAGCACTTGAAAACAACTAAAAGCCTGTCCAAGATTTTCTGTAGTCCATCTTCTTGCTGGGTTGCACACTTTTTTCTCGTCAACATGTTCTCAGTCTACATCCTCTCCTGGTTGCTGAGCTCAGTTCTGTCCTCAGTTTGCCTATGCCCTTGCCAACATTCTTTGGTGCATCCCCCTCTGCCTCTGGTGCATCATCCTCTTGAAGGTGTAAAGCTCGTGTGATAGCAGTGAAAAGAACAGCATTGACTTGAGCCACCATTCATCCTCAAACAGTTTGTTAATGTTGCTTTGATAGATCCACCTTTCTTAAGTTTTTCTTGTTTCCTTTTGAGTTTAGTTGAATATTATGATTTTGAAGGTTCTTTTATTGTTGAAATTACATCCGTTCAGTATTGCATCATTCATGCAAATGTTGCAATTGATTTCCGTTTTCTCTCAGAGAAAACAGAAGCTGCTGTTGAAGAAGGAAGATCAGAAGGCCAGGTATGTTAAACCTGCTTCACTGTGTTGTTATATATTTAAAATTGTTTTTGAATCAAGGCTGAGTCTGTTTTTGTAAGAACTTTCTGTCTTGCTGATATGCAACATGTAAACATTTTTGTCCCATTTTGTATAATTGATTTAAAAAACACAAGATATAGTAACAGGCTATTATATTTGTTCTTTATGTCTGTGTGTGGGCTGATGTATGCAGGACCGCAGCCAGTATGTGTTGAATCAGATGGAAGCCTTAGAGGCAGAACAGAACCATGTTGATAACAGAGCAGCAGTGGTGGAGAGAAAACTCAGACAACTTCTGGAAACAGGTAAAGTATTCAGAAATCAATCAGATCTTTTCTAGCTACAGATGCACAGTAAATAAAGAGCAGAAGAAACTCAGGGTTATAAATCAGTAGTTAAGTCGTAGCAGTTAATGTAAAAAATAAAACCAGTAGTACAAATTATTTAATAATGGGAAGAAAGTCATTTGTAAAGATTTGTAATTTGATGTTTGGGTTGTGCAGATAAGATGCTTGTGTCTGTGTATCTTCTCGAACAACAATCTCATGTGTTTCTCTCCTGCAGGCAGTGACAAAGTGGAGGAGGAGAGGTTAATTCAGGAGTGGTTTACGCTGGTCAACAAGAAGAATGCTTTAATCAGGAGGCAGGATCATCTGCAGCTTCTGTAAGACATCTATGAACACACTCGGCTGAAAACATGTACAATGAGAACTGTAGAATTTACACTGCAATATTCCCTCTTTACAAAACAATCTAATCACAAATTCCATTTATTTGAAGTTCTAGAGGTTTTGATCATCAATCATTTCTTTAGCTAAACTGTAGAAATAATTCACGTTTCTACAATTTATACCTAGTTCAAATTTCTATATTTTCCTGAGAGCTTTAAGGGAACCTTATCACGGTGAAAGCTTCAAAGACAATTTAAAACTAAAGCCCACATGGATGGAAATACCCTTAAGCTCAGGACCTCCAACACAGATTGTGCGATACATAAGAAGGAAAAACAGCTACAGAGAGGACATTCATTCTAAAATTAATGTCAATTGTTTTTTGTGAGAATTAGGTAAAAATCTTAATAATCAAAGTGTTTTCAAGAAGTAGACCTTGTTAAAAAGGAGCTAGGCAATAAGTCTATAAAATCTTTGGTATCTCCATGTGCGGTATTCGGGGAAAAATGCAAATGAAAAGCTCAATGTGAGAAACTGGTTTAAAATGGAATTAATTTTTTTTACCTCTGATATAGTAGTAGAGCAAAACAAGGATCTTAAGGTACACTAGCTTTTTCTAAAAACACATAATTTTGATCAGTTTGAATTAACAGACATGGAGATGCCTCATCAGTTGTGTCATGTAATGACAACTGTACAATCTTCATGACAACTGAGAAAAATCCACCACTTAAGGAAGAGTGTGAACTGCAACTTACCTGGAAAAAGCTTGGTTGACCTTGAATTAAGACTTTTTTCTCTTAGTGAAAAATCAAGTGTGGATTCCTGTAATGTATCTCCTGTGATTGACAGGCTGGAAGAGCAAGACTTGGAAAGAAGATTTGAGCTGTTAAAGAAAGAGCTGAGAGACATGATGGCAATTGATGGTATGACAAAGCTTTGACACTCTTTTAAATGCTGTTTTAATGCTCAGATTGTTTCTGTTCGACATAGCATTAATTCACTGATGATGGGCACTTACCGTATGTGTGTAGTTGGTTATTTATATTTATAGATTGACTGTATCCTGTACTGATACTCCATGACAATCAGGAGTTTCATACAGTAATTTTTTTTGATTGTTGTAGGGTATTGAGAAATATTCTATTGACACTGAAATGGGGAAGTGTTTTATTAGGTGCTTGTTCACTTTGCAAATATACGTTATAAGTGAGGTGAAACAGCTTTTTTGTAATCTTTTGGTGTAAACAACATACCAAGTCCACTTTTTTCCTGATAAAACATTTGTGAAGCTGAAACTCTTAAGTCAAGCATTTTGCCTAGCTTTTACTCTTTTTTGTCACTGCAGTAGAGCACATCTTGGTGTCTTACAAACACACATGATCATTAGTTTGACATATTTAATGGATATCAGCTGCTGGAATGCTCCTGCATGTTCATCTCTGTATTTGTACCCAGGAAAAATATAGAACACTTTCATTCATTGTTATTCCTCATCCCACTCAAAGTGCTGCTAGAGGTCACAAAAGTCTGTGGGGGGTTTTAGGTGTTAACTGCTGGGTCAGAGACTCTCTGACTCCTGCCTTTTGCACGCTGGTGCATGGACATGTTTACCATTAACTAATAAAGATGTGTGGGTGTCACAGATATAAATAAGAATGCATGTCAGTGTTGGGTGATTAAGTACAATTGAAATATTTTTTCTCTAAAGATGATAAATGATCACAGTAAATAACTGATATGTCACTAATGAGTAAAGTTACTTTGATGATAATTTTTACTTAACTTTACAGCGTAAAATTTTGATACTGCCACCTTTTTGTCATTCTTAGCTGTGGTCAGGTCAAAGCTTTCATCCTTCTCAATTGGTTATCTTATTTCTGTTGACTTTGCTGTGCAGAGTGGCAGAAGACTCAGGCCCATAAGCGCAGAGAGAAGCTGTTGCTTCAGGAGCTGGTTTCACTGGTCAACCAGAGAGACGAACTGGTCCACAATATGGATGCCAAGGAAAGAGGGTGAGACACGCTTACACTGTTGTTTGAAAGGTTAATGTGGTCTGGGTTTCTTTACCTGGTTCCACAATTGCGGCTAAATGATACTTGTAGTACACTGGTAAATGTGTATGCATACATAACACATACCTGCCTGAGGCTTACAGACACAACAAACTAACAATTGCCTTTTTTTGGTAATGATGTCCCAGTTAAAAGTAGTTTGTGAAACTGAAATCACTTCACAAAAAATAAATTGTCTTTATGTAACAGACATTTGTTACATAATTTGCTAAGCTAAGCAATTTATGTAACATATGTCTGCAGGATGGTTGTGTTCATATATTGCATGTGGCACATAAAGATGGCAATCAATATGCCTGTCTAGCCACATTTTTCAGTCCCCTATATTGCGTACCACATGTCCTTTAGTAAAGTCTGTACCCCTGCTTTCACCAGCAGAGCTAATTCTTGTTTAGGGGAGAGACATAGAAGAAAAAAGTGAGATGAAATAAAGGTAGCTGTTCAGCTCTCTCTGTAGACAGGTGTATTAACTCAAGTACAATTATATGTGATATCAGACATTTAATGCATTTTAGAAACAGACAGTGCAGACAGCCAGTGACTCTCCACTGTTCTCTTTGTGTCCAGGGGTCTGGAGGAGGATGAACGTCTGGAACGTGGCTTAGAGCAGCGGAGGAGGAAGTATGCTAAACAGCAGAAAGAGAAGTGTTTAATGCAGTGATAACCTCGAGCCCCGGCATGGTGGGTCACCTATCTGAAGAATGTGGGGTCCAGAAAAGAATCGAGAATGGGACAATTGGATGCTTGGTCCTCTTTCACCTGCTGTCAGATTGATGGATGTGCTTTAAAGTCAGCAGTAAGGGAACATCAAAGCCAGGGCCGTCAACACAGCTGATCCAAAGTGGCTTCTTCTGCAAGGGAACACACTGAACCAGGATTGGGGGGGGGGTATTTCAATTTGAGACTGAGTCCAAAATCTGAAAGGGGCTTTAAGAAATACCAGCTGTGTTTAAGCTCTGTTATTTTCTATTTCTGTCTAAAAATGTGCCACAGGGCTTTATTTTATGGCTGAAAATTAATATAAGTAAAAGGGCAGAAGTGTTATTCCCACAAAATAAGTCCATTGTCCACTTGCCAAACCAGGATGTTAAGAACTGAGGAATTTGACCCACCTAGCAGAAAAGCCATGTGTGCCATATAGAGAACTGCTTGCACCTTAGCACTGTTGCTTTTAGTTTCTGTGCTGTGATTGAGAATGCAAAGTTTGTGAGATTGGAAATGTTTGGAATGATATGAGTTGCCAAAAGTAGGAGAGACTATGTTCAACAAGTGTTGGTTTGTTAAGGCAGACAGCAGGGCTGACTTGTTTGGACTGGACCTGCTGATTACAAAATCTAGAGTAGTACATTCAAAATGACAGATTTAGTAGTTGTTCTTTAGTAGTTCCTGATGACTGTTGATAGGGTGAGAAATAAAAAAAAACACTTTGCCATTGCCTTTTTATCTGATTGTTTTTGGATCTAATGCCCCACCAGCAGGACCACATCATTTGTTAGTGCTTTTCTTAACCGCTACATGACCAAAGTACTTATTTTTGTAGAAATGGATGCTGCCACAGATATGCCACAGATATTCTAAATCTAATTCAAAAGGTCCCAATCCAAATTTATGTCAAGTTTTTTTATTATTAGTCTAGTAATAGATAATTCAGTTGAAATACTAGCCCTGCCACGATATGAAAGAAATTTGAGGAAAAATGCTGCAAAAACAAGTAACCTTCAAATCTCATGCATTATTAAATTTTATTGTTTGAAGTGAGAAATTAATCAAAATGTTTTCTAGATGTGCCATTAAATCTGTGTATGTAGAAATAAAAGGAAAAATCCATATGAAATAAATATATTTTAGCATTTAATTTAAGAAAGGAAAAACATAAGCGAAACACAAGAAACTAATGACAATTGTAGTCCTGTAGTTTTCAACATGAAAAACAAGAGAGTGGAAACTTAAAGACAACCTTGGTAGTCTCTCTGAAAAAGATATATGATTTATGAGGTGCTCTTAAATGCACCATGAAGCTCCTGTCAGCATTCACATGCTATACAAAACAAAATTATGAAGATTTTGTGAGATGCACCTCCTGCTAAAACCAGTTCTTTAGTGGAACAGAATGGGATGAGGTTAAAAATCAAATGCAAGGGCAAGCAAAGCAGTCACAGTCATTGAACAGATCAGAATCGTCTAACTCATTTTGCCATGTAGACTCTTCATCTGAAGAGGCAGCCACAAAGATCTATTTAGTTTACTGGGTTTTATGCTAACCAAGGCCAAATAGCCGTCATTATTGTAGCATTAGAAAAGACAACATTCATATTCTTGACTCACATTTATTTATTTTTTATTTATGATCAGTTTTCCTATACAAGTCATGGAAATATAGAAATAACTTTTGCATGACACATATGTAGTGTTTTTCTGAAATGAAAGTTAAAGATGTGAATGTCTCTGCATAATAAAAGCCAAATCTCTATCAGCACAATATTAACAAATGAATTATCTTACTGAGACTTAAAGGGTGATCCTTCTGGTTCTGCACTGAAATGGTATGAGTTTAATTCAGTACAAGAACGCTTTGTAATAGTAACAGTGGAAATTCTCTGGGTCTGAGAGGTTTTATTTTTTGTCGAAGTTTGTAGTTTCTCATATTGCCATAACTGCTGGTTGTAGCATCTCTGACCATCATTTGTGTGAAGTAGCTACAGCCTGTCAAAAGGATTGTTATTGAAAAGCTTTTTATTTGTAGCTTGTCAGTTATATTTGCACTGTTTGGAAAATACAAACTATTTGAATGCCTCCATAAGACTCTTGCAGTTTTTATTTGATAATTAAAAAATATGTTTTATTCAAAATTTTAAATACTGTGACCCGCACAGCTTGGATTTGAAAAAAATGGTGTCAGTGTTGGATGTGCAAACATGATACAGATATTCACACAAAATTAATATTTTTTTGTGTCTTCCGAATAAGTAGACAATGCATTGAACCCTCTATGACCTTGACTGGAAATATTCTCAAAGCTCTTTTACTGCCCACATTTGTATCAAATTTGCAGCTGTGTCTGGTAGTGTATCAGATTTGCTGACACTGACAAAATATTTGAAAATTAATACCTCATGGGGGGGGGTGGGGGGGGTATTAACAGTAACTGTCAAATATGAAGACCAACAAGGATTTACAGTACTGTGAAGCTCACTCGAGCTTGGACACAGGAACAAATAGTACTTCCATATGTGATCGGTAAACACTTCAACATTATGGCACAAAGTTAAAATGTGGTATTGCCTTGTCTTCTGAAAATGAAAGGTTGCGATAAAAATGATCCATGCTTAACACAATGATGATTAAGTGTCAAACTTCACTTTATTCTCATAGCAGCCATTTTTTTTTATCTCAAGTCTGCCTAAATTGTGTTGACCATACTTCATTTTCAGTTAGTTGTCACTTTAATTGATTCTCACTTGAAAAGCCAGTGTAATGTAACAACTAGTATAATATATTAAAATGTGATAAAATAACATTTGGAGCAATGCCAAAATTAACCGTTTTAGTCAGGTCAAATTCCAACCACGAAAGTATTATATTAAAATTCTTTCTTTATTTTTTTCTTGAGTGAAATTGCCAGTAAAGTAGCAGCAAAATGTACATATACATTAAAAGTAAAAGTAGTGAGTGAGGCCAGTGTCCTGTCCTTCAAAACATATCAGCTTATCAACGTATCACCTAAGACTTAAAAGAAATTGGGACATAAAGTTCAGTGTCAAATTTATTCCTAATCCACAACAACAATGTGTATTCATAGACCAGTTTTATATGAAGATGTGTCCTGTGTGCTGCTGTGGCATTAGAGGAACAGCACTACGATGGTTTAAGTCTTACTTATCGGATCGCTTTCAGTTTGTTCATGTTAATGACG
>JAQNCA010000019.1:719463-749022 GCA_029783725.1 Acanthurus tractus | reverse complement strand
AGAGGAAGGTTCCCTCAGCAGATTAATTACATTCTTACATTAAGAGGCATTCTTCTGAGCCAAATCACGAGTAGATGTAAACACAAGTGTCACTCTATGAGGAACTGACGGACAGGCTGGATGTGAGAGCTGGCAGAAGTGGATTATGGTCAGACTATAAGCAAGCTGAAAGCATGTTTGTGTGTAACAGTGTATTACGGCGTGCCTGGCCTACTGTAATCCTTTTGTGGATCGGGGTGAGGGAAGCTGGCTGTGACATACAATACCAAGCAGAAGAAGGTGAGTGATCACATGACTTTAGCTTAATCAAATACAAACATGTGTTACTCTTTGCTCTCTTAATATCTTATTCAAGTATGATTATTTATGTTTCTAACTTTTAATAACTAATTTCATAAAAAGAAATCATGTTAAATTAGTTACTTTTTTCTTAAATGATTTTTCATTCATGAATCACAGTTAAATTTATCACATTTTAAAGAAATCACATTAAATTAACCATCACATTTGAATTATTAATACAGTGCATTACTTTTCTTCCTTAGCTCTATTAGCATCACATTAGGACAAATTGTAAAAGTCTCTTTCTCCTGAAGTTTAAGTGGTCCTTTTTAATGACAGACTAATGTCAACTTGCTTGACAGGTGTTATACATTCAGGATGGCAAAAGGTGGTTATTCCAGTTTATATTGAAGACTTAAACATGCTTCTATGACAATATTAAAAAAATATTTTGAGGCACATTCCATTAGACTTGTAGAGTGTTGTCAGAAAGTGTTTCAGAAAGAGAATCTGCTCATTCACTGTAGTTTGAATACACAAGCAGTGATAAAAAGTACTATGTCCACATTTTTTTTTTTAATTTTCTAATTGCTGTCTCTCTTAAGTAATTTTTTAAACAAATGATTACTGTATCCTAAACTAATAAATGGAATACCAAATTTTAAACTCAAGTAAAAATGACATTTCTTGCATAAAGAGTGATTTAAGTAAAAGTAAAGAAAAATTAACAATTTGAGGAAACTAAATAAAGCCAAAAAAATGTATGCTCATTACTTAAAGTTCAAGTTACCTTTTCAAAGGTCCCACCATGTTCCTCCAGAACATTTTCAGTACTGTCATATTTTTTTAAAACTCAATTGGAGGAATTTACAGTCCTCTCCAGAAGCACCTTTCAGCATCTGTTGTTATTGATGTCTAACACAACTGCAAAACCATTTAGAGGACACCTAAAAACCTCTGAGGGCCCAATAGAAACATCTAAAGCAATACTACATAGGAAAACACCCAAACATCCTAATTAGCTGCTAAAAATTTCCATTCTTTGAGAACTGTGTAGCCAACCAGTGTCTACAATTATCAAGTACAGCCTATGCTTAATTATTTTCCTCTGGGACACGACAAGATAAGAATAATAACCTAATAGTGGCCCCAGTTAGTGAAGCATTCAGGTCTCTCCTGCCTCAAAAATAAAACAAAACATCAAACTTCAAGTCCATCAAATTTAAGTTACAAAAATGGCTGAAATAAGTCTCACATTTTTTAACGTCCTTTTTTTAAAAGTGCATTTTACCTTTTAACAAATGTAATCTGCTGACCTCTGTGGAAAGAGTGTTAAATCCAGAAAGAGGAAGTGATGTCAGATGCTATTCTGATAAGAAGATAGCTGGATACACTTGGGGAAACTGAGGGGTTTTCATGTTTCCTGCTGAATCATACTGAATGATGTAATGCATTGTGAGAGCTCTAAACTATAGGTTCACAACTTTTCTTTGGTGGTGGAAATGAGCTGTTTTGTTTTTGGTTAGTGTGTATGAGTTTGCTTTTCTGTCATTCAGAGAGAATGAGAGAAATTGGTTTATCATACAAAAATCACGGTGTGATTTAACACAGTGACAGCATTTACTTTCTTTTTCTGTGTTTAGAGGAGATTTTCTACTCTGACAAAGAGACCAGACTGGGATGGATCTCTGACCCACCCAACAAAGTAAGCCGGTTTAGAGAGTAATTGGTCAGCATCAATTAAAGAAAAAAACATTAACTGAAAATGTAACAACATTACAGTTTCATTCTCATTGATTCAGTAATGACATTACAAGTTCATAACAGTTTAGCCTTAATTTCAACAGCTATCTAAATGAATTTTCATTTGAATAATGGCAACTGCAACTGCTATGATTAACACTAGATTGAAATAATTTCTTCCAATTTTAGTGGGCATTAATCTTATTTTTGTTCACATAAAAAATAAAGGTTAAAGAATAATGGTTGAAATTGTCTGTGTGAAAAATACTGGAGTTTATATTATTGATTTATTTAATACCAAAATTATTTAACTATCTCACAACTCACAATCAATAAGAAATATCCAGTTTGAATCACATGACGTCATGACTGTCTGATGTCCAGTTCATCTTAATAAATTTGCCTTATTACTCGATTATCTTTCATTTTAACTCAGTCAGTTTTCACGTGTCTATTGTGTATTAAGTTCAGTCTTGCACTGAATTAGTTAAATGTGGGTAAGATTTTTGTTTATCTGTAGTTCTTACCTGTGGCCTTTCACTGATGTTAACTTTCATCTTTCCCATCATCCCAGTGGAGTGAAGTACTGATGAGAGTTGGTACAGAGAATTCAGTGCCTGTACTCCAAGCGCATGGAAAACCTGTTACAAGAACTACTTTAAGCCCGTGGATGGCGCGTAAAGATGCTCACTATTTATTGATGGATATTACATTTGCCCAAACAGAAGAGTCACCAGGTCAGCACAACCCACTGCAAGTTCACCTTTTTGACACAGACACATCCATAAGAAGATTTCAAAATGGCTGGAAAGTCCTGGATCTCAATGCATCCAAGCATTTTCCGGACTCTGTCCGTCCAGACCAAATCTCCAACCATGTGAGTCGGAGCCTGGCTTTGAGCCTGGGTCCTGTTAGGCGCAGCGGCTTCCAGCTCGCCTTCTCATACTCGGGAAAATTTGTGCTGATAACATCCATCAGATTGTACTACAGGAAGTGCCCAAACACTGTGGCCTCCCTGGCCCTGTTTGAGGGGACAGGGGCCGGGTCAGGTCCTGTGACGGGTTCCTGTGTGAAGGGAGCCTATGAGATTTCTTCACCTGTTAGAGAATGCAATGAGGATGGAGTTTGGGGTCCACAGCTTGGGGGATGTACCTGTAAACCTGGACATCAACTCATGGATGACACTTGTCAAGGTATGGAGATCAGATGATATTTCATATTTTTCATACATTGTTTAATTATTAAAAGCCAATTTATACATTAAACAATTTATAAACATTCTAAATCAATATTTATATTTCACTCACATTCCAAAAAACTATAGGTCCTGAAACAAAATGTATGTGTATGTATATGTCCTGGACAGGTAAATAGAAAATATATAAATAAATAAAAAACACATAGAACATTAACATGGCAGCTTGGTGACTTGGTTGGTTAGCAAAATTCCAGATGTGATTCCTGGCTGAAACAGAGCCTTTTTGTAAGGTGTTTGCATATTTGGTTCCTGTTCTTGCATGAGTTCCTTTTGGGTTGCCTTGGTCCCTTGTAATGGAATATATAGTTCCATATAGTTCACTGGCTCCAAGAGGCTGGAGTTGGTTTCCTGGTGCTGTACAATGAATGTTTGCTGCTCTATAAGGATGGTTTCAATGCATAGCACCTATTTCAATGCAGAAGGTGGTGCATAATTGTATGTGGCTATAAAGAAATATTTATTTGATTTGAATATTGGAAAACATTAAAAAACAGCAAACAAGATCCCCTCCAAATACTTTTATTCTGTTTATGTTAACTTAAAATAACAGACCTTCACAGAACTGACTGGTATCTGTGAAAAGTTTGTCACTAGAAAGGGGATATTTTTGAACCCCCAGTGCAGAACATTTTTCTCCCCCCTCTGGAAATGAGAGTTATTACACAAAAACTATTGACAGGTCTGTAGCTCCACTGACTCTACAGCAACTGTCTTTCTGCAGCAGGGGAAATAATGATCTTTCTTGTTTGTGTATCAACAAGCCAATCACAATCATCTCTAGCAGTGCAGAGCTCAGACTGTACCAACAGGAGTTTTCAGAGATTTTGAAAACTATTTACATGCATACAGCAGAGGGGGAGAATAATGACTGATATAACTTCCCAATGGCATTGCCATACCAACAGTCTACATCTGGTGAGTCAGACTATGGCCAAAAAGACAGATTTCTGATGAAACCAAACATTCATTAAAACAAGGGGCTTTGCTATGTTTATGTATTTGTAAATTACAGTTCCTGACATGTTATAATTAGGTTGTTATGCATTAAATAATGCCAGTTTGCTCCACTCAAGGGCAGGGTGTGGTAACAGAATAAGTTTTTTTGAGAACATTTTTCAGTGGGCGACAAAATAAAATCTGGTTTCTATGGGAACCACCACAGGCAGCACAATGGTAACATTATATCGTTTTCTCAACTCTTCTGAAACATCTGGCAACTAAAATTCTGCATTTTTTTGAGGGAAGAGATAATGATCAAACTGGACAGATCAGTTTTGATTTATAATAAGTCATGTGCTGACACAATGATACAAAGTAAAAAACTAAATTAATCATGGATTCCTGGATATATGTGTACATTTTTTTCTACTTCATGAACCTCATCTCATGACTTTCACATCCTGTTTCCCATAATCCTCTTTCCTCTCAGTTTTGTCTTACTGTTTCTATTTTTACTTAAGACAGATTGCCATATTTCCTGCGCGTTGCACAACAGATATTATTCACAGTTTCATGTTTTCTGTATTGGAAAACAAAACCTTGAAAGTTTGCTAGTCAGCTACATTGTTCAGCTCCTCATGACGCAAAGCATCGGTTGCCAGGACGTACTAACAGTTTTATAGTGCTCAGGTCCTTACTTAAGTTGGACTGCATGTGGAGGTTTATTAAATTCTTTTTTGAACAGCTATAAAAAATTCAATAATCAAATTATCAGTAATTCTAACTCCAAACTTTTTTGCTGATGTTGTGGAGTAGCATGATTAAACATGACATCATTCAAACAACTGCATCAACTCTGCCTTTTTCATAGCCACCAAATTCTTTAATAAAACTGGGTCCCAGCAAATTTGTGATTAATTAAGATTATTAAGGTAAAGAAGGAAAGAGACTATCACTATTTCCATCTCTCCAGCATGTAGGAATGGATACTACAAACCAGCCAATGAGAGCGGAGGATGCCGGTTGTGCCCACCGAACAGTAGGACACATGGGGAAGGATCGGAGAGATGTGACTGTCTACAGGGTTTCAGTCGACTAGAAACGGACCCTGATGCCATCGGCTGCACCAGTAAGAAACACTGAGTTGGGTTAAATGAAAATACACAGCTGTCATCCTATAACAAAACTTGCGTATGGAATTAGACCTTAAAAATCGATTTGAGCCTATGAGAATATTTAAATTTAAAAGCCAATAGCAGAAAAGGCAGAGGACACATATAAGGGTAAGTGCATAATATATCAAAATTAACAATGAATAACATATTATACACTGCTATCAGGGATATGATGCAGCTAGATTCTATGTTTCATGACAAACTGATTGATGACACTGGTTGGCTACCTTCTTCCTTCTTCTTCCTTTACTTACCTTTATTTCATTAGATCCTATTTATAGATATTTCTAAAATATTTTTTCATCAGCTAGGCATTTTTTTGTTTCCCTGTCTTGTCCCCCACAGAGCCACCTTCTGCCCCTGTGAACGTAACTGCCCATCATCACAATGACTCTGCACTGATAGTGACATGGGATCCTCCTCACGACTGGGGAGGAAGACAGGAAGTGATGTATAGTGCCAAGTGTGAGAAAGAAGCTGAGACTGGGAAGTATGAGGCATGTGAAGATGATGTAGTTATCCTACCGGACTCCGTGGGACTGACTGGAACATCAGTCAGAATCACAGGACTGAACCCACAGTGCAACTACAGACTATCAGTGCAAGCCTGGAACGATTTATTCACCCTGCAAGGAACACCGCCCTCATCCTCTGCCACTGTTAATATTCATCGATGTATGTATGGTTGACCAGATGATGTCAACACATTACTTTTTAAAGACCGTAAAACACATTCTTCCCTCTTTGTGCTTCCTAATTGATATATTGATAACCTATGTGTTAGCACTATTCTGCCATTGCTCCTTTGGGTGCTGTTAAGCAAAGGGTAAAAGCTTGCTTTAAAGCTACACTCAGCACACTGAGCTGGTACATTAGCTGGTATTTTGGTCACTTAGGGGGCATCAAGGCAAACTCTAAACACACGACTGTCATTTTGTGAAGTTGTTATTAGAAAACATTAGTCTTCTTTCTAGATTGTGGAGATCTGATAAATATAACTAAGTATTAATTGTCCTTTTAACTCCATCTAAGGTTCACATAAATATTATCTAGTGCCGCTTTATCGTTTTGGGAGCACCACTTGGTACCCTAATAGTATCAGGAAGTGTATTTGAAAACAGGAAGTTAATAATATTTATATTTAAAAAAAAACTGTTTATTTTTAAGCCAAAAAAAACGCACATTTGTTTTCTCACAGGGAAAATTCCTCCTGTGGTGATAGTCGTGACGCCGGACTCCAACAGCTCAGTGTATGAGGTAACACTGGCACCTCAGAGCCAGAGTCACCCCTTTATACAGCTGTCAGTTGGTGTTTTATTTGGCAGCCTGCTGCTCATGGCTATAATCCTGACTGCTGTGTGTTTCCTGCGCCGCAGCTACACTAAACTCAGGTAAAGCAACCTTTCATTTCTGTTTCTTTGGCCCACTACTTTAAAATTACTGTTAGTAAATTTGTGTTATATATGATGAGCTCTCACAATAAAAATAAAAACTGATGATTACAGTATATTTTTATTGATAATATAAAAAGTAAAATTTCTCAACAGGTGTGACCAGGAGCTTATACCGATGACTGCTGAATTTTCATACCGACGACCACAAGAGATTGAGGCTGTACCTCAACAGGCCAATGGTAAAATTCAATTCCCTACACAGCAGGAGGTCAAATCTTTGACATTTTTTATTTTTTTATCATGTCTCTTTTCTCAAACCAAACAAGCATTGTATTCTTCATCTGTAATGCCCAGAAACATCAATGTCAGCTCAAAGCAGTCGGGATACTGTGAAGCATAAATAAAACCAGAATGGAATCATTTGAAAAGAAACTGCTAACTGAAATGGTTTTACAAGGTTGTGAAGTGGTGATGCTTTAATACTCAATCACAGTATTATCATCTATTACCAATGAAGCTGTTTACCTGGAAATATATCAAATTTAGAATAAGCATATATTTTTCAAAGAATTAGTTTGTTTGATGAGATTGAACATGAAATGTTGTCTTTGTGCAATTTTCAAGTTGAGAAGTATGGCAAAAGCATAAGCAAATTATCTTGTTATATTTATGTTTTTTACAGCCACCTCCATTTTGGATTTGGGGGTTGTATTTTATACTTGAACATTTGCTGCAACCAAGAAGCTGATCTGAACAGTGCAGGATGCAAAAGTAATTTTTCTGTTTTTTAAAGTGGTGGAAGGTGTGGCACAGCTGTTGGAGGGCCTCAGTGGCAGGCTGCTGGCCAGTCTTAAGGAGGTCCTGATTGAAAGGAACAAGCTCACCCTTGGCAAAGAGCTTGGTAAAGGTCAGTTTGTGGCTAACAACAATCCTCCCCCCCCCTTTATTTTGCAAAAAGTAAATAATGTAGATGTCTCTTGTGCAGCAAAATGAATACTCCCTACAGTTAACCTAAAGCAGTCCAGTGTCCCCAAGGATTACATTTATATATTGGAGGATTTTCAGTCCATTATTAACAGTCAGTGCTAAGACGAGAGATAGTGTTCTCTTTCTACAGAAAAGCAGGGGAGTTGAGTTGATGCCCCCCCTCAGACCAGCAGTGATGCTTTTCTCTATGAATAAAAAAACATTCTGCAACAACAACTGTCATTATTAGGGCTGTCAGTCGATTAAAATTTTTGATTGCGATTAATCACATTAGTGTCCTGAGTTAACTCGCGAATAATCATAAATTAATTGACAATTATTTAGCCTGCTCTATATGTAACTTAACAAGATATTGACTATGTTTCTTATACTGTACTATACAGTGAACCCTCACTATAACGCTGTTCACCTTTCGCAGCGTCGCCGTTTCGCGGATTTTTTTTAGTGCAATTTTGCATGCTTTTTTACAGTGTATGAACGCGCATTGTGTTCTGCGTCCTGAAGTTTGAACTATGAGAGTGTTTAAACATGAGAGAAATGTGAGAAAATGTTAAAATCTGTGTGTATAAAGTGTGTGGTGAGGGGTTTTACAGCCTCAAAACATATAGAGTAATTTGTAAAATAAAGCTGACTACCCCGCGATAAACAAGGGTTCACTGTATATAAAAAAAATGGAGAGGACAATAATTCCTTTGTGGAAATATTCTATTTTTATTTTCTTCAACTTCATCTTCAACATTACTGACAGCCATACTTCAGTGTAATGAAACATCCTGTGACAAATGTTTAATACAAATAACCCAAGCTTGTTGTAAAAAAAGGCATATTCACCATACACCTTGAAGTAAGAGTAGCTGATAACACTCAGTCCTATTTTTCTTTTCGACAGGAGAGTTTGGCTCAGTCTATGAAGGGGTTTTTAGCCCAGATGAAGGTGTGGACATCAGGGTGGCTGTGAAGACTATGAGAGGTGTGTACTGGAAGTCAAACTTTTTTATCAGAACTGCACTCGACCACTTCTTATTTTTGTTATTTCTCTCTGTCCCACACATCTAGTTGGAATCCACAGCCAGGAAGACTTACATGAATTTCTAAGAGAGGCAGAGATCATGCAACACTTTGATCATGAAAATGTGGTCAAACTACTTGGTAAGATACGCCACCTGATTTACTATTTCGATGCTTAAGGAATTATTAGAATTTTTCTGGAAAAAAAAAAGATGTGGACTAAGAAAAAATAACCTCTTAATTGTCAGTGATGACTTGCTAAAAATGTATGCAGTGTCTTATCTTTTGATCTTTTTATCAGTTGTGAGGGTGGGGTTATGTAGAAACAAACTAGCTTACTAGCTTCAAGATTGTTAAATATCGTTCAAAAAGAGCATCCGAGCAAGGAAAGAGGAGCCAACTTTAAATGTTGTGTTTACTACAACAAGTGCATTATACTTGCCATAAGTATTCTGACTTAACGTATTTGTGGATTTTGTTCTTAAAAAGAGGTGTGGAACCAAAATTGAACACAGGCTATATTAGCTTATCAAGTTGAAAGCAGCAAACACTCGTTGGGTTAACCCTGGAGTAATCAGTGCTACTTGGCAAATCTTAACAGTGAGGTAGAAGTTGCCGAAGGCTGCACAAAAGCTATGTCTTGGATATTTTACTTCTCTGTGGAATCATCAGTACTTTCAGTGCAAGGGGTGGATTTATAATTGCTTTTAGAATATGTCCCTAATTTTGCATGTAGTAAAGATGACCAATAAAGGTTTGCCCTCTACCTTTCATTTCTCTCAACAACATCTGGGTTTTTATTTAGTAAACAGAGGTGGTTCAGATGAGGCTCTGATGTTCAAGGCACTTCTCTGGCTTGATCTTTCTAGAGGCCACCACTGAGCCCTTAATCATGACTTTGACTCCATCACTGTTGATGTTATAACAGTATTATCCAGTCCTATTCTAGATGTCAGACTTCATCTGTGGTAGGGGGAGGAAAGTCTTGCCTTTTGATGAACCAACAGAATGAGTTTTAAAGGAGTTAAACTGTCTTTATTGCTAAAACAAACCAAGCACTGTGACATGTTATTAAAAATAGCCCAAAGCTAATTAGTGGCTCATAAAAGAAACAGACAAAGCCATCCTTCGTGAGATTATCTCAGTCTGGCATATTTGAATTCAGTATCCCACTTATTCACCACATGCTAGGAGGTGTCACCCTCCCCTAGTGTTGTCTGCATGTCCTTATGCACCTCCTTGGGTAAGCCTTGAGACAAGAGTAGTGACCCAATGCACAAAGGACAATGTCATCCATTTGCTTAGACATGAACGTGCAAGGAAGAAGGCTGTGTGACTCATCTTTTTCTACCTCAGACCACAAACTTATCATTCACAGTTCTTCCACTCTGAGGTCTTCTGAATGCATAATACTCTTACCTTAGCTGATGAAGATTTAAAGAAACAAATTAAGAATCCAAACTTTTTTTTCTTTTGAAGTCCACCCTACAAAACCTAAAACGTTACCTGAGTCAGAAAACAGATCAGCTTGTAAATCCAAACTGTCCTCCCAAGAACTACAGTAACAATCGTTTCAGCAAGTGATCCAAAGGGTTTATGTTTAAGGGACATTTATACTATTATTTTTAGTTTATTGTGTTTGGTTTTAGAAGAAATGTCACTGTACCCATAGACTCAGTTATGCTCCTCTCATCTACTACAGCAACAGCAACCCAGTGAAAGCTTGTTAAAAGTGTTTATGTTTGTTTGCAGGGGTCACATTACAGAGAGAGCAGGACTGTCCTCTGCCTGTTCCTCTGGTCATCTTGCCCTACATGAAACATGGAGACCTGCGTCGCTTCCTCATTGACACGCGCTATGGTGATAATCCTATGGTAATATGCAGATGGAACATGAATGTACATAAATAGAGCCTATTGCAACAACAGTACATTGAAGGCAACAATTAAGGCCTACAGAGAAGGAATCCAATTTTTAATGACCATCCTAACCTTGCCAGGCAGTTGGACTGCTGAGATTTGAAGTCTGAAACTCTGAGACTAAATCTAAAGAAGTTGTTCTATCCAGGACTGCCAGTTTAAGTTGTTTTAGTTAGACACAGACATAATGACTAGACTGTAGTTTATTCTTTTATACTATCAAACCAGTTTTAACAGCAGTATTAAGTTTTAATGCTGCAAAACATGTGATCCTCTGTCTTGACAATAATATGTTGAACAGAGGAATTTCTGTGTCGACATTTTTAAAGAATGTGTACCTACATATATCTGGCCACTAAAACCTCACTGTATGCTGATGCATTGTGCTGTGGCAAAGGTTGATCCGGGCTCAACTAGCAATTGTCACTTCAAAATAAATTAGGAGACAGTGTTTTTATTACAGCTATTTTATTAATTGGTATCCTATTGTACTCTATGGTATTAATCTGTAACCTACACTACCAGGCTACAGTATATGTGTACATTTCATTGCAATTTATAATGAAGCCTGCAGGGGTCACCAGAGTTTCAGAGTAGAACTGGGTTTCAAAATAAAAAGTACTTTACCAAATAGTAGTTATTCACAATATCACAGTCAATTCTACATCTTAAAACCATCATTTTCTTTTTTATTACTCACAGCCTCAACATAAACATGCTAATGCACATTTGTTTGTTGAAAAAAAATCTAATTCAAAATAACACATAATAAAAACATGTCTTCCTTCTTCCAGTTTGTGCCCCATCAGAGTCTCCTGCGATTCATGATTGATATTGCTGCAGGGATGGATTATCTTAGCTCAAAAGGGTTTCTGCATAGAGACCTGGCTGCACGCAACTGCATGTGAGTCCATGGAGGGAGACACGGAGGGGAGCTTGAAATCAAGGACTCCTTGTTCATATAAGACTGTGTCTCTGTCTTTAGCTATTGGTATTCAACCATGGCATGTATCTAGGAAGGAAGCTGCTTAAATTTTAAATAAAGGAGACTGAGGGACTCAGGAGATTTGTGTGTGTGTCAGCAGAAAATATAAACAGTGTATCAGAACTCTCAATTTGGTATTTGATCTGACTCAAGAGAGCAATACCTTGTTTGTACATTTAGTGCAAATGCATTTGTTTAAAGCTATTTTAAATCCACAGGCTGGGTGATGACTTTAGGGTACGTGTGGCTGACTTTGGATTATCCAAGAAAATCTATAGCAGCAATTATTATCGTCAGAAAGCAGCTATACGTGTGCCAATCAAATGGATGGCCATGGAGAGTCTCTCAGAGTCGGTCTACACCACCAAAAGTGATGTGGTGAGTTTGGTCTTCTATGCAATTAAACTTTGTCATGAAGAGGTACATTGAATATGTATGACTACAATTTCCTGCTTCTGTCCCCTCAGTGGTCATTTGGGGTGACCATGTGGGAGATTGTGTCCCGAGGAAGAACTCCTTATCCTGGAGTTCACAACCATGAGCTGCTGGACCTGCTGCAGTCTGGACACAGGCTCAAACCACCCGATGACTGCAACCAAAAACTGTAAGGTCTTTGCTTTTTCTCATTTTGTATTTGATGTGAGAAAGTTTAAATTATTACCAGAAAACTGGGACTACCTGTCATTGTAAAGCATTGTTAAAATAGCTGTTTCTACTGTAATGATGGTTTACACTTAGGTAAATCCCAGTCACACATGGTGTCTATCCCCAAAATGTTCAGGAACTGCTCCTCCACAGGGATCCATATTTTGGGAAATCTTCACCACCAAAGGGTAGGAAAGGGAGGGGTTGGAGATCAGGACAGCTCCCTCTGTGACACATAGTTAGAGGGTAAATTTGGGAGAGGTAGGGATGTAGGAAAATTAAATGACATGGTATCACACAGTAGGTGGTGGAGTATACCTTAAAAGCTGTCCAGGCTCCAAAGAAAAAGAAGCAGCAGCTTCTTTATTCAAGAATGTTTAAAAACTGGACAACTCCTCTCAGTCTACACATAAGGTGAAATTAGTTGCAGCTGCCTGGAGAGAAAGATAGCACTTTAGATAAAATTAGGCACTGCATTGATTACCGCAGGTTTATGCAGTGTTGAGGTGTTGGCCCATCTGCAAATGGAAATCAGTGTCTTTGTGGTCCCTTATGACAGGTTTGTTTAACTCTGTTGGTCTGAAAGGCTGGTCAGTTGACTGCCCACCACATTTTGATATCAGGTTGGGCTTCTCCAAAAGTCAAGTTTGTTCAGTATCCCTCCACTAGATTGATATGTTTTTTCTGGTGTCATCAGTGTTCAGCACCGCCACAGCCAAAGTGGCCTATCCACATTAAAATCAAGCGAGCTGGTATTTTTGCTGCAACACATGATTTACCTCGAATAAGGTCTGACGCATATATCTGAGTTGTCTTGTCTGCTGTTAAGTTTTTTTTGTGGTTGGCATCCATGAGTGTCTGCCATCTGCTGGACTGTCCATTTCTGCATCTATTCCCGATGAATGTTCTTTGATGTAGCTGAGTATGTTAATAGTATGTGAAATATGACCAAAATATAATTACATTAATTTACTTGGAACTATATATTAAAAGAGACTTTGGATATTGATTTGTTTTAAACCACTGTTATGGAGAGTACTCTTGTATATCTACGGTACACATATTTAAATATGACTTACTCTACCTCCTCCATCTTACCCCAAACAAAGCTATGAAGTCATGCGGAGCTGCTGGGATAAGGTGCCTACCTGCAGGCCTGACTTCAGGGAACTGGGTGAGACACTAAAAGGTCTTCTATCAGAGCTTCCAGTGCTGGAGGCCAGCCAGGAGGCTAACTACATCAACCAGGTCCTGGAGGTTGCTGGTGCTGTGGCTGCCTCTCATGATTCACAGACAGACTCTGGGGGAAGATGGGAAAATGTCTATCTGCCTACTCCTGTGGGTGCTGCTGCAGCCAGAGATGAGGATGTGGAAGTAGAGGATGGCTACCTTAAGTGTATTGCCGGTGCAGCATGTAAAAGGGATGATAATCATTAAAAAGATTGTGTTTTTATATTTTTGAATGGAAAGTGTCACTGTAAGGGTGGTGATGGCAGGGAGATGGATAAAAATGGCCAAGTGAGGGGATCATTAAATGGAAGCTGATGAATTAGCAGCAGAGCATTTTTTAAAATATAAATATATATTTTTTCTATTTTTTTTATATATATATCCTGGTTTATTTGTAGTATCAGTTAATTGTAAAAGTAAGTACAAAAAGTCAATTTCTGGGAGAAAAAAGTGGAAAAACACAGGCAGATAAAAAGGATTTATTGAAATAAAATACCACAGGTGGATCAAAATGTTGACATACCAAATCAAAATGGATAAGATTCTAAAATCCAATCTTTAAAGTTGAATCTATGACAAAGATCCAAGGACAAACTAATGAGAAAAGTCAAATTTATGACTTTTTGAGGTCAAATTTATAAATACTTACTATGAATACTCATATAAAGCATATAAGTTAAATTATTGGATGTCAAATCAAAATTTATATTGATATTTTTTGAAGAATATTATATTTTATTATTACCTGTCTCACAATTTTGATTTAACATCCCTTATTATCAATGTAAATTTTTAGAGTTTTATTATTTTATAATATTTTGTATCATTCCTAACATGTTTTTTTTTCTTTTTGGGCTGAAAAAGTTTTAAATCAATTTGTAAGGAACTTAAATTGCATTCTCAATATTCTAACTTAAATTGCACTCTCGACATTATGTAAATACTGACTGCCAGGATTTTTTACTGTGATAGCAAATGGAATTGCCTCTTAGGGGTAGAATGGACATCCATGACACCACATGACAAAATATGATTTTTGTAAGGTTGTGATCTAGGACAGGATACATGTGGGGAGAAAATGAACTAAATGTGTGTTTTTGTATGATTAGGTCTTGTATGTTTGGATTAGATTATAGTGGACAGTTGTTATGAAAATGTCAAAACATACCCATATGGGTTTTCTTTCTTATTTGGTGACCAAGGATTCCATGAACACTTTATCAGAGCAAACCTTAATCCAAGGCAACAGTACTTTTCTCTCAGATTTATTAATTTAAAAGGAACATTTGGAGCTCCCGTCTTTATTGTTTCATTAGGTGATGGCTCTTGCATGTCCCTGCAGTTCACAACTCCCCTGTCCTTATGCTCGAATACCATTGACTGTATTACCGAAATAAAATATTTTTTTGAATGAAGAGTGCAGTCTTGATGCCGCCGACCTCTGAACGACAGCCGCTCACAAATAGCCTGCGAATGAAAGAAGTACATAGTTTATAGTTTCGAAACTTATTTTTCTAATAAACTACAAGTTCCATCACCGAAGTCGTTCCAGATTTGTCCGAATTTCAGAGTAGTGACACGTCACCCTACGTCACTACCGCACCTGCGCAGCCATCTTGGGCTTCTAGCAAGCAACGGACACAGAGAGTCAGAAAAAAGGAGTAAAATAGAACAGCCTACCCTTACGAAATAGGGATATGTCCACTAGAATAAAGTGTATATGAAACAACAAAGGTTGGATACGGTGGAACGCATAGGGGACAGTAACCAAGACGATAAAACAGCCATCTAAGTGCCTCGGATACCCGGACCTACAAGTCATCTTTTTTGACCGGAGTAGGAAGGAAGAGTCGAGTCGCCGACAGAAAAACACACCTAGAGTGAAACCATGAATCCTGAATAGTGAGTTTCAGCCTTACATTGCTCCATTGTACAATGGTGGTTGTTGTGGTCCGTTAGAAATCGTTATCATTTGTGTTTTTTTCTGTTTTACGGCGTAACCTCAAATAATTAATGCTAGGCTAATTGTTCTACTAATTATTGGCAAACACCACCAGCCGGCTCCCGTGAACAGGGTGCGGACAGCTCCCTTAATGTCCTGCCAGTGTGTTTTCTTTAAACGTCAGCTGACAGCTTTCTCGTGCCTCACTGGATCGGCTACAGCACGCGACCTTTCACGAGACAAATAAACGAACAATCCAGTGTGCAGAACCGGAGAAGCTAACGTTCGGACGAAACACCGTATTTGTCGACTCCACAGACAAGTAACGGATAGCGTTGGCTTTCTAACGTTAGTAACGTAGAAGAATTAGTGAAGTAACAGATGTGTTATCATGGCTGACCTGTAGCCTGGATAACCAGCCAAGCCTGTTGTTTTTTCAAATGGCCATATAACGTTACGTTGTCATAGTTACAGGAACAGGTGCATACTACGCATACATAATTCATTTATCCAGATCTCTAAGATTACCATAAAAATTCAAAATATCGGCTGTTATTTTCGTGAAAATTTAGCCTTCGAAGATAACGGGCTTTTTTTACCACCAAGCTTACTATCATGGTTGACTATTTACATTCCAGTTATTGGTATCTTTACCAAGCTAATTAATATGTTTAAGTATTCGGCTGATGCCAAACTAACCTATGATAATGGCCCCGTTCTTACATGCTGTTGTGCCAGCCATGCAGTTTAGATAAGAGAATAAAAAAAGTCGAAATTGTGGAACTTGTGGGCCTTTATGTTTGGTGATACGACAGGTATTAGATGTTCGATGGCTGACCTGCAGCCGTACAATGAGAGGACAGCCGACGGTCACAGAATCCCTCTGTAGGTGCTGAAACGTCTCATTGTCGCGGCTGCTATTCTGGAGCCGCTGCGATCCTTTTGAAATCCGTATTGGACCCTGTCTAACTAGCTTACCTAACAGCTCCACACCCTTAGCAGACAATCTATAATTCACAGTATGTTTACACATACAATGTCATCTTGTTAAGTAAATCAGGGTCTTGTCAAGCTCTATTATTGTCTAAAATTATACACCGCAGGGCGGCGTTTTAGGCTGGTAAGTTTACTTTAGGGGCTTGTAGTATTTTTTTAATATGTTTTGTGCCGGTTTCTAGTTATCTTGATTCTAGTGAGGTTTTATAGAAGTTGACAAATGATTTAACACTAAATCATCTGATAACATTAATGGTTTATAGAGTAGTTAGCATCTATCAGGATCACCTTTGAGTTTGCAGGCTGTAACAGAAAAGAGAGTTGTTGTATGCTTGTATAGCATGACTCTATTGTCAGTGTAAAAAAACTGACAGCATAGCTAATTTTGGGTAGTTTTTTGGGCTTCAAAACACTGAGAAATCAGTCTGAAGTCAGCGAGTACTGGGGTTACACGCACTTGACTAATATGTGAGTCATCTTTGACAGCCCTCAGCTGTGTGTTTTACATTAGTATTGCTCTTCCTATGTATTTTTTATGGAAAGTTGGCTTCAAATCTCTGTCCAGAGTCATTTTATATATCATATAAACTTTCCATTGTTTAATATGGACAAAGATCTTGTATGACTTTTTGTTTTTGAGTAACATTTAATATGCGTATACTCTGGATTACTTCGTAAAATTAAAAAAAAAGTTTTGGAAAATAAAGTGAAGTAAGAGAAACATTTAACTTTTGTGATTGTTTGACATTAATATTAAAAAGTTTCAAACAATGAACAGCCTCAGCAGTGAGACAGTAATAGCTATTGATGGTGTCACAATTAACTATTCTTAGATAGCAGTTAAACTATTTCACATCACTGAGTTGAAATATATATAAGGCTTTTCATTTTAGATTATGTAAAGATTACTTGATGCAGTTAATGACAATTGATTGACTAGTCTTGGTGGCTCTAAGCATCAGTTTTACATAAACACCAGCTGTTGCTACGTAGAAATGTGAACTGGGCTGATTGCAACATTGCTGTTGCATACAGTGCTAGTCAGATATTGTCAGTTGATCAAGTGTCAGCCAGAGATACACGACAGATTTCAGTTTCCTATGACACAAGAATAGAAATTGCATTGGGCAATATTCACCAGCTGTCTGTCTGTGCTGTGTGTCAAATTCATGTGATGTTTTCATTTTGGTGATTGGATGGGGTTGAGGGTGAGGGATGTTCTGTTATTTTGGGAAAACATGCAAGTCGCAAGAGTAAGTTTAAAATTCAACAAAAATGCACTTTTTTTTATTATTTGTGTTTCTCAAAATGAGGCTCAAAATGGATTGTAAACCTATTGGAGCTGGATTACAGGTATGATTATTAACATTAGAAAATGTTATAAATCTTACCCAACCATAATTCCAGGGCCAAATCAACTGTTGGAGGGTATCAGGGCACAAATGTAAATGCACTGATTGGCTCCTTTAGACCCGGCACTTATTCTCTCTCTCTCTGTCTGCATTTTTTACAGTTTGTGTGTGCTGGCATATTACTTGGCCACAGAGTTGCTGTATGGTAACTTTTTTAGGCAAATTAAGCATGAAATGTTATTGATCTGAAAAAAGCAAAACAAAAAACCCCCTCTATCCTCAAAATCCACCTCACTAACTTTCTGTGGAGCTCTTGATGAGAACTAAGCTAACTGCTTTAAATGACGAGAATGCGGAAATACTATTGAAACCTTCAGAAAAAGCTTTTTGACATTTAAAAAAAAAAGTTTTTGCTTAAAACCACAAATTTTTTTGAGATAATCAGCATAAAAGCCTAAAATGTCCTGATCTGAATCATATTGGAGCTAATTTTAGCATATTAAAATAGACTAAAATAAAGGCAATCAAAACATAATAATTTCCATATTGAACTCTAGGTTTAGTCCACTTTAGCCTGCTGGTGCTGAAGCACTATAGGTATTGGTATCCGCTTCCAATACAGCCTGAAACACTTGACTCTTAGCACTGATCTGATACCATGTAATTTATTAATTAGAAACGGGACCCTGCGCTTTCCCAGTGTCCTGTGCATTTGTGTGCAACTTCAGACTTTTTACTGCTCATAAAGTCAGTATTTGTTAATGGCAAATAAAGTGAAACTTTAACCATGTCCATAGAATGATGAAGTACTACTATAATATATATATGAGTAATATGTATAATTTGTTTAACCCAGTGATACTGGATTAGTGCTTTGCTGATATTCAAAGTTTAGGTAGGGAAGAAAAAAAATACTATTGGAAAACATACATCAGCATCTCTAGAAACATTCATGTATTGTTTTTTTAGCTGCTAACAAAAATCTTCACACAGCCTGCTTAACGAATAAGTGAGAAAAATGGCTACAGTTAATCTTTTACACAGAGCTTACGCTACATAGCTCACTTGTTCTTACATGGTGTGTTTTTTTTTCTTTAGTGACTATCTGTTCAAGCTCCTGCTCATTGGAGACTCTGGAGTAGGAAAGTCCTGTCTTTTGCTGCGCTTTGCTGTAAGTAGTTCTGTTTCACCCTTGAAAACATGTATGTCCATCATCTCTGCAGGGCTCTGGACTGACTTTTTCCACAGGCACTACTGGTGCTACCAAGAGGAAAATTTTAGGAGCACCAACACAAAATCTAGAAACACAACTAAACATGGAAAGCCACACACATCTTACATCTTTACAGTTTTACTGATAAATGCTTAAGCAAAAAATTGACAATTTACAAAGATAAGAATGTGCTGTTACAATTACAAAGAAAAAGTCACCAGTTGAACTAGTGGTTTCAGTAAAAGCAATTTTCCATTACATTTTAAAGGGTGGCTACAGCACCTCCCACAATGAGAAATGACAAAAAACATCAGCTGATGAACTTAGTGTTAAATATGTATATTTTGCATTTCTTATTGGGTTAAAGGCCATATTGGCATTTTTCCAAACACATTTGTGGCTCCGCTCAGCTTAGAGCAGCTCAGCAGGGCGGCATAGCAGTGATTCACATTTTCATTACAGCAGGGTTTCCCACTGTTGTTGTGTGTATTTAACAATGACATGCTTTTCTTTAGTTGATGATGTTTAAAAGCAGGGGTGTAGTGCCATTTTTATTACTACTGAAGCACATGTATGCACACACGATTAACATGTGGCTCCTCGCAAAGGTTGTGTGACCACTGCTCGTACTGTGACCTCTTTAGGATGACACTTACACAGAGAGCTACATCAGCACCATCGGAGTGGACTTTAAAATCCGTACCATTGAATTGGATGGCAAGACCATCAAACTGCAGATTGTGAGTACAAGCGCACACGCACACATAAAATAACACACATACGCAGAACACGCTATTTCAGACCAAGCTAAAACTGGTCCTGTTTCTGTGGGGAACAGGCTTTGTTAGCTAAAAGATATCCAGTTTGTAAAGAAAATATATCACTGCCTCATATACACTCCAACTTTAAAGCAAAATGGAAAGTGTAGTTCTGTCTCCTGTATTTTTGAATCTGTGGAAACACACCTAATAGATCTCTGTAAACACCCAGAAGAGTTAGAGTTGTTGTTTTCTTGCTGTAATTTGGCAGTCTTTACCTGATTCCTGCTTAAGAAATGGAACAACTAGTCACCTGCATCTTCTAATAGCCAGAGACGGTTAGATGGTGATTATATAGCAATTAAAGGAAGTGGACAAAAATGGAACAAGTAGAGCAAATATCATGTTTTCTATTTTTTTTTTACACTTCTGGGGCCGACTGAAGCCAGTCAGTGGTCCAAATGACATTCCTTGTGTCAAATAGGGTTGTAATATTTGCCAGAGCCACATTTCCTTTTTAAACTTTGTTTTTTTTAGCCGTGGTTGTATTTATATCTTGTTTTTTGTTTGTTTTTGTTTGTTTTTTTAAAGATATTTTTTTTTAAAGTTGTCTGTGAGTAAGAAAAATAACATTAAAAAATATTTTTAGATAAATTTGGCAACAATTTTGAACTCCAGTGTTCAATTGCACTACTCTAAACCTCACATTTTATAAGTTGATGTGGGGTCACAGAACATTGCCAGCTGTCTCAAACAAAAATGTTGAAAACATGTATTTCAGTATTAGGATAAAAAGGATAACACTTGGATACCTTGTTATTCAAACATTAACATGACTAACTCATCTTAAATTATTTGAAAAACAAACAAACAAAAAACTAGATGTCTGTTTTTGTGTTTTAAGAAAGATAATTGTTAGTTGTTTAAAAATAGATTTCTTTTATTTTTCTGTCATATAATGTATTTTGTGGTATTGATTTTTAAATTTTTTTTCACCTGCTGTAATTTGCTGTTTCTGTCCTTGTCTCACTTAGTGGGACACTGCAGGTCAAGAGAGGTTTCGCACCATCACTTCCAGTTACTACCGTGGAGCCCATGGCATCATAGTTGTATATGATGTGACAGATCAGGTGGGTTAGCAGCCTGGACTGATTGCCCGATGTCCAGTCCTTAATATAACAAGTATTTGTTACTTTGCCACAAGTCTGAGAATGGCTGTACTTTGAATTGTTTGTTCTTTTAATGAGGCAATCTCTAGATCAAGATTTCTTATTTTGTTATCATGAGAAATTGAACTCTGTTATCTCTGGTTAATGAGAAAATCAATCCATTAAGACAAGGCCTCTTGACAACTGTTGTAGCTGATAAAGGCTGAAAACATCAGGTCAAGGAATACCTATTTTGATCAACACATTAAGCTGTGCTACATCATAAGTCATTTTCACATATTAAATAAAACTTAGTAGAAATGTAGAAATTATATTAACCAAGGAGCATCCATATCAGATGTGTTCTCACAAATGCTCCTAGAAAAACATGATTGGGTTTAGGCGAGGGCAGATGCCTCGGTTGAGCATGCAGGAGTCACAACATGACTGTGATTGAGACTTGATGACTGTTATGTTGATATCAATTCTACAAGTATTTTGACATATATGAGTTATAAAGAAAGATGTGGAAAGTAATCTGCAGGCAAGCAGAAAAGAGAATAAAGCAGCTGCACTCCGTGCACTTAAAAATCCCACTAGAAAAAAAAAGCTGCAGCATTTTGGATCAGTGTCGAGTGAGAGCGTCAACATGCCGACTCTATGGCTGTGACTTTACCCGACAATGACCTGCTCTGTTCACACACTACTGAATAATGCTGCTACACTAAATAAGGCTGTGTTTAGACAAAGTCAGGTGTTGTTGTGGTTAGCTCAGTGTTGTGGGGTGTTGTGGAAGTGTCATAAACTGGCCCATTTGAAAAGGCAAATGTTTTTCTGCACTGTCATTGAAGGATGTTTAGCTCTGCAGACTCTGACTGGCAAGCAAGCAATTGACTACCAAAGTGTATCATTTAGTTTCTTTTCTTCAGGAGTTAACTTCTGCTGCAGGGCTGCTGCATTTTATTTCAGCATCTCTTGCAATCTACACTGCCACAGCCTAATAAACTACACTAACATAAACTAGCCACATTAGAATAAGGGGAGGACTTTTCAATGCAGAGCCTGATTTAGATTGACCACAGCCTTATTTCTCTGGAGCTCACAACGGAGAGTCAGGACCACATATCTATATATATATATATATATATATATATATATATATATATATATAAATGCATATGTGTGTGTGTGTGTAAGTGTAATGTTGTTCTCTTGTGATTGAATTGTCGTTATCTCAAGATGTATCCAGATGGGTTTTCTTTTGGATAACTGAATAGATAAATATATGCGTTTCTCTCTAAGCAGCAAAATAACTTGTGATCTAAGATAATCCCATTAAAAAAAAAAAAAATCTAAATATGAACTCAGATCTCAACATGGTTACATGGTCAAAGGTTCAGTACCCAAACTTGGTTCAAGTTTAAACTTTAAACAGCTTTGAATGGAAACGAAGCATCCCCTTTTCATTTGCAGGGAACTTTTTTAGGAGTTCAATTATTGACTACAAGTGCCATTGTTGATTCAAAAATTTAAGTGCACCTTTGAAAGGCTACAGTTCTGTTGATCTGATCAACTGCAATGTGTCTAATAGATCCAGTGTTTCAGATTCCAGGATGACTTACACAACAAGTATTGATTCGAATGAGAACTAGGCTTTTAGAGTGGTGTTAGGGCATAGTAAGGAAGAGGGACAACTAAGTGCAAGAAATCATCTTGTTAGACTTTAAAATTTGACCAAAATAATAATAAAAAAACCCTTCAAATTGCCTGCACTATCTTGATTAGTGTTTAACATTAGAACCCTTGGATAGATCGTATTTAATGCAAGGCGTAGTTTTAGATTTCATTAGATGGTGCTGATATTAACAAAATTATTCTAGGAATTTTGCTCTTACACAGTGTGAAAGATGATAAAAATCCTGTTTACTTGCCTGCAATTGTGTACAGTGTTACTCATGCTGGTATTTTTGTTGTCATCGTACAGGAGTCCTACAACAATGTCAAGCAGTGGCTTCAGGAAATTGACCGCTATGCCAGTGAAAATGTTAATAAGCTTCTGGTGGGCAACAAGTGTGACCTGACCACTAAGAAAGTAGTGGACTACACAACAGCGAAGGTATGGCAGAATGTTCATGTTCGACTTTTTGGAGGTAGTGATGCATGCTTGTATACAGTTCTTGATGGGTTCATTTTAGCTTCAGCAAAGGAATATTGAATGATGACTGTTGTATAATAATTGAAGCACTGAGCATAAAAAAATCGAAAACCAGTCACTCAAATAGCATCAGCAGGATTGCAATACCTAATGTGTTAATGGCTATAATGGTAATATCAGTAATCTACATTTCAACAGCAGTGAGTCCATCATTGCAACAGTGATATCATACCCACCTCTTTGCCAATAACACCATACATTTTTAAGATAGATTTATAAGATAAAATATATATTACACATACTGTTTGCATTCACCATGTAATTGTTGTAGTGGAGTCTGATTTTTGATATATATTAAGCTCCTAAGAGAGAAACCTGAAACTTGCAGATATTTCACATTTACAGCCTATGAGGAGAAGGGGGGACAATGCCAATTACACTGCTGTCCTTTAATAGAAACAGTTGTGCAGGAAGTGTTGAATAATTAAAAATCAGACAAAAATAAAAGACAAAAAAAAGTCTTAACATAATACTTTCCAATAAAACATACTATTCCTCATTCCTGGAATAACATTACCAAAACTTTGCAGACAAAACAAAATGAACAGACATTTTTTACATCATTTAAAGCAATAGTTGTGCTGTTTTTTAACAGTTCACGCCTCAGTAGTCACAATAGTTGCTGCTCAAATGTGGATGAGCGAACATCAGATACAGTAACTATGGAACTGTGTGTTGTCTGAGTCTGTTTTCTGCCTTGCTTGTTATCACGGCTGTAAAACCAGTGTTAACCAGTGTTTCCTCTTCTTTTCTGGCAGGAGTTTGCTGACTCTTTAGCCATCCCCTTCCTAGAGACCAGCGCCAAGAATGCCACTAACGTAGAGCAAGCTTTCATGACCATGGCCGCAGAAATCAAGAAGCGCATGGGGCCTGGGGCCACAGCTGGTGGCGACAAGCCCAACTTAAAAATTGAGAGCACCCCTGTCAGGCAGTCTGGAGGGGGCTGTTGTTAAAAGACCCCTCAGCATTCCAACCATCACTCTCCCATCTCCACTTTCTTCCCCTTGTGTGTTCCTCCCATCTGTGCCACTCTCACACCCCACCATTCCTTCATGGCACCCTGTAATCCCATACCCAATTCCCTGACTCCCCCCTCTTTCTGATGGTTGGTCAAACAAGGGAGTAAACTGTTGGAGTGTTAAGATCAGACTTTGTAAGGGTTCATTCAGGCCTGAACACCCACTAAACAAAAAATAGAGAGGGAAGGACAAGAACAGACACAGAGGCAACTTTTACTTTTTGCCAACGGGACAGAAAAAAACGGATATGGAGGAAGATTGGTATTGATTTAGCATGGAATGGAGGCAGTGAAAGATTAGGCTTAGTTACCAGTAAAGCTTATCTCTACACACACACACACACACACACACACACACACACACACACCTACACTCACTGTGTATGGGGTGGTGGGGGTTAAAAAGAACTAGCCTTTTGACTAAACACTTTCCTCCTCAGGCTGTGTCTTTGCTGATATCCTCTCATGTCAACCCCCACATGTTGCCCCGGCCCAAACCTATTTCTTGCACATATACACAGACAAACACACACACACATATGCAGGTGCAGTGTGCATGAGTCACACACTGTAGATGATAGGTACACAGTTGGAAGTGTTTCTGAATAGCAGTTTAGTGCTAATAGTGACTCATCATTGCCATTTATTGGTGAAGATCCAGGGAAAAGCCCTTCAGTGAGCCTCCTCTTCCTCCATCCTTCTTCCTTCTCAGCGACCACTGTCGCTCTCTGAAGTTGTGTTCAGACAGAAGGCTAAGCCAATATTAACATTATGTCATTCACGTAAAATTGACCCCAAACAGCCAGTGTTGGAACTATAATGACATTAGCTGTAAGCTAGCTAAAAATTAATGCATCAACCATGTATGTATGTGTTCAGCAAGACCTCCAGTTTTTTTTTTTAACTTCCCTACATCCTCTTTCCCTTTCCCTCCTGTCTTTGTATGTCTGTGAGGTAGAATCAAGTCCCAGAATTAGGCCCAATTTTTTGCTGAGGTTGAAACATTTTCAACTTCCACAGACGTGTCTTTGCCTCATTTTGTGCCTCCATGATGAATTTGCGTCTGTTCATGCCCACTCAAGTCTTTCCATCGACTTTGTATGCAATTGTACCTGATTTGAAATTCATCTCAAGTTATATCTGAACACACCTTTATGGTCTCAATGCTTAAAACCTTCCAGGAGATGTGTACAAGATTACAAAGTACTAGTGTGAATAGTGTAAAAAGAGATCTTGCTGTCACAACTCTTTACCTGTAGCCAATTGCTGCATAGAGTATGCATTATTGTTGGATTAAAGTAAAAAAAAATCAGAAGCAGTCTCTCAGTTCCACCATAAAGCATACTGAAGCCATGATCACATCACAAAGTAGCGGAGCTAAATTTACTTTGCTTAAAACAGCTAACATCTAACCTAGAATCTAAGTTAGCAAGTCAACTAGTTCAGTAGCTTACTAGGTTAACACAATTTTCTGAGATGAGAGATGACCATAATTGTGCCAATGGCTCTTGGTGAAAAAAACTTATATTAGGACCTCTTAGGTTCTTTGTATCCTTAAAGTCAGAACTCCCAAGATGGTGTGGGATGGTCAGTGACAGAAACAAACTTGTCAAGAAATTTGCTTAGTTTGAATTATGAAAATTTAATTGTGCAACTTTAATTTCCAGCAATTTAACTGAAACAAGTAATGTTTCTGCTCAGAATGGTCCTGTCAGAAATGCTGATGAGCCTGGGCCCCTTGTCTAAACCAATAGCACCATCATAAACAAGAGAAAAATTTCCATGCAAAGGCAGGTTGTATAGTTAATTTTAACCGAGTGATTCTTGAAGTAGACCACTGGCAGGCCAGTTGATTCTGTGTACAGACATCAGAGGTGAAAAGGAGGAGGTGGTTTCATGAACTGCAGTACACGGTGTTAGTTTTTCTTTTTTTTAGTCTTCAGTTTTCAAAGAAATAATTTCAAGAAAGCAATGTGACAACAGGCTGTAACATTTAGCTTGGTGGCTTCCTGGAATGACACTAAAAATTACAGTCTAAGAGCAAAAAACAGTGCACATGGCATGTGAAAAGTGAGGGTGTGCACCTTGACAAACAGAAGCCACTGGCAATGTTGTGCTTAGACCTTTCAATTACTGTTTTATTGTTGTTGTGGTTTTACTGTTTTTTATTTTCTCAGTGATACTTCTGATAGAGACAACTTGTACAATTAGCTTAAACTCTTAATTGTGTGACAAGTAGGTTGTAGGGTGTTGTTAAAGTCTTGCTTGTTTGCAGATGAAGCAAAGGTGGAGATGTGGTGTGGGTGTATCTGTTAGCTGTCGGGGTGGGGTCTGCTGTTCCTTCCCTAAGACTGTCCTGTTTTTGGAACATGGTTCTGTCCAATTCGGACACAGGATTCACCCCCGTCTTTTATGTCTGTCTGTGCATCTGGCTCTTTCCAAGGTGCTTTAGTGCTCCAGTCTGTTCTATCTGTAATCCTTTTTACATTTGAGGCCTTTACAGTAATTCTCAAGGTCTCAGTATACAGATTTTTCAGCATTTTTAAAGACATGTTCATAATCCTTTAAACATAGGCACTGATAGACTGATACATGTTTGTTGAAAATTCTGGACACTTCTCCAGAAGCTTGTTAGGGTATGATTAATGATCTGTTACAAGTTTTCTTATATTTGAGCTTGAAATTTCATTTTTCACAACAAAATACTTACCTAAGGTCTATTTCCCGAGCTTCCACCATCCTTGCCAGTAGAAACTCCAGAAATGCAATGTGAGTTCAAATTAATAATTCATAGTATACATATTTATTGAGAGGGATATTACTAATACTCAAATATATTTTTTTTAATCAATGGCAGGGTCAAAAAATGTCGAAAAAAATGTATCCCTTAATTGTATCAGTACTGTTGCTACTGCTGGTGTAGCTATAGTTTAGGTGAAGATACCATGTAAGAAAACCTATAAGTTCTTTGCCTAAATAGAAAACAGTCTACGACTGACAAAATTATGAGAGCAGAATGTTAAAACTGAAATTGAAGTTTAATCAAAAACATCTTTAAACAAGTTATTTGGAGTTTTCAACTACATCTCACATATTTTAGCCTCCAGACACCAAAGAGCATCTTTACACTGAGTCAGTTTATTATTTTCCCACACAACCAAAGTATGGAACTTTGGTCAAGTAATGACAACTGAACAACTCCATCTGCTGAAAAAGGTTGTTGGAAGTTTTGCAAAGGGCTAATGTAGCTTGAGTTAAGATTATTTGGTCAAACTGAAAAAGTTATTCTTTGAGCATAATTTGATCAAAGAATAGTTACCGAGCAAAAAAACGGATATTAACTTCCACTTGGTAAAACATAATAAGGCTTGATACCTACCACATGCTACCTAAGAGGAACTAAATAGAACAAGTAGTTTCCTGTCGTTGTATGAGACATGGGTGTAAACAGTGTCGATAATTTGTTTGGATCAGACACAGGCTGCTTGTGACTGCCAGAGGTTGGCCTAGTAACGGTGAAATCAGAGACAAGTATGACGCTGCATAGCCTACATGCTGAGAGATCCCAGCAGCTCTCTGCTTCTCATAGCTGTGTTAAGTCTCAGTTGTATTTCCAGGAAAACTGGAAGGAATGTAAGTAAAGAGCATCCCCCTGGTGTTATAGAGAAGCCTCCACACTGAAGTAAAAAGTCTGTAAGGCCTCATCAATCAGAGCCCTAACATTATATCTTGTTTCAGTAGGAACCGGAAAAGTCAAAAAAATTGTCTAAATATGGTTACACTTTAGAAAGAAACATACTGTACTCGAGTAGCATTAGAGCTTTTAGAAAACTCACTCTTTTATTTATCTCAGTTATCTACGGTCTCATTGTCAGTTTTGTTTTTTGTGTTGTGTTTGGGGAGTCTGGAGGTTCAGGGACTGACTGGTCTTGGTTTGCTGACCGGATATGAACTCCCAACTCTCCCCTCCAGCCAACCATGTCACTGCAGCTTGTTGAATTCCTCAAGATCCTCTGTGACTGGCCCCTCCCCATGAATAAGAGTATCTCACTCAGCCTTTGGTTGTACCCTTGGCTCTCTCTGCGAGAAAACATATCAGCATTTCAGGTACAACACCGCCTCGGGCTCTGGTGAAGCGTCACCAGGAGCATGCAGCTGCAAAAGTGCAATTTCAGCTCCTGAGTACAGAATACAGATGAGTCCACATTATGTTGGGAACAGAACAGAACAGCTTTCCATTTGTGAAGCGTCATCACTGAAAGCGTCAGCTCTTGAGTGATCAGACGGAAGCACAGCTGTGATGCTGGTTACTTCTGATCGCATGGCATCACAGGGAGATGAGTTTTGTGTGTGTGTTGACGTTATTTTACCACAATATTTTTAGCCTTGTGTTTTTCAGTCCCGTTGAGCTGAACTTGAATGTTGCAGAGTGCTGTGCAGGACTGGAATCTGACAGGGTGAGGGAAGGAAACAGCAGTAACTGTGTGGGTGTATGTGTGTGTACAGCAAGGCTGGGTTTTGTGTAACATTCCTGAGCTATCTGGACATATGTTGGCATCCCGGCATCACGTCAGTCTCACTTGAGTAGATGCAGAACAAGCATTCATTGGAAACTTAACACTCAAGTCACACACATGTATACTGGATGTTTTGCAGTTCGATGACTGAACTCCTTTTTAAATCTTTCTTTCAACAAGTCTTGATATTCTACTGATTTTAATGTATTCATTGACTGTTTTTGAGTAATTCATGAAAGTAGGAGGGGACATTTGTTAGGCTGGGGACTCTGATGTTGGGTTATAGAGATGCAGGGTGGGGCTTTTGCTTATGAATGTGATTCTGATGAAACAAGACTTGACATTTTTTCTTTAGTTCACTTTTTGTATTTGTTTGGGCTAAGGGGGGTATTTTCCATGTCATTTGCACACACACTTGTTCATTGCTGTTCAAAGGCTTAGTAAAGGCACTCACTTGGTGTTGTTTGTTAATAAAAAGCACCAGACAGCTCGCCTGTCAGTCACCTTCTGTCTTTTTTCTGTTTGTCTTGTTCAATTTGGTGCTGTCTCCCTGCTGAGTTTGATCATGTTTTTCTGTACATACTATAAATATATATAATAAAATGATGAAAAAGATCGACATCAACACGAGAGCTGGTTTGCTATTGTTACCCTAAAAAACAAAACAAAAACATAATGGGTTTTTGGAGACCTGGGGGCTGAGACTTAAAATAAACTGATATAATTTGTTAAATAATCAATAAATTAATCTGCATAAGAAATTAACATAACCCAATCTAAACTTGTATATGTCAATTTATATATAATAATTTAAGCATGGCCAAACACACCTTTA
>JAQNCA010000019.1:687977-712158 GCA_029783725.1 Acanthurus tractus | reverse complement strand
AGTGAACAGAAGCTACCATCCCACCGTGAAATTTACACTATCAAGGAAAAGAGACAAGTTCTATCAGTTTCACGGAAAATATTGAACAGTAGCCAGTTACACATCAGCAATTACCAAAATAGCATTCATTTCCTTACAGTAAACTGTATTTGTAATAGTTTAAAATCAGATCTACAGGCAAACATTGGCCTATTTTCCCTTCAGCCCTTTTCATCTTACCAGTTTTCCCCTCTGTTGGGCTGAGCGAGTCTCTCTCAGGGCAAAGACATTTCCACAGACTGAGATTTCCCGCCAGATGCCCGGAGCTGGTTCAGAGACAAACTCCCCCGCTGGGTGCATCACCAGCACCCCGTTGGTGGTCAGGCCATCCATCAAACCATCAGATGTCCTCCATTTTGCAGCCCGCTCCTGGGAGATCCCCCACATATACACCAACACAAACACAGAGCAAGCAGATGTAAAGGTTAAGGGGATGATAGGGAGGCATAGAAAGGTTTATAGAGGTGGTGGATATCAGAGGTGGGTGGCTAGAAAAACAGCAAGCACTGCTTTTCTCCACAGTTATATTTAGCTCCTTACAGAATGACTACTGTACTGACAATTACACAGAGATATATCCACGCCCAAGAATAAACCCATGCCTAATAAAAACATGTAAGATATTATGGAATGAAACAGCAAATTTCTGGCATGTTTAGAAACATTTTGAAAGACTCTTCAAAGGGCCCAGCCACTTAAAAACGCAGCCTGAGGATTTGTTTCTACAAAATCTTCTTGGTTGTTAATGCTCTGAGGTGAAATAAGCAAACTGGCAAATTAAAGTTAAAGCTGCACTTATAAATATTATATGGACAATGAGTCAGACGAGGACTGTATCATGAGGGCTACAGAGTTTGTAAGCCTATTTAGGCTTTTTTTGTGCATATCAGTATAATGAAGAAAAGTCATTGTAGTGCATATGTATTTTAAAGTTATTGCTCAAAGCATGCTGACCACACAAACATAGCATCAAAACCGAGGTCTGATACAATGAATTATCATTTAACTAAATCCTTCTTTTAAATATTAATGCATTTTTCATCGATCAGATTTCAAGCCAAATGAATTATATAACACATTCCAGGTGTAGATTCAGTGGCAAATAAAAGTCCAGACTGCACCATATCCATCATTCAGATCAGAGATGAACCCCAGTTTGTTTAAAATATCAGTCTGAATACAGTTCTGATGGCTACACCAGTTATACAAGCCTCAGTCAGTGCTGTGTGTGTGTGGGTGTGTGTGGGTATGCAGTTGTGAATCTGTGTGTGTGTGCTTGAAGGTCGAGAACTGGTTGCTGACGTTATCTCTCTGACTGCTGGCCTAGTTGTCGGGGGTCCTGATGAATCTTGCATGGGATGAAGTCATGCTGTCATGAGAAAGGACTATTATTGGTTTGTGTGGCTTCCTGTAACTACATTTCAGGTTTTGGACCACCCCAGCCCAGCAGCATCTACCAACCCCTCATCAGAAAAAATGTCAGCACTGTGGATTCCCATAAACCACAGATATGTTCAAACTTAGCATTACAATTTTCTAATTTATACTGCGACAACAACGTTTAGGCACAAAAAAATCACTCAGTTAGGGTTGGGAAAGGATCATGTCCACGGATATGTTGGAGAAATGTCCCAACATCTTGTTGAAAATGCAGGTTTTGTCAGTTCAAATGGGAAGCCAACATTAGTTTATAACAGCAGCCTGCTGCCTGACCTCTGTCCTGACAAGCTGCAAGGCACTGACATTCCCTCCACCTCCTGATGAGAGTCCACTCATACATATGTAATCTAAACTGAATTACTGATTCAGTTCTTAGTGTATTTGTAGAAACTTAAACATGATATACATGAAACCTCCAAATTGAATATATCTTCGGTTTGCACACACTCTGCATCCACTGTGGTAAGGAAGTTTTTACTATATAATGATTAACAAAAACATTAATACATTTTTTTTGGATGACTCCACAGCAAAAGGAAAAAAATGCTTTTTGCTGACTTATAAAAAAAAAAAAACTCCACACATGCCTCACATGAAACTCTAATATCAAATGGGTTGGGGTCACCTTTTATAATCACCATGTGGATGTTATTAGCCAGACTCTGTGGCCGGGTATTGCAGCAGGCAGTCATATTTACAAAACTGAGATACAGCAAGACAGATTGCAGAGAAGGACTGCTGAGCTGGCTTGATGGCACATGACTGTGGTGGATAATGAATGTGCACTGTGTTCCTTTCTATTAGAGGGCAATTATGGTTTATTACAACCTGTGTCTTCCATTTGTAGTTTTGGCAGGCTTTCTGACCAGCAATGATAAAACTGTAATCTCCTGAAAACTCCTGAAACTGAAGGGAAAAAAGTTTTTTGACAATTTGGGTTTTGATTTAGTAGCTTTGACTACTGGTTATGATAATAATGTACTCATCCAAAACATAAAAAGCCTTGCTATTTTATAAAAATAAAAAAAGAAAATGTGTGAAATCCTGGGCGTGAAATAAGTTAGCAAGTTGCAACCAAGACAACAGTTTAGCTTAATGTTGTCTATTGCTACCAGTCTGACCCTTGTTTGACCTGTGTTAATATTTTTGATTTGATTAATAAAACTGGCATTTACTTTGCTCTGTGTCTCTGTTGATTAGATCTCAAAGTCAAACTAGCAGACCTTTCTCTCAGACCAGTCTACCTCCTGAGCTGCTCAGGCAGAGTGGGAGCTGGGTTTCTACCCTGATATCCACTTAGATAGCTGATTGCTAATTATCAGAAAGATTTACTGGTGGCATGTTCCTTCAGTCTGCATGTTTAAGTGCCCTTGGGCAAGGTACTACATCCCAAATTGCTACTGATGGAAGTACTTACTTGTGTTGTAGAGTGCTTTTTAGTGGTCAAAAGATAAGAAAAGCATCTAAAAATGCCGTCCATTCATCATTTACAACAGTTGTTGCATGGGATTAAAAAATATTGTGTTGTATTGCGGCCTTTTGTTCTTTTTGCCTTCATTCACTTCTTTCAAAGTAACTTTACCTGTACTCTGTGTTTTTTAACCTAAGTCTCCCTTGCAAAACTACTTGGAATATTACTTTCCCCTTCAACCATGCCATGTAACTGCTGTATGCACTTATTAGGTAACTATGTCACATCAAAGTATTAAGTATTAAACAACAACAAAAAAACCCTAGTGAAGTAATAAAGTATATAATTTGTCAAATCTTTATTTCAAAGAGCTCAACATCTATACCTGTAAGAACAACATGATCAAACCAATCAGAAATTAGGGTAAATACTTCACAAGTAAGTTAAAAGACCGAACTGAACATTGTTGCCTGGGATCACTGGTATCAAACACAACACAATAGCTTCAGACATCAACAGATGACCAGAAGCAGAACACTGCAGCCAAAGCACACACTTGGAGGCCAGGTCACATGCACTGACACTCATCCTCACATCTATGATGTCACCCGTGGGTGGGACTGCCCTGTCCCTGCTGTCGCTCTCACCATTGTTGCTACGGTTACCAGTCCCCGTGTAGTTACCCAGCACCCACGGAGAAGAGCACTCACCCCCAGGAAGATGTTCTTGGAGGAGTCGAAGCCAGCGGCATAGATGCGGGCAGTATAGGGAGCACTGCGTTCACACATTATGCGGCATGCGTAGCGAGAGATGGTGCTCTGGGCTGACTGGCCTCCGCCACCACCCTCTCCAGCAGCACCCCCGCCCTGACCACTGCTACTGCCTGCTGTGTCTGTCACCACAAAGTCAATCATGCTCTCTGTGGACCGGCCAATCTGAGAAAACCAAAAGACAGGCATCGATATTATAAAACAATAAGCAGTAATACATTTAACCAACAATTATGTACATACATACATTCATGCTGAGAGATCTCATTAACTTCTTTATTGAGTACAACCATATGGTATCCAATGGAACCAATAGCCACGGCGGCACAACTGTAAAAAAATCCAGTTTCCTTGAACCAGGCACAGACTTATTATTAAATTGAGGAAAGTAAGGAGCAGTGCTGTTCTTGTGTTGAACCTTTTAAGAAATTTGGTGGAGGCAGACATCTACTATACAGAACATGAAGTACACCACAACTACCAGCAAAGTTAGATAGAGTGACTGTAAAAAAATAAGCACAAACAGGCATGCTTTTATTTCTTTCCAATAGAATAAATAATGCTAAAATATCCTGTGTACAGGTGTTGCTGTCTTGTAAAGCTCATATACCTGTCTAATAGTTAATTATCACCAGACTTATTAGAAAAAATTAAGGTTTGTAATTTACTTAATTTAATATTATTTTCTTTACTGCAGTCAGACACCAGAGAATGATCAAGATGTTTTCACTTAACTATCGAGGAGCTGTCATGTCCAGCTTATTGAGAGGAGAAAAGAGACAAACTTGGGGCCTGAAAAATGGAACCAAAATGAAAGTTTCACAAAGTGTAGTTCCATGACTGGTCACTTGGGGCTGGCTTCAAATCCTCACAGAGCCCCTTATTGAGAAGCCCAACTTTATAGCATAAATAAAATGTTAACATCCTGGCTTAAAAAATGCTTTTGTTCTCTAAAGTGAATTCCCACTTTCATGTCAACTGTACAGAGGGTTTAATAGTGAATAACACACTCCTTTTAATTAAATTGGCTGATAGTGATGGGCATGGCTGTTCTGATAGACAGTTATCTAGCTGTCTGCTAGGCATCACACAGTCACTGGCTGAAATGTATATCTTTGCCTTGTCTGAATATGATCAGGTTTGGCTTGTGAATAAGATGGCAATGGCTGAAGTTGAACTCAAAGCTTTAAAATGATTCTCAAAAGAAAACAAGGGATGTCATAGTGTGTTTGCCCACCATTTCATATACAAACTATGATTAGATACACTAGAAGAATGTGAGGACTGTGTTTTGTAATGTGGGTGAACTGACCCTTTAACACAGTTGATAGAGGGAGACAGACATGTGGATGATTGGAGCAGAGCCCTGTTGATTTTTTTCGGCCAGAGTCATGGCTTTGTATAGATCTCCTTGATGATGTGGTTGGAAGACTGTGAGCTGCTGAGAGCAGACAGGTCTGACTCATCTTCTCTTGTATATTTTATCTCCTCAGTCTTTTGTCTTCCCTTCTTCTGGCTGATACTTTCCTTCCTGCGTTACCTCTTCATTCCCTCCCTCTGTTGCTCTGATGCCCTGAGTGCACTGCTCCCTCATGATGTTGCATTTGTGGAGAAGTCTGACAAATCTGCTCACAGAAACTGTTCATTGTTTTTGACTCTATTGTGCCAACAGGTTCAACTATTGTTGATGAAAGTAATAGTTTGCCATTCTGGGAAAAATATATTAGCAATTGTTTTATGAGGAGTGAGATGAGAAGATGGATATCAGTCTCATGCAAGTGTGCTCAGTCAGGGTTTAGTTATCCTTGTTAAGGCTAAAAGAAAAAGCTTTGCCAGGCTCTGACCAAAGTGAATATTTCACTAGTTTCAAGAGGAGTAATCTTCTGTCCAAGTAGAGTTCATTGACACATGTTGGCTTGAGGTAGCCTAGCTATGCAATCTACAAACACAAATGGATAACTTTTCAAACAGTTTGATTTTACACATGAAGGGGACACATAATGGATAGTTTAAGTCAGTTAAAAACTTAGTTAAGCTTTGAGTTGAGTCTAATCCTAACCTTTCCCCTTACTCTGACCCCTAATCTTGTCCCAAAACCAACGTACAATAATAATAGTCCAGTAATGTTACAGTGGAATGAAGACATAGAACCACATTGTTTCAGACATACTGTTTTGTTGAGACTAATGCTCACTTTGTCTCACAGAAATAGGTTTAAATGTTCTACCAGACTTGTATTTATAAAAGTGCACTTACCGGAGATAGGTTTCTGCTTCACTCAAGGCCAACATGTTTAAAAATAGTATAGAATTATTTTCTCCAACAGCTTTAAAGTATAGTCTACAGTCTCAGCTGGTTGCCTAGCTGCTGCCAGAAAAATAGCTCAGCACGTCTGTTCATAAGAAATTGATTGACATTTTTACACGACTGTCATCATTTGGTTTGCACAAAAATGATCTAACTTGTTGTTGGTAGTTAGATTTTGATGCTTATGGAGATAACCGATAAAGTCATTTCCCCTGCTTTAAAACTTCATGTTAAGATAACTGGCTGTGGATTCATACCTGCTCTACAGGTACAAAATTGGTATGTTCTTAAAAAATCTCAGCAAGAAAACATAATTCCAAATTTATTCCCTGAAAACGTCAAACTATTGCTGTTAAGTCTAGAGCAACTTGATAAGAATTAGATGGCTTCTTCTTAAACTAAATAAATGAGCGAAAATCTGGGTCAGACTCGTGTTTTATTCTAAAACCTGTTTCACACTGAGACACACAAATGATCAAGTGAAAGCACAGCACAGATTAGTGATGAATGCAATGCAATGATTAAGAGGGGTGGATATTCATATTTTGAGTTTGAAACTGATAAAACCAATTTGGATAATTTGGGAGAAGAAACTGGTGATGCAAAGCTGTAGAATACAATACTGGCAGATATCATGGAAGCCAGCATGCTACATCTTTCGGACAGCCTCTGTGCAGCACCCTTTTGATGCCCTCTGTAATTTGTATTTTTATTTATCCTTTTAATGACTTAAATGTAATTTAAATTTCCATCTTATGTTTTGTAGTGTTCTCTTTTAACACAATTTTAATGTGTTTATACCGTGCTTTTTATGTTCTTCTCTTTTTTGTAAAGTACTTTGAGCTTCATTTTTTGTATGACAAGTGCTCCACAAATCTATTCTTATTCTTATTGTTATTGTTATTCTTATTTTTACTTTATTCTTATTCTTATTCTTATTCTTATTCTTACTTTATTCTTTTTCTTTTTCTTTTTCTTTTTCTTTTTCTTTTTCTTTTTCTTTTTCTATTATGTTATTTTATTTTATTTTATTATGGCAGATCTGTATATCACTACAATAAGTCAGGATTGTTTTCAAGGCCTCAAATGTGGGTGAAACAGACTAGGTGCTGCAGAACAGAACAAAATAATTAAAACAATATTACTGTTTACTATGACAATATGAAAGGTCCATGTTTAAATGAATATCACCAAAGTTCTGTTGTTGTTGCTGATTAGGAATATTTTTAGCATCATAGTGTTGCTGTTTTTCTTATCAATGACCTCAATTGAAGAAGCTAATTCAACTCTAGAATTTGGCTCTAATTATCGGGGCTTGGTTCTGTCATCTAGTTATCATACTTTTTATAGCTTTCTTACATTTTTGCAGTCAACATGCCTCTGATGTGAATTCCGATGTCCTTATCCTGCGGTAGGTCAAACAGCTAAAATGTTGAGTATGCATAACACGTGCCCACAAACATGATCATACATGGCTGTGTGTGTGTGTGTGTGTGTTAGTGCAGACACTGACCTGAAACATGTCTGTGTTGGTGTCATGGGTGTACTCCACAATGACAGAGTGGCTCCGTGACAGTGTGTAGGAGATGCTGTGCTGGCTTTTGTTGCTGAGTGCCTGCCATGGAAAAGACATTACCCGGGTCACATGACAAGGACAGTTGAAGGTCTGGACTCCTGAAGCTGGTGGGTAATTAACTTTGCAGGTATTTGGTCATCAACCAAAGTCTTAGATAAATTACAATGTGATCTGATGGTACCAGTCAATACATCCCGAAGGAAATGTCTAAGCCAGATGTTAAGGAAATCCATCCAAAAGTTGTTGAAAAAATGGTTACAGTTTATATAAATAAAGAAATATGTATATTACAAAAAAGACTCTTTTTGTGATATTTGATATTCATAGGACCAATAACTGGTTATTCTTGATGGTAACTTTACCTGTGTTTTGAGTTAAAACCACAAATGGTGAGAGTTTATCATTCATGTCAGAGAACACAGCATCTGGTTTTGTTTGGTCAGGGAAAAATACCTGTCAACCCTTCAGTTTGACAGACATGTGTCATGATCATGGCTGTGATGACTCACCTTTGACACCAGAGGGGTTGAAACGTTGTGGATAACATCAGGTTTGACGCCGTTGGCTTTAGGTCTTTTGTAAAGGGCCAAGCGACTTCTTCTGCGACCCTTGTCCCCATTGGCCAGTGACCCATTGTGCCTGTAAATCATAACAAGATAAAGAACTTGACTGTCACTATGAAAATCAATGGTTAAATTGGTAATAAATATTTGTTGTCTCTTTTGAACTCTTTTTGCTATTAATTTATTTAAATTGCTTCTACTTTGCCATTTGGGTCTCCTGGATTTTGTCACGGAAAATTCTGTGGCTATCATTGTACAGCTATCATGAACTGGTTGGGAAGTTGAGTCCTTATTAATAATATACTGTGTCCAGTCTTTGAGCGCCAGATGTTTGCACTATATAGCGAGTTCAAAATCCAACCTATAAAGCAAAATATACTATCAATAGCATGTTCACTTCCACAATGAAATGCTTAGTCATTGATAGGTGTCAAGTTTTGTTATTATAATTAAAAAAAAAAATAATTATGACTTATAATGATTTTTCATACAAATAATTTGTCACACAATTATGTATCCTAATTAGCAAAGTTAAGAAAACAGAACAAGTAATGGCTCAATACAAATCAAATAAAACAAGGTCAAATGATTTGATGACAAAGAGAATAACTTACTCACATTTGTAGGTGTGACAGATAATATTGAGATATGACAAAGAGTAAAATACTCAGTGTTTTATAGATCCTTTTCCTATGGCTGTCCTGGCATTGCCCACATCAAGACAACGACACAGACTGCTATGTACCTGCTATGAGACCGCTTACATGAAAGTTAAAATTAACTAAGAGAAGAAAGGTTTAGTAATATATAATGGACACAGTAGATGTAAATTTGTTCATATTAAAGAGAAAGACATCTTTTACATCAGTTTAAAAAACTGTCAGATTCCAAGGTTCAAATTTTAATCCCCACACTGTAAGTTTCCTACCTAAAATATAACCAAATGCCATAACCTATGCTGATTTTGAAAATGCCAGTTAAGTCAACAAAGGCTCACTATGAAATACAATGGTCTTAATCCAGACTAAAATTTTTAAAGAAAATTATGTTTATTTTAAAAGTCAAACTAGTATAAATATAAAACTCTTTCTTAAATGTTAAAAGCAACAGGAGGTCCACATGTAATATGTTTGGAATTACTTTTCTGATTGGATGAGTGTTTTAGTATTACCAGCTGAGACTATTCCATTTTATGTCATATTTATAGTGGCTCACACTCTCTCCAGCCATGTTCTTCTGGCCACAGGAAAGTCATGATTAGATGAATGCTGTAAAATATCGGTGGCAGGTCTGCTCTCTCTCTCTCCATAATTACAGTGACAATGAACCAGGCTATTCTTATTACTCATCAACGCATGGATCAATAGCTTGAGGAGTGGAAACATGTGTGTATGTGTCTTTGTGCCTGGAATAGCACCACCCAATGCACATAGAAGGGATATCCTCCTTTCATACTAACATGTAATCTATAACATGTTTATCTGTCTGTCTTTTTGATATTCCTTAAGGAGGTTATGGTTTAAAGTTACTACTGTTGCTCAGAGTGTGAATGGCATCCTAGGTTGGAGTCAAATTTGCTCTTTACTTTACAGTAACAGGTGAGTTCATGAGTTGAGTTGTGAGGGCAATTGAATCAATTTCACACAAATCCAAATCCAAATCCAAATCCAAATCCAAATCCAAAACTGTAAGCACAAGCTAAATTGTTGTCAGCATTTATAGAGCATGCTGCAGAATATGGCTTCAGAGTTTTCTGATGGGCCTGGAAACCCAATGGATATCATCTAGCATGGCTAATCACTAGCATTTTGTGGAGTAAAGTACTATGCTTATCAGTCCCAGTAAATTATTGACCCATCATGGGAAATTTTTATTTTCGTTTATTTATTGGTTTAAATGAAAGTACAACCAATACACCCTCAGTACAAAGCCAAATTGATTCCACTGCAAGTGCAGCATCAACACACTCCAGTACAGTGGGTAGCAGGCATGGGCCTTTAAAGTTGGTTTATGATTTGCTTATAAACACAGGGAAGGAATTAAAACAAATGCAGCTGTTGCTGCTCTCATGACATCAACTTGCAGCACCTGAGTACAGCAATGCAGCATATACTGTAAGGGCAAACATGTGGCGGCCAGTGTGGATGTTTTTTTACAGTCTTAGAGGAAGAAAATATGATTGCAATTAGAATACATGTTGTGTAAGCATACAGAGGAGGGAAAAAGCAGGGATGTCACTTAGATGTGGTTAGAAATTTGGAATGTTTATCCATCATTTCTCATTATAAATTAGTGTCTTCTGGATATGTAAATAAATATGATGTACTTGTTAAAAATGTGGGACGAGTGGTTATCTTTCCATTATCAGCCATTAGGAGCAGTTAATAACCCCTAATCTAATCAGCAGAAAATACTTGCATCAGTAATTTCTAAACTATTTACCTTTTACATTACTTTAAACGCTAGCCTCTTTTGGGATGTTAAAGTTGTGATGTGGTGGTAGTGTGATAACATGTGGCTGACTGTTACAAGAGCTTCATAGTAATTGTCAAGAAGCACAACTATGACACCTTGGCAAAGGATAAGTTTGACATTTCTGGGCATAACAAAATTTTGTCTCCAATAGACAGATGCATATCTGTGTAGTAGTAACAATATTACAGCACTTGACGTATTTTATCTTAAACCTTGCCAGCTGATGCTTTACATGTGTTTTTAAACAATTACTCAATATGGTTGGTCTCTTTAACTTTGACGAATGGCAGTGCTAAGATTCACATTTTGATTTTTTTTTAACAAAAAGAAGCAATCTGCAAATATTAGAAAAACACAGACAGTATTTGTTTTCAAAACTGATTATATTAAATCTGACTCAGTCCAAGGTAGGGTGTCAGATACCAAGAACAAAAAGGACATGAAGACCTTTTTTTAGAAAGTAACTCAACAAGAACACAACACTTGAGATTGCAAACTCTTCTGCATCTAATTCTTCTTGAATTTAAAAGCCACTCTCACACTAGAGGTCTTAAAAGGAACTGAACAAACACACACACTTCAGCCCCGCACCAATGCAAAGGGACCCTCCAACAGCAGATCAGACTGAATCTAATTTAGATACAACTTGGTTGTGGTCTTAGGTCTCATAGACTCAGAGCTGTTTTGAACAGTGGAGACTAATGGAAACACAAGCTTATTTTCAACCAACATCAGCAGAGATGGCACTTTATTTCTTTCTTACCCTAAGACGATGAGCTCGCCGTACTTGACGGGCTCCTTGTCCTCAGTGAAGACTCCGTCGTGGGGTTGAGAGCTTGAGCCCAGAGGAGGCGAAGACTGGCTCTTGTTGCAGGATGGGCGCAGCTCCAGAGATGGGGGGGGACACAGCGCCTCTGAGCTACCCTCCAAAACCATGCCCACCGGCCACAACTGAGGCTCGCTGCTGGGGAGGGGAGGATTGAGGTTAAGAAAAAGAGGATGTCAAAAAATCTTGTGTTATTAATAAAGAAGTCAAATCAAAATGTGACACAATAACATGTAATAACACACTGGATGATAACTGAAAAAAACCCACTTTATTCTGTCTCTCACCTTCCCACTAACATTAAGTAAACACTACAGTCTTTCTCACATATGAACTTTAGAAAATGTTTGCAAAATCAGGTCCGGACATTGTTTGGTGTTGACATGTGACACATGGAACACATAACCAAAAACTGCATCAGATTCACATAATGTAAATGCTGGTGTTATCATTTTGCTTTGGTAGAGCATGCAGAAGGCTTGACATAAGGCTGAATGAAGGGACTGATTTTTCCATCATGATTACTGCTTTTGCATTGCAGTGGGTCCAGCAGAAGTGTTAGAACATCAACACGCCCACTCACTAGTTGTGATATCCCTGGATTTAATGGCTTTCTCAATTCACATAAAGCTCAATCACATGTTCTGCAGAATTAATCGTATCGAGCTGGCAGGGTAAAATCAAGGCCAAATGATTCAGACATTGCTTGACACATCCAGTGACACTTTCCTGGGTGATGTTCAGAAAACCTAAGGGTAACCGTGCATGTGAAAAGAGGCTTATGTTGTATATTGTATATGTAGGATCCAGGATCCAGTCCACAATATTGACGTTTTAACATATCCCAAGGCTTTATAACTCCAATAAATAAACAGACTGCACACATTACACCAGACAAAACTTTGTTTTTTATAAATGATCGAATCCTTGACTTAAGTACCACTGAATGAAAACTATTTCATGATAAGTATGATATGGTGGTGTTTTTTTTTATGACACTACCAAACGCTATATCTCCATAGTCACATCTGCCAGGGATACAAAAAAATGACACTAATGCAAAACACAGAGACTGAAGGTAAATGAAACGAAAAGCACACTTAAATAAATGAGCTGGTGCAAGCAAAAAAAAATTGAGAGGGAAAATACAAAAACTGAACTCAACTGCGATAACACGAGGAAAAGCAGCAGAACTGGTACATAGAAGCAGGAGCAAGGAGCAAAAACAGACAAAACTTGGGAAAAACACAGACTGATATGGACAAAGGGGGGGGGGGGGGACATTTGACAGGTGAAACTCACAATCAATCAAAAAAGACAAACAAAAACTATATAACTATACTGTCACTCAGATGCAATGCCATGGATTTCTATTTTTTTTCCCTCCTGTTTATTGGTGTTGTTTCCCAAGGTTTTTTTTTTTATTTAGTTGTTGAATTTAGTCGTAGTTTAGTAGTAAATGTTCAAGCCAGGTGGAGAGAAACTGCAAAGTAAAACAGGAAATCACTGAACTAAAACCCTTAAACATAACAAGGTCATAACCGTGTCACCCACATTTTTCAGCAGATACTTATGAAGCCTTGAGTTGTTTTTACTGCTAACTGGTATCTTCGTCATTTGTGAGAGATACTCTGAGAGACCTGCCAACGAATCAGTGTGTGTCCTTAACAGGCATCAGGCTGTTGTTTACTATCTGCTACTGTTAGCTGTCAGTCTGCGCACAACTGCTCTCTAGTCGTTGAACACAGCTGTTTAGATGTACAAATGGATAATGGCGTGCGCTTTGGGCTAACACTACAACATTTACTGGTTTACTTGATTGGAATGTTAAAAATGTCAGTTTTTAGAATATAATAATCGTATTGAGAAGCAACAGAATTCTTTACAACTGCTTTAATTAAACATTTACAGACTAGAATTGTAAAACCAGCGGGCGGAGGTCTGAGAATGAAGGCGGAATGAGGGTGCGTTCTGGCGCGTTTCCTATCGTACACCCTGCGCATTGAGGTCAAATGCGCCAGGAGTTTAGACCAGCCAAAACCTGGTCTAAACGGAGGCGCAAATGTAAAAACAGCCTGGACCGTAAGATGGGGCGCAGTTAGCCAGCATGCTCACACACTTCTCCACAGTCAAACACACCTTTCTTTTCTGGTTTTGCCTCTCAGCAGTGTAAAATATTTAGATGTGTTTTGGACACATTTAGTGAAGTTTGAAGTAAACAGCCTGCGTATGGGAGTGTGTATATCTTGTGTTTGGCTAAGACGCACATACCCCTTTCATTTATGTGATACAATACCAATACACCTGCGCTACTGGCGCATGGTAGAACCAGTCTTTAAAGGGAATGAGAGTGGATTCTCCCATTGGTTCATGCATTTTTTGCTGGAGAAACACCATGAAACACCTATGAATTGATGAGATGATTCTACACAGCTGGTTGGACTACCGGCTGTGCACCAGTGGCGCACTGGGCGGGGAAGAGCAGGATTCCTCTGCTGCTAATGGAGCAAGGTGGCAGAGGTTGACCTGTGAACTCCCCTGAATTAATTTGAAACTTTCCCTGACCAATGCGCCACTGGCGCAAGGTGTACGATAGGGCCCATGGTGTCTAAGCCTCTGTCAGTGACGTATCTGTCAGCTGGTGCTGCTCATGGCTTGCAGTTTGACTATTTATTTATTTTATTTTACCTTTAAATTCACAAAAATTTAAATCTAAATCATAAGGCACCTCCTCAAAAGAGCGAGTAAAGTAGATGTTATTTATACGGCACTAAATCAAAAAAAGTTTTCTTATAGCTTTTTTCACACAGAGCAAGTCCAGACCATTCACTCTGACCAAATGCTGACATTGGCTATGTTAATATGCAAGTCAATACAAAGTCACCCATTCAGGATCCTTTGCCCCACTTGCACACACACCAACACACACTCACACCCACTCACACGCACACATAAAATAAATCTAATTCCGGAGTAACTGGATGGGTGGCCTGTTTCAGTCTCTGTGACGTTGGCTCTTCTGGTAATTGCCATCCTCTTAGGTGACTAAAATGCTTTCTGTTTGCTGACCCAGGGTCTTTCCACAACAGCAGACCTGTTCTAATCTGATTGGATCCAGTTTTTCTCACAAAGGGAGACAAACCTTTACCTGCATCTATGAACCTTGTTAATACTATGATGCACGTGTAGTGCCCCATCATATTACATGTGCTGATAAATTACACTTTGTAACTACTTGCAAGTGATATAAAGACCAAAAGGTAGTGTTGGGTACAAGAGAACATGTCTCCTTTGCAGGCTCTGACAGACACAAAACCAGAAAACCATCAGCTAAAAAACTGTTGTATTGAAGATTCTTGATGAAGTCCAGGAGGTGCACAACCTTTCTTTGAGCTGCAGTCACCAAACACAAAGGTAAAGCCTTTTACTGCCTTATATTTTGCATACTTTCTATTACCATGGCATTTTAACGTTTTCGATTGCAGGTCTGTCAGATTTAACTAAGGGCTTGGTATTACACACACTTGATTCAACATGCAATTTTCTAATAACAGATATTCCTAATACACCAACAAAATGTCAGTGACAAGCATTTAATTAACTGGTGAGAGAGTAGAGGTAATATGAATATTATGCTAAAAAGAGTGGGATCATTTCTACCACATACAGTATGAGTCACTACGTGGATATTTTGACACTCGTTTCACACAAGTCAAACAAAGCTCAATCCTTGTCTCTGCACACAGGTTCTAAGCCAGTTTTTAATGCTCAAGCCTATTATTAATCAAAAGTGGGCGAGACCACCTACACAGTGGAAAGCAAGCAGTGGAAAAGCATGACAAAGCTCTACAAGCTCTGTTCTCCCTTTGAGCAGATTAGATAATCACTCTGAGAATGTGAACATAATAATAGTGAAAATACTATACCAAGTTTGGACGCTTCCCTCTTCCTTCCTTTTTTGATTTCTTGACACTGAGGAAAAGCCATATTGGATCTTCATTCACACATGCTTATCCATACAGACTATAACATCCGTGAGTGAACTGCTCGGTCATTATTAGACAAGACTAAATTTTGGCTTAGGGTCAGGAGGAGGAGAATGCCTCCTCATAAGCAGATAATTGATGGCAGAAAGCAGAATCAGGCATCCAGAGGCCATTTCATTATCCAGGCGGTTGCCCTGGCTGAATATTGAGTGGTGGTAGCAATGTAGGCAGATCAGACTCAGGGGTGGCTGGGTGGACAGAGGCAAAAATTAGGGGAGAGGGAAGAGAATAAGAGCAAGAACAAGAAATAGCAAGCAGGGGCTTCCTCTGGGTGGTAAGATGACATGGTGGTTGACTGTAACTCAGAGGGAGCCACCTAGTCCTGTTAAGGAATTGATATGTACTAAAAGGCTCAAAAGGCTATAACCTGAAATATAAATGCAAGAATTCATCTTTCCAAAAGTTCCTTTTCTGGTGATCATTGGTGTATTTTCCTAATACTGTGGATTTCACTGATGAAGAACCTGTTCTTAAGGTGGATTGATCATGTCCCCTTTAATAGGTCAGTATCTTTTCCAAATATCATTGGGGTGAATCGGATAAGCATCCCCCCTAGATAAAATGAATTATCCGTATCCTTTTATCGGGACCTTGTCAAGTTTCCCAGGTAAAACAATGCCACAGTCCTTTTACAGTTTTGTTGATTAAAATTAAAGCTAGACTTGTAGAGTGACATTAAAAGTTGAATTAAAATGAAACTTCTCTCCAAAGTGTTGGCCAAGCCTGTCATTAATTACGGGTGTCCAAAATGAATGTGGGCCCATAGTGTGAGGGTGGGACAAGTCACACTCATAAAAATGATTTCTCTGTAACCCCCTACTTTTACTGTTACTAAATCAGCAAATATGTCTTTCCACTCTGCACTATTTTTACATCGCTGTCGGTCCAATCTGCTTGCTTACTGAGAGAATACCTATATAAGTGTAATGTTTTCACTGATACCTTGCTAAGCCGTGCAGTCTGATCTCAGTGAGCAGTCACACAGAGCAATGCTAAGAACCTTGTTGCTGCTGAATTTGGTATCATCACAAGCTTGGCATTTATCCAAATTTTGGTAATTCTTTGGTACAGACAAAACAATATTCTTTTATTGTTTTGTCTGTACCCAAATGTTTTCTCATGCCACAGCCAGATAAAAGTATCAAACACATCTTAAAATACATTAGAATACAGGAAATGACATCTGCTCTGATAAAAATTATCTGGGGGAGAACCCCCAGACCCTTTATTACATTGTCCCACCCCCATTTTTATGCTTAATTTGCCTTTACAAAGAAATCATTATTATTGTTCTACATTTTGTCATTTGCAGTTCTGTGGTTCATATGAACATCTGAAATAAAAGCTGGTCTTTAAAGCAAACTGTAATTGGACTGAGTGCTTCATTAATTCCAAACAGCACTGTTGCATGAGGATTATATCAGGTCTCGCTCACACATACGTCAGGCAAAATTGTGATTTCTTTCCCTCTCCAACATTTGATTCAGCAACATAGCAGTATGGATTACATCATGGCGAAGTTAATCACTAAAGAATATTCAGCACAAGTCATATAAAACTGGTTTGGATTATCCAAAACTGACACAGCATAAACAATGGTTATTTGCAAAGTTTGTTAAGTTAAGGATAGCATGTTGGATAGCAACAAGACAAACCTTTTGCACCACAAAACACTGCACCCAAAAGGCAAACAGTGTGGGGGTCCCATGTGAGTGCATCAGCTGCAACCAGGCAGCCAGGGGCTACGAGGCTAAGACAAACAAGTCTAATGAAGGTGTCTGAGACACACACTCCATATGAGAGAAAAATAAGAATTGAAAGAGGAACGGTCACACTGTTTATGATTCCCATAAACTTTCTATGTTTACAAGGATATTATATATTACTTGTGCAAAAAAGGTGAACAGACTGTTTTTGCTGAGGATTTTTGTGTAATAATCTAATGTTTCTAAAAATGTTAGATTTGTTTTAATGAAATGTAGCAAGAGTGCACTTCACAAGAGTGTTATCGCTTACCTTTTGACACCAATTTGCATTTTGGACACCATGACACAGCACAGACAATGGATGGATTGTTTGTGCTGGAGGATGAACTAGAACTAAAATGTAAATGAGAAAACTATGACAATATTATGTGAAGAGATAAGATGAAAGATTTTAGTCCAGTGGTAAAGCTCCAGCAACCCTTTACTATATAAAGAAAAGATGATTTGCTAGCTTTAAAATGTAGGCATCACCACAGCACAATTCCTCCTGTCTGATTGTGTGAGAGATTAATACATAATTCACTGCAAACGTCCCCCCTCCTCTTTGTACTTTTCTTAGTCTCTCTAAATGATCTGGTGAAAATGAGCAAAATTACCATCAGGATAATTTATAAAAGCAAAAGAGGCATGACTGCCATGGATGAATGAGTGGATGGAGACAAAAAAGGAGTAGTGGGAGATGGAAGTCAGAGGAGAGGTGGGTTTGAAGGACAAGGGGAGGTGACGGGAGGCAACGAGAGGAGGAGCAGATGTAAGATGCTGATGGTCTCTTGAAAAGAATAACACAAACCAAAGCCTGAACATATTTGTGTGGAGGATGAAGAACAGATAAAAATGAGGATGAGGAGAACTAAGCAGAGGGTGTGTGTGTTTGTGTGTGTGTGTGTGTGTGTGTGTGTGTGTTTGGGTGTATGTGTCAGCAGGCGCATGCGCACAAGTGGCGGGCTTTGGCAGGGTGATGGATTGCCTGTTCTGTGCCACGCATTTTCTAATCAACCCACAGCCACATCCTGGGGGTGGAGAGAGAGAAGGACAGAGAGAGAGAAAGAGAGAGAAAGCAAGAGAGAGAGAAGTGAAACAAAGAAAAGCTGTCTGACAAAGGAAGACAAAGGAAGGAGAGAATAATAAGGAGAAACAGATAAAGGGAATGCAGTCCCTTGGAGCAGAGTGGAGTGGCTGGAGGCTCTGTGGTAGGAAAGACTGCTTCTGCTACTGCTGCTGATGGTACTCAGGCTCATACACTCAACACAGTATTACGCAATACTACACACTGCAAATAGAATTGCCCTGTAAACCACGCAAAACCAACCAAATCACACAATATAATGCACTGTATCACAGCACTGTAGTACAGCACAACACTAAACATCACAGTGCAGTGGATCTTACAATAGATCTCAGAGCTGTGCATTGAATTCAATGCAAGGTAATGCATCCAAAACCCTGCAAAACACAGCAGCATCATCTACACATGACAACAAAAGTCTACACATTCCAGTCTAATGCAATGATTACCCAGGACAAAACCATTTGAGCCTAAAAAAATTTGAGGATTGGCTCTTTGAATATTTTTTATGTGAACAAATGTGTTTAATAAGAACTATATAAATATTCATAAATTACATTTCCATTATAAATGTCTCAAAATTAGTTCTTGCATTACATATTAGTTGCATTTTTGTTGAATTGTGTACTTTTGTCATCCCAAGTGTTTTCAACAATGTTTGAGCTCAGAGAAATCTAATTTACTGGTTAAAGGTGTAATTTATTTGGTTGTCTGTCATTAATTTCTGGGTATAACACCAGTCAGAAAGCAAACCAAGTCGGCAAACATGACTACATGTGACTACATTGTGAATAAAACTGTAATATATTACCTCAACCATCAATTTTACTGAGTCATTCAATAGAATTTCATCTGCTCTGTTCATGAAGAAAAGGTATGAGACCTAAAACCTGCAGCTACGTTAGCACCACTGAATTTCACTTGTTTGAAGTCATTGGTTTTTTTTTAATAGGGCCCGTGGTTAGATGAAATAAGATCTTTGGTTGACATTAGCTTAGAAAACTGCCTTGTTTGGTTCTGCGACAGAAAGGACGTCAGAAAATACCCAGATTTCTAAAACTTGTTCTTAAAAAGGCAGTTGCTAACAAGTGGCTAAATGAGACTACAGAGGTTGTCAGAAATGTTATCCTGCCTGCATGTTTGCTAATCTACTTGCTACCTTGCATTTATAGCCTTTTTGCTTTCCCTAATGAGTTGGTTTGTTTGTGGCAGTCCGTCACAGTATCAGCACTTCCTGCCATATTCTGATTTTCTGATTTTTTTGGAGCTAAGCATTTTGGAGCTCTTGTTTTCTTAAACACAACTTGGTTTAGAAGGAACGCTGATGAGCATTATGTCATTTAATTGATCTCGAAATGCACAAATATCAGAAATATGAACATGAACTTGATATGAGTGCACACAGAACAGTGTGTGTGAGCAGAAAAGCCTGCTTGCCAGGAATGTGTTTGTCCATGTGCACCACATGCAGCCCTATGGGCCTGTGTGATATAAGTATACATAACAGTTTCTACAGGCAGAGAGACTTGCTCGCATGGACACGCACAAATCTAGCCCCATGACCCGCCTCCACCACACTGACACTGTCATTCTGTGGAAAATATTGCAAGAGCTACTCCAACACAAAGTTTCCAGTGTTTTCAATTTGGACTTGAATTCAGTGGGTTGCTCTTTAAATGCTGGATGTGAAAATAAGCAAAGGCATGTTAAATGTTCACCATATCAGCTTTATAATATCAGGTGATCATATTACTCTTAAGTTGAGTTTGTTCAGTTGTCCTCTAGGGGCTGGAAAAGAGCATTTAAGAATAATGAACTAAATATGTGGTAAGTATGATATTTTACTACATAAAATGAACTTTCCAGTGCTCTCTGGTGGACAAAACGACATTTTTTGTGCCAGCATGGCATATTGTGAATAAAATCAACCACTGTGATGCATCAGCCCTGCTTTACTGTCTAATACACTGCAAAGCAATGGATTACATAACAGTTGACAACACTTGAAATTGCAATGTATGGCACTGCAGCACAATACACAACCCTACACAGAAAATCAAATAACAAGCCACAGCACAACACAACGCACAGACACACCACTGTCAGACAGCTCAATGAAATGGAATACTATTCGACATAATTAGAAACTTTACACAATGCAACATGATTTAACACCAAAAGAGCTGATATTGTGTTCTATCTTTCTCTGTGACTCTGTGAATTTTTTTGCATTTGCTCTCCTAAAAAAAGTGAGAAGTCCTCCTGGGGTTTGCTATCCATATTTTTTTAAAAACCTTTAATCAACCAATCCAAGAGGTGATGTCATAATGATACTATGCAGTTTGGATTTTTGGGCAGAGAAAATTGGAAAAAATATTAACATGAATATGAGCACCAAATAATCAAGAGTTTCTTTATAGTCAGGTGCAAATACCCAACTTGTTGACTACTTATATATTTCAACACATATTTAATATTTTCTAAATATAGGACCAGGAGGCTTACAGTACTTGCAAAATGTGTACTATCACACTATGAAAGTCTTTAATTGGGGATCAACTTTTCGCCCTTAAGCCAGTTTTTCTTAGGCATTTGTGGTCTTCTTTTCTCTTTTAGGCCCACCTCTCTAACAGCCTACTGCAAAAAGGGTGTGTGTGGGGGGGTGGGGTGAGGGGTGGAATGTGTGTAAGAGACAGAAAGATGAAAAAGACAATGAGAAAAAGAGTCAAATTTGTCTCTTGCAGAAACAAATGAACGGAGAGCTAAAAATATACTCCAACTGACAAATGAACTCAGTGTTGAATAATGGCCTCATGACAAACTCATCACACTATTTCTCCTATTTAATCTGTTTAAATAAAGATTTTCAGCTTCACATGCATTCTTAGTCAGTGGAGCTGAGATACTGCTTTTAGTCGGTAATGTAGTTTCTAGAAGTGATAGAAAAAGCAGAACTGTCTTTCTGAATTCAAATAAAATGAACAATAAAGTCTGATGTATTTTTTTTTATCAAACATATAACAGCATGAAACAGTGAAACATGCACAGATTGTTTGTGTGTCTTTTCATATTTGAAAGCATAACAGAGCCAGAGAGCATGTCTGCTCCATATTATGTAACACTTTATACTGTATAAATCCTACAAGCTAGTGTTATGAACAGTCGTGCTACCCTCCCCCACTACCAAATCCAGCCTTCACTTCTTCTATTTCTTTCATTTTTCTCTTTCAGCATTCATTTGGTTCCATTCAAATTTTTTTGCTCAGTGTTTTTCTTTACAAGATTTTTTTCAGAGATTTACTTTAGGGGTTTCTCCATCATTAGTACTATTGTAGGGTAAATCTAATCTAATTCCAAGCCTCTCAATCATCCACATTAGCATTTTTTAGCAGTAAAAAGTAAGGTGTTGATCAATACAACCTTTGCTTGCAGGTTGTAACTTCAGAAAGAGGATGACATAGCTTCCATAGCTGCTGTAAAAAAAAAAATCATATTTATAATGTAAAATGTGATGTGCATTTATATCACATTTAATATTGTGATTATTTACATTCCAATGTTGTCTAAAACATTTTGCAACCTTTTGAGGTTATGTACTGTAGTTCATTCTACACACAAGGTTGCACAACCTAGTTGCTCTCATGTGTTCTGTGTAAAATTTGCATCAGATGGGAATTGGAAGCAGGTCTCAAAATAACACAGTGTTTTTGTTTGGGTGTAATCAAATGGCTTCATATCAACCTTGTATCGTCCAACTTTAGTACACTCCACTGCCACACATCTTAAATAAATAAGTATGAATACATCACTTACATAATCCAAGAGTTTCTCTCCATGGGTCTAAACCCATCAAGAATGACGCAGGAAGCAATAGAGATATAGGTGAGTTTGTTTGTCTGGCTGCTGCTATGCTATGATGGACTATGTGTCCTGCATCCTGTCTGCCTCCTAACTAGCTGTGCTGTCTGAGATGCAGCAATGCAAAAGAAAATAAGAAAAAGAGCAAGAGAGAGCAAGAATGGAAATGATCAGATAGAGAGACAAAGAGAAGGAGAGAGTGCACCTGTAGAGCTCATCAGATATATTTGAATATCAAAGAAGGCCAGCCCACATGACCCTGTGCGCAGACGAACCTGACCCTGACAGTTGAGATGAAAGTGAAAGAATTTAACCTTTGTTTTCTCTTTTCTTTATTAAATGCTAATTGTTGCAAATCGGGGAGCAGTTGACTAGAGACATGAACAGCTGACCAAGAGGCCAAACTATCAGCCACATTATAGCATCCAGAAGGTCACATCCATGCTTTTTTGAGGCTGAGATTTTTGCACTCATGTGTATGTAAATACCAAAACCATGTGGTTACATCATGCTTGTTGCTATGCCACATTAAAATCGACAACACCTTGTTGCGTAGTCTCATAGAGCATCACAGTTTATAATTCTGATAAACAAAGATGAATCAGCATATTTGAACATAAGGCACAAGTTTAACAGTGATTAGCTGTCTGCTTGTGTTCCAACAAGAAATAGTGCCTCCTCTACATATTCTCAAATTTCTTGTTCAGGACTGAAACTAGGCAGGAAAAATTTTGTTATTTGGCAAAATCAGAGAGAGAGTCTTAAATATTAGCTTCATGGTATTTTGTTTTATGGAATTTTTGAAGGATAATTTTTGTTTCTTACCATGCCTTGTTTTTGTACTATTGTATAACCTTGCAATCAGTTATGATGAAATTGAACTCATCAAGTAATTCACTTATATCTGAAAACAACATTGCTTATGTAGGAGTGGGCAAAAAGGAGTCCGACAATGAGACCAGTTGTAAACAAAGCCACAGTAACTACAGATCATAACAAACACTCAATTTCGAGCTCAACATAAAAGTCAGTGTACCTAAAATTTTGCTCATAAAGGTGAAGCAAGTAGATCTGAATACTGTGAGATATCAGTGTCAAATATTTCAGGCACTGAAGAATGCGCTGCACAGGGATGTACAAGCAATAACTTTTTTGAGTAAGTATTCCAAGTTACATTAATTTATTATGATCAGCACATAAGTTACTAGCGCTTTTGTGATTACTTTTACGCACACATATACATTTCTAATTCACCTTGAACTTCATATTTGGATCTATGCTTACGACTGGAGAGAAGTCACAATGCCAAAATCTGCCAAATCTGCTGAGGGGGGCTGTGAAGCAGCAGATATGTTGTTGCAAACCAGAAACTTGTATGTTTGTTGTATCCAGTGTGCTGTGAGCAGATGCATTGTCATTTTGGAGAGCCCAATTGCCATTGCACAACAGAAGAAAAACCACCAGTTGACCTCCTATTCTGATGTGCCTTCTTAAGTCTTGGATACTCTAGGCCCTTTAATTGCCATGGCTGCTATTTGGCCACTTTGCTGTAGTCATCGGTGAAGTTCAGATCATCTTGGAGATCCTTGCAGACTTGCTGCACCTACTCAGGGGTGAGGAAATTTCAAATGTAAACATACTGGAGGTCACATTGAGGCAACTTTCCAGTGTGCTGCCGATGATTTAGTGATGCAACTTGTTTTTCTATCTCATGAAAGGGACTGTCTTCAGTCTCCTCCTACGTGCATGTAACAGGTGTATTTATGCACAACAGGAACAGTCTCAGATATTTTGATAACACCTTGTATGTTTACAACTGACTATTTAAGTGATCATTTTACTGTCACTTTTGTTTTCCTATCTAAATAGATTTGGCTTACCACTGGGTTTGTTTATAGCCTGTCCAGTTGTCTGATTGCTTGTGTTTCTTGACTTGGGGAAGTTCTTTATCAATGTCACAGTGTCTCTGTACTTGTTCTGTTAGATCTTAGTGCTGCATTTGACACAATTGACCACCATATTCTTCTGCAGAGACTGC
>JAQNCA010000019.1:663557-677154 GCA_029783725.1 Acanthurus tractus | reverse complement strand
GTGAAATCAGCTGGTGGAGGTTTTGGTTGGAAAGAAAACCTGCAGCCTCTCGGCCCTCCATGGCACGAGTTTGACATCCCTGGCTTACATATAGAGTAGGTTTGCCACTCTAAAAACACACACTGTCATAATTTAGTGGGACCCCTGAAAAGGATGGAGCAAAGCAATTGGCAATATTACTACGAACACCTGTTCTTTTCTCTCTAGGGCAAACCCCATATTTACACAGAAAAAAACCCTTTTGTGTAGTGTCTTGTCAGCAAGTTTCAACTTTCTACATGTCATGTTCAGTTGATCTGTTATGTAGTGACTGATAGATAACCATGTAAAGCAAACAATGACAGACTTAAATGACAGAGTCCTTGGAAAATCACAAAATTTTGCTTATAAATTCTTTTCACATTAAAGACCTGTAAAAGTGTGATCAATTAGTAATTTATAATATTTCCAAAACGTTGCGCTTATCAAGTAACTACTCTAATAATGAATCTTCTCGTCTTTTTAAAAAAAATCTTTTAAAAGACAAATCTTTAAGGTTTAAATTATAAATCTGCCTGAGATATGTGGAGAAATAAAGCTAATAGGTATTAAAACTACATATTTTTTTATGGAATTTGGTGTGACATTCCTTTAATAAATGAAATCATATCAGGGCTGTGACTGATTAAAGCTTTTGCTGCTCAGCTGGCTATGGCATCTTGAATTGTGTTTCTGGCCCTGTGTGCTGTTGATTATTGTTTGATTATTGTCTGTGTTGCTACACTTTCTGTTCTCAGGGATCACCCCACTGTGATAAAGAGGCGCTTCACTAGTGTACTGATTGTGTCTGGCCTGTCGCCTCTCTTTGTGTGGGCATGGAGAGAATTCACAGGTGTCAGGGTGAGTCTGTGTTTCAGAAACAAACCACTGACCACTCCATCTCACCATAAGTCGCCTGACTTATTTGTGTGTTTGTTTGTTTGTGTCAGACTGGCTCATCATTACTGGCTCTCATGGGGATGCGCTTTGAAGGCCTTATTCCTGCCATCATACTTCCTCTGCTGCTTACCATGGTAAGAAACATATCTACGATGACTCTGGCTCATTGGTTGGATTGAAACCTGCTGATTCTATAGTTCTCAGGAAAATGTAACCATCAAGCATTGGTTGACATGAAGCTCCAATCTAAACTGTACAGAGGTTCTTAAACTGAAAATGCAGGAGCGTGTATAGATATAGGGATAAGAAACTGTACAAGATGAAAAAGGCTAAGTGCCCAGTCACTGCAACTTGTGTCAGAGATAGCACTCCTTTCAGAGCCACAATTCAGTTGATTCCTTAGGCATCCCCCACAGAATTTCCTTTTCTGATAGTGCTGATAGTTTCAAAGAACCTATCACCAACACCTACTGTATATTGAATGCTTGTTGTTCAAAATGAATTTAGTGTCTCTGATATTGTAAGTGAAATGATACTGGAGTTGAGTCTGATGCAATGTGTTTCATTCTTCAGAAACCCCTGAACATTGTTATGAGAATTATTACCAACCATACACACCATAGTATGTAATTTAAAGATACTCACATTGTGAAGAGTACAACTGTACTTTAATTTTAAAGCAAAGTTATTTTGTGAAAATCTACTTAAATGAGAATAAATGGTGGATATGGTTATATAAAGAACACTGTCAGGCCAATAAATAAGGTGCATCAACATGTTAGTGTAATGTAATTATTGATTACGTGTGTAAAAGTACACAAATTCCTATGGCTGAGTGTTGTCCTCAAGCTAATTGATGACTTTACTTAGTTATTGTATTTCTTTACTTTACTTTACTTAATGCATCATTTAACATATCTGATAAAGACTGACTGGGTTTTTTATAACGCTGCTTGTCTTGGAACATGGAAGCATACTCAGTTTTGACTTTTGCACTTATCAGTAACATACTGTGCAATCAAGCTGTTACAAGTGGGAGTAGACATGCACATTAACAGTCCTCAGTTTTTATTTAAACTGAATGTTGATTGAAATGTAAATATTGTTACAATATCCCAGATTAGATGGTCTACACAAAGCACTGTAAAATGCAGCATATGTTATTGTGTTCAGTAAAACATATCTCATATCTTTGTTCATCAATATGAAAAAACCCCTATTCAGTGAAATCCCAGCCTTTGCATGACTTTAGACTCAGTCTCCTGTGTGTATGGTCCTGTGCAGGTCCTGTTTCTGGGCCCCCTCATGCAGCTGGCTATGGACTGTCCCTGGAGCCTTATGGATGGGATCAGGGTGGTCTTTGGTATGACACTCAACATGCTGTTTTTTGTCCTCCCACTTTTCTTTTTTGGATGACATCAGAGATTTTAGGGTTATTTTTCAACATTTGCCCTAAATTGCAGAGCAGTTTACCTCCAAGTGATTAGATTTAAAGAGAAAGGAGTAATTTTTCACTTGAAATTTTGATGTGGCAAAATATTTTTTTTCCTGCAGACCCGTGGTTTTGGGTATTGTGTTTCAGTGACATGCGTTGGTTGAGGAATCAGGTGGTGGCACCGTTAACAGAGGAGCTGGTGTTCAGGGCCTGCATGCTGCCCATGTTGGTGCCTTGTGCTGGTCCTTCCACTGCCATCTTCACCTGCCCCCTCTTCTTTGGAGTAGGTGAGTTCTGCCAGTGCCACACTTTATCTTCTAGCCATCCACCTTTAAAATCTTCAAATGGACTTTGCTTTATTTATAATATAACATACTCAGTTTAGAATGAATCTCTGGTTAGAGATATGATTATTTTATATTATTTATTTTATGTGATAAAAGGCAAGGTCCATACAAATGCTTTAGCAGCTTCTCATCTTTCCTATGAGGGTTTGAAAGCTGCAGATATATTGCTGATGTAAATCCCAAAGAAAGTTTCCCTCTCCCTTTCAGCTCACTTTCACCATGTGATCGAGCTCCTGAGGTTCCGACAAGGCACACTGTCAGGGATCTTCCTCTCTGCAGGTGAGGGCTGGTGTGTTTAATGATGTGCCATGCAATCAGAGTGCAGTGCATCTATTGTGATCCTATCACACAGTCAGAGATGGAGATACAGTTAAAACAAGAGGTTGATGAACCATGTCTCTCTACTCCACAACAGTGTTTCAGTTCTCTTACACAGCAGTGTTTGGGGCCTACACTGCCTTCATCTTCATCAGAACAGGTATGAAACTTTCAGTTTTAATGTACATTGTACACCTAAGAACAGCTTTTTGCATTTTTCAGTTTTTTACACACCCTCCTGGCCTGCAGCTTTTGAACACCAATACCACTCCTTAAACTGCACTGTTTTCCTACCGCAACCTATGGTTCCTGAAGACTTTGTTTGCTGCTCTTTTAAGAGGAGAAAATCTTCTGCCGCAGAGAGGAGACTGGTTTGAGACATGAAAAATTGCATTTTTCTTTGAATAATAATCAACATGTAACTGAAATGAGTTTCGCTTCCAGGTTATGTTCATATTTTTTTATTTACAAAAGTGTAAGATTAAATGGTGGCTCATTAGCCATATTTTGGATATATTATTATTTTGGAGATGTGCATGTACCCTTGTCTCTCAAAACACTCTAAACCTGAGCATGAATGCATGTGACTTTGATACAAGCAGAAGGAATAGAACAGAACCAAACCAAAAAGCATGCTCACAATGGAGTGTTTCTCACTTAAAAAAAAGGTGCAGACTGGAGAAGCCAGGAATTAAACACATGACCTTCTGCTCAGAAGATGTCTTGCTTTATCTCCTGAGTTCCATGTGCCCCAAAATATGGACATTAATAAGGACAAATTATAAGCAAAAAAAAGCATCAGGGTTTTAAGTTTCCACAGTTTCAAAGTCATCAAAGTGACAGTTGTCTGTAGCCTACAAGCACACTGCAACTAGTGCGGCTAACAACTATTTCACTATGCCAGTTTTGGTGCCAGTTAAGCAAAATGATGCACATGTTGGGGAAAAAAAAGAATTAGCAACTATTTCCACAGAAAATCTTGGCAATGCAATTTTAAAGTTGAGAATGTTTTTCCTGGTGGGATTTAAATTACAGGTGGAGCAGCCAGTTCAGAGAATAACGATAGGCAACCATAACTAGGCTGGAGATGAAAAATTGCACACTCCCATCTGAGGAGCCTTGAACAGAGCCTGACTCTAGATGGACCTCTGCTGAGACAAGGTGATGTTAAATCAGCACCTCCTCTGCAAGAGAATTGAATTCAGCCCAGTGGTATCTTCAGACTGCCAGCTACTGAGACTATGGACAACCACAGATAAATGCAGTTTGGTCTTGTTTATACAGTGCAGGCTCAAAGTGGAATGGCTAAATGCACACCTGAAGCAACAACATCTCAGGGCTGCAATCCACCAATGCATTCGGGTCACACAGTTTGAAATGGTCCAGAGAGCAGTTAATAACCATACAGTGTTTGTTGTTCTTGATCTGCTTGTTTGGGGTTTGTTACTGGACCCTAACATTTCTGATATAAACAGATAAGGTCCTGTGCTAATCTTTCCTCTTCCTCTTTCTTACAGGTCACCTTATGGGTCCAGTCCTCTGCCACTCTTTCTGTAACTACATGGGTTTTCCTGCCATCAGCACAGCATTGGAGCACCCCCATCGTATTACCGTACTCTCCTCCTACTTGTTGGGGGTCATCCTCTTTCTCCTCCTCCTCTTTCCTTTCACTGACCCCTCTTACTATGGCTCACCCACACCAGTCTGCACCCTTGCCTCCTCCTCCAGCTCCCTCTGCCTGTCCTGATCCCTGTTCTCTTTCACTTTTCTGCTAATCTCATGTCACCCTCCACCGAGGAAGCGATTGAGGGTGAGGTTTTTTTGCCAAGTGAGAGTTCAGGCCAGGTCCAGTTTGGACCCACAGGGCATGATGCCAACTAAGTTGCCATGGAGAGGCGAAGAAATCTGTAGCTGTTTTCACTGGTCTATAGACACTTGAAACGTCAGTGCATTTACATGACACCTGTCAGTTAATCTACAGATGGTCTTGAACAGAGTGATTAGTTTTGAATGGGTTGGGTCTCATGTTTCTGAAAGTAAATCCAAGACTGTTTGGTTCAGGTCAGCTTGTATAATCTTTGGCCTATGTTGTCACCCTGACAAGTGGTTTTAGTGTTGATAAAACACTGAAGGAAAGTTCCTCTTCAGATCATCTTATGCTGATAGATCTCATCAATTTGTGATGAAGCATTATGGTGTACCTTTTTGGAGTACTCACTTTCCATTTGGCCTGCTTCATATTTTAAAAGAATAATTCTGGTTTATTATATTTTAGGTCTTATTTTCCTAATTTTGGCTGTCATTTCTACCAGTAACAATAAAACCACCAAGTTTTTACAGAGATCTGGAGAAAAGTCACCACATAGTATGTTCTCTGCAACAGGATCTAACAAACCTCCAGGATGGTCAGTCTTATTTGAAGAAGAAAACAAAAAATAAAATTAGTGTCCCAATATCCTTGGTCAGTCATCAGTGGTTCCATTACAAACCCTGCAGCTGTTATGTGCTCAATCACAATTTGACCTCAGATAAACTTGTAATATAATTTTTTTAAATCCTCAACATTTTACTGCTTCTTGCCCCTCTCCACTAATAGAAATGTTGGATGAAATTATGAAAATAAGACCTGAGCTGTACAGTTCTGCTACCTGACAAGTAAAGGATTTTCAATGTTGTTGGGGTAATGTTGTTGGAAACCTTAGGGCTTGGGTTCAGATTTTATCTTTTGCAGTGCTAGTCAGGTTCACTTAAATTAAAAAGCTTGTGTAGTCCTGGTTTGACTTAGACATTTTCTTGTACAGAACTCATACAAGTTGCAGTAAAGAAGAATTATCCCTTATTGCCTTGAACATCTCCTGGATGAGACATAGATATTGTTGATTTCGGTGGGTTGTTCAAGATGCAGTTTCTTCAACAAAGACATTCTCAGCCCCTTCATTCAATTCAACATGTCTCATGGCTGCACTGCATTCTGGTCTGTAGAGGTTCTTGGAGATGTTGGTGTCTTTGCCTCTTCCGTCTGGGATTTTTTGATTGCAAATAACCCTGATGTAGCTGCACTGTAGTACAGGAATGTTAAGACACCATTAGACAAAAATAAGAATGCAATCTACATAACCTAGCTGTTTTAAATTTTATGGCCGTGTTTTTAACAGTGACATTTCAGTTGGATTTCTTTCTTCATTTGAATATTGAAATCAGGACTCTGCTGTTGTAGAGGAACCTTCTGCTGGAATTGGTTAGTGTTTTATCTATTAATAGTTATTTATATACCTCTGCATGTTTCAGTGCCGGTAGCTTTGTCGGTGAGGGTTGATGATAGAATAGCCTGGCGATGGGGGGTGGGGGTCATTGTTCCTTATGCATGAAACATACTCTGTGTAAGTTTGTAAACACAAATGAAAAACTAGTTTCACATTTTTATAGGAGTAACATGTACCCTTATTTTGTTGTAGAAGTAAACTGATTTCTCAAGTAAGTGAATAAGAGCGGTCAAACTTGGTTGCAACAACAGTTTCAAAAACATTCATGTGGTTGTTTGTAACGCCTCTGTCATGAGCTTTAAACTAAAGCTCACTACTGATTATTTCGAGGCACACCATTTTTTCTGATAACTTGCTTTTGGAGATCAGGTCACGATACATTTTCTAATGTGAATGATTGAATGTATCTTGGTGTATAGACGTCATACTGTAGAATGTGAAAAGAACAAAATACAGGGCAGGAACGTGGTGTCCATGGTGTGTCCATGTGCAAGTCTTCAACTGTGTGCTTCACTACTGTTTTGTAAAATCCTTGACTTAATTTTAAGCCATGCATTTTCTAAACCTGCAACTTATGAATTTGAGTTTGTGTAGCCTGAAGAATCTAAATTTGTGTCCTTACACAGAGTATGTTTTGACTTAAAAGCTGGAGGTTGTAATATGTTGTCAGTCTCCAGCTATTTTTCAAGGATCCAAGCTTTGATTCACATGCTAGTTGTTAATAGTTTTTTCCATTCATGAGCATCTTGCCCACAGGAGCATCTCAGCCAGTCACTAAAACTTTGTTCTTTGATTTCATAGGCTGTATTTTTTGCAGGATATCTGTAGACTCATGGTATGATCATAACCACTGTTCTTACTCTCTTGCTACAGTTATATACTGCCAATATTGAGGGTAGTGACTCCAACACTCAGGTGTCATTTAAAAGAGGCAAGAAAACTAACCAGTGCTACCGCATGCTGCTACTTGCATATGCACATAGCCAGGAAAAGTCCTTGTATTCACCCATTTAACTTAATTCACATGATTTAGTACAAACATTACGAGGTATCACTCTGTGATATACTCGCCACAACCATATGACTCACTTAGCGGATACTTATTTATTTATTAACCAAATAATCCACAGTTTAAGCCACTTATTTAAACCACATACTGTTTGTGTAAAAACACAATTCTAACCAATTTTTGGCATCTAGGGCAAAATAACTTGTTTCATTAGAGCAATAGCAAGATTTAAGTTTAAACTGGACATAAGTTTTTGCCATTTTTAAGAGTTTTTTTTATGTAAGGTAATTCAATTATTTTGAATGACACACTTTACATGTCTTCTCACATGGTTTTATTGTCATAGTTATCCACTGTGGCTAATTCTGCCCCATCGTTGCTATTGAGGTTGGGCTGTGGAGCCATGTCTTTAAAAATGTGTCCCTACCTGGTTTGTTGAAACTGTGCATTAACCCAATTCAGTTGGTTGCAAGCTATTTTGCTGTTTGGTTGTTGAGAGTCAGGTGCTAAATAAACAATGCACCAACAAAAGGAGGTAAGAAGAAGCTTTCATGGTAGGAAACATTTGCTAGTAAACAAGAAACATTTTCCGATACAGATGAAAAAATAGAAAGGAAATACATTCAACAATTTTAGGCCTCATTTGTGCCCCTTTTAAATTGACAGTAACATTTAATTGATAGGCCAAGAGAGAATGCAATTTAATAGACTTACAGTGCATTTTTTGAACCTTTCTGTTGAAAACAAGGCACAATTAAATAAATGACAGCATGAAACTTGACAATTCCTGTAACCAGCACACCGTAAATATATTTTAGAGAGTATGCCCTCATAGCAACATAAATCTTTACTATTAAATCTTTATTTTAAGTTTTGCACCAGTTTTAAATAAGGTCGACAAAGTTCCAGGTACAGCATATGGTCAAGATAATATGGTTAAACTGTGGACTACAAGCCCAAATTTTGGCTTTGTACGGTTTTGCTTCACCAGACAGTGATGAAGTTAATTATTGAATGTCATCAAAAGCAGCTACATATACTGTTCAAAACTACCACAATGAATTTTTTTAAGCTGTAAAAATGAGTGTTTCCTTTGTTGAACGTTCACTTTTTTTTTTTTTACTGCATTCAAATTTAGACAGTCTGCACTAGACCTCTGCCCAATCTTATACTACTCTTGTTCTTTAGAGGGGATATCAGGGTGCATTGCTAGCTTTTTTTCTTTGAAAATGCCAATTCATTTTAGGTATAGAGAGATTGGCACCTCTAGTGCCCTTGCTGTGAAACATTGGAACTGCACTAGAACTACACAATAATTTCTTCACAAGACTGACTGACCGACTAGTTAACCTCTCACTTCACTTGCTGAAGTTATTTTTAACTTACAGTTTGTGATATTTGAAGTGCTTCTGAGAGTGACAGGAAGAACTCAAAATGGCAAAAACACTATAAGCTATACTCACACTGTGAAGAAGAAATGGGCTGCTTGGCTCTTGAGCAATAAATCATATATGTGCGAAAGTTTTTGGATACATTTTATCTGACTGAGCAGTGAACCAGTATATTTTGTTGATTAAAGAGGGCCTTGTGTGTATATTCATTATTTTGGCCGATTTAATTATTATTTGCAGTTATATTTTTAGCTTTAGAAACCCCTGGCATGACGTGAACTTGGATAAGTGGAACTTTTGTTCAGAACTATACCTTTAAGTATCTAAAGCTGCCAGCAGAGGACGTCAGAGCACCTTGGTGAAGGGCTGCTGTAGACTCACTGAGGACCCTCTTCATTCCATTTGTCAGCCTCTGTAACAGCAGTTTTCATTCACTGGAAAATCAATTGACTCTAACCTATTTTTCCTGTAGCTTCTACTGCATTATTGCCCAATAGGGTGGACTGATGCAGAGGAGGAACCCTGTGGTGAGACTCTCAATGGTGTTAAAAGTTTTTAGTTCCTTTTGCCTCCCACGTTGTTCTCTCAAACCTTTTTCATTTGTTGCCTGTGTCATCAGTTTTAATTGTTCCTCTATTGATTCAGAAGCTTTGTTTAGATATTTGGACAGAGTGGATCATTTAAAGAACTACATGTCTAATTGTGGGTCCCACTGGAATGCTTTTTTTGACAGAATGCTTGTTTGTCACCCTATTTTTACAATAGTTTCAATTATTCCAGTGAGAGTCAGTAAGTCATTTAAATTTGGGTTTGGTAGAGTTTATATTTAGGTTTCAAAATAAGATGTCAGGATTAAGGCTATTATTATATTTAATTATATGAAAATGATGATGAGCCTATTTTTTTTAAACCTGATTAAAGCCACTATGTGTAGATTTTACAATGCATGTAACTATAACATCTTTCTCATTTGACTGATATCATGTATTTTTGTTAGTGAACAAATGAGCTAATTCCCATGAGTCAAATTCAGACTTTGGCATTCACTTTGACAATGGTAAACTGGCAGCAACTAACCATAACGCTCGGGTGGTCTGTATACTTGGTAAATAAAATGTTAATTACACAGACAAAAATTATAGATAAAAACTTTGTATATATTTAAATACTGTAGTGACATTCGGGATTAGAAAATATTAAGCTACATCAGATACATCCATAAACCTACCAGATATGTTGTATTAATGTAGGTCTAGAAATTTTTATAAACATTCTGAAATTACTGTAATGAAGTAAACAAGTGCTCAAGCATTTCTCAATTAAATATTTATTCATCACTTAACGTAGTCCTGTTGAAAAATACAGCGTATGCCTCAATAAAATATATTAGACATGATCAATAACAGATCTTAACTGTAGGTTAGTTATTTTAATACATGTGGATATAAAATGGGTTAAGAAAGCAATTTAAAAAAATATTACACCACAGTTCCTTTCAACTGTGGTGAAGTTTATGACATCAGTAGCTAATAAAAGGACAGCCCTCACACAGTAAGATAAGAGTAATAAATTGGCTGACATAATGATTGATATTTGTTATTTTTGATACAGTATGTCAGTATCAGTGTATGTATCTGCCAATAAAGAAGTTTCAGGTCAGAAATACCAGACTAGGTTTGAGGTCATGTTTCTATTACATGGTTTGTCCACTGGAGAGCAGACCTTCTATTTATCTTTTATTATGCAGTCTATAGAGCAGACACAAGTTGATTTTTACACTTTAAAATGACCCACTGAGTATGTGTCTTGCATATTTAAGGCATTTTAAACATTAGTTTGGTAGCAAAACAACAACAACAACTAAAAACTACAGGCTGAAATACTGTTACCTAGTTTAAAGGACCTAGTTTAACTCCTAAATAAGCATGAATAATATCAAGGTATTACATTATACTAAGGTATTTAGAAATGGAAAGAGTAAAAATTTTTAATACTGTGAAAAATACAGGCCCCCCTTTTAAGTACACCGATTAAGAGATGCCTAAGTTCGTCTGCCTGTACCTCAACCTTTCTTCCTGCCACATGTTTTTTTTGCTTTTGATTCTGCCACAGGGGGTGCCAAGGTCACTACACATAATGGCTTTAATTAAAAAAAAAAAAAGTTAGATTACTATGAAATATCTGTTTAAAATCTCCCACATCATCATCTGCCCTTTAAGTGACCCATCATCTTACTAATTTCTAAAGGTAAACATTTTTTTTCTACAAAATTAAAAGATAGATTTCCTCCTGAATCTTGCCAAGAAGTACTGATGAGTTGAAGATTGAACCTCATGTTGGCAGCTATGCTTTGTTAAGCTGCTGGTCCTACCTATTTCATTTTTTTTCCTTCTCTGTCCGAAAAGGCACATAGCAAGGTTACCCCCCTCTGTGCTCCCTACTTTTTGTTGTTATTGAACCCTTCGCTCAAGTTTTCTGTCAGTCAACTAATCCAAATGAATTTTCTTTTAGAAGAGGCACATATCAAGGTTCCCCCTTGTCTATCTTTCTTTTTATCAGAGCAAAAATACCAGTCTTTTGTGATTATGCATTGTTCCACAACACAGAAAATCTCTTTGCAAAAAGGCTGTAACTCACAACATTGTTGCTTTGCCTTTAGATTTTCTTTCACAACCTCAGACACGATTTAATTGAAATGACACTTAATATTTTTTTCCAGTGTCCTCTGTAAACATAAATGCATGAGTATTTGTCATAGAAGATGCTGGTCCTATCCATCTGTAATGATATGCAGAAAGCAGCATTGACAGAGACTTCAGAGTCTATTTTTTGTGAAGCTTTAGTATCTCTGTTTATTTTAATATAAACACCCAGAGGAAGAGTAATTTCAAATGCACATTTTCGGAACTTGTGAAATAGAAAAAGTGAGTCATATGACCAAACAGAACTCCACAGATGTTTATATTGTGCACTATATTTTGTAATCAGATCTATTTTGGTGACAGGAACACAATGTACAGATATTTGCATGTATTTTATGCTCACTGTGTCACACTTGTTGTACAATTCAAGTTAGAGACTACAGAACCGTGTTTTAGTAAGACAATCTTTTACAGAAACTTTGGAATCACTGCGAAAATTATCTATTTGTAAATAAACTAAGGCATTTTATACATTACTTAGTGTCTGTGCTGTTATTGATGCCTCATTAAATTTATCTCTGCTCCTCATCACTCATTGTCACTCACTGACATTAACACCATATTTATAAAACTGCAGGCCATGGGTTGAAAATGTTTAGTACACCATCTGCTGTTTCAAATCATCCTGAAAATGGTAAAGTCATTGCTGATAAGGAGTCATCTGTTTGGGTCTTACTTAATTCAATTCAATTTTATTTATATAGTGTCAAATCACAACAAAGTTGTCTCAAGACACTTTACATATAGAGCATGTCAAGACTACACTCTATAAATACATTTATAATTTAAATTTATCGGAACCCAACAATTGAAAGCAATTCCCACATGAGCAAGCACTTGGCGACAGTGGCGAGGAAAAACTTCCTTATAACTGGCAGAAACCTTGGATAGATCCAGACTCAGAGTCAGAGTCAGACTCTATGGGCTCTATTTTGGTAGACCAGGCGCAGGTGCCTATGGGGTGTTGCCAGCGCATTTTGCAATTTTCGTGCACGGTGCAGTCCAGCGCAGCGCGGCGCACCCATGCCCCCGTCCCTCCCACCAGCACAAGTGGCAAAGAGGGAGGAGAGAAGGCATGAGTGGGTTCAACACAGCCGAATGTAATCTTCACCAATCAAATGAACATCTCTTTAGATCACGTTAAGAATAAAGATTAGAACAGAGAAATATGGGCATCACAGGGAAAGCCTTAAGACACTGACTGATTTACATTTATTCAGCGAGTGTCTCTCTTTTTTCTTTTCTTTAATTTCATTAGATGAGAGAAGCTGAATATATACTCCGTATCAGATGCCGTGGCTGTTTGTGGTTGGCTGAGAGATGTGAACTAGTTAGTTTGCATCACACTTCCAGCTGCCGACAGGTTGACTTTCCATTACGCATGACAAACATCTTTGATCTGACATCAGATGTGACTGGACAATTATGCTGGTTCAGACGGTTACATTAAATAGTGTTTGCTGTGATTGGTGCGCTGGATGAAATTACTACTTTGCGGGGTGTGCCACGAAATTAGAGCCCTATATGTTAAACTATGTGTAAGCTATATGTAAGTGTTTTAATAGTGATACTATTAATAATACTAATAATAATAATAATAATAATAATAATAATAATAATAATAATAATAATAACAATAACAATAACAATAACAATAACAATAATAAAAATAACATTAAAAAAACAATACAAATAATTGCTCTGAGTGTCTGCGAGACAAGAAAGCACAAAGACTCTGGGGAAGGTGGCAAGTTAGTAAAAGACATGAATTGAGCATGGATGCAGAACATATAGAGAGAGAGATGAAAGAGAGGAGCTCAGTGTGTCATGGAGTCCGCCAGAAACCCAAGCCTATTTAGCAGCATAACTAGGGGCTGGTCCAAGGTGAGCCTGAGCCAGCCCTGACTATAAGCTTTATTGGTTTCCCAATCTACTTTTAGAGATTTTTGGAACCACCAGTAGGTCTGTGTCCTGAGACCTTAATGGTTTAGTCGGATAGTAGGATACTACCAGCTCTTTAAGATAAGATGGTGCCTGGTCATTAAGCACTTTGTAGGTAAGAAGAAGGATTTTGAATTCAATTATAGATTTTACTGGTAGCCAGTGCAGAGAAGCTAAAACTGGAGTTATATGATTGCTTATCCCAGTTCTTGTCAGTACATGTGCAGCGGCATTTTGGATCAATTGCAGACTCTTCAAAGACTTTATGGTGCA
>JAQNCA010000019.1:652248-663457 GCA_029783725.1 Acanthurus tractus | reverse complement strand
TGTAAAGTGTCTTGAGACAACTTTGTTGTGAATTGACGCTATATAAATAAAATTGAATTGAATTGAATTGAATTGAACTCCCCCTATTCACAAACCCGGTAGTCCGTTGTGACTTGTGACATTTCACCAAGCATCACTTTTCCTTCCGAGATTGTGGTACACTATTAATGTTGAATCATACAGTTCAGGGAACTCAGACACAGATAAAGTCAAATTTTCCGCTATATTTGTTTTGCTGATCTAATTGGAGTAACTTCTTGGTTGTTTCTGCCAACATCATATACAGCTGGCACCTCACTGGTTGTGCTTTGAAAAGTCAGTGGCAAACTAGGTCAAATTTCAGTTAGAACTTTCAACACAATGGTCATGGGGGAAATCTAAGCAGTGTGTCACGCAAAGGGTTGTGGTGCCTCTCTGCCCCCTCTCCATTCACAGCTTGATGCTGGACATGTGTAGAGACCTTTATACATGCATAAGTTCAGTAAATTGCTTGTTCCCACATGCACTCGTCTGTAAATAAATACGGTCTATATATACCAGAACATTTAAAATTTTATTTTCACTCGATATGATGCACATAGCATCGTACTGTACAATGTACTTCATTGTGTCAGCAGTTTAGATGCTGAGGTATGTTCCTCTCCCCCTTCAAACTAATGCTTCCAAGCAAAGGGGTTTTTCGCATGCAGCTGGATGTTCTCTCTCTTGGACTATTTTATTTTTTTAAATAGACTGTGGTGTTGCTAAAGTAGTGAAGTGCCTTCTACACACAGCAGTGTACAACATTTTATTCACAGCAGTGATATAGCTTGTCTGTTTGGACATAACCTGCTAACAAAATTTAAAAGAAAAAACAATTAGAAATGGAGACAAGTTTGCTGTTTAATCCAGCTTGTGTTGGTTAAATGCAACTGATAACTTTTACTTGCAAGAAGTGCCAACACTCAATCCATGAAGATGCTGAAAGAAACCATTTGATTGAAGTTTGATGTTCTACTGAGCAGGACAGAAACCATTTGTTTGTTTTGATCCTCAGAGAGAGACTGTGAGTCACACTGATGGGATCTCCGTGGGATTTTATTGTTCCCATTCTCCTCCCTGCCCCATGGGGTGATGGGTACAGTTTGTTCCCACTCAGCTGGAGCAAAAGTATCTATTTTAAGATCATTCATTGACTCAGACATGACTGATGGGGCAGTCAAGTGTAGGGGTTTTACCCTTAAGTGGCTCAAGGAGCAAGTAAGGTTAGTTCCTTAAGGAATGAAGTGAACACCCTTTTTCTTCCCCCACTTTTGAATCCTCTGTCTCATTGGACAAATATTCTCTTTCCCTAAAACTTCCTCTTTTCCTCTCCATTTGAATGGGAAATACGATGAAACCACAGCCTCTCATCCTCTCTGGAGCTTTGCTTGCTTTTGTCTTTGTTTGTACTCCCTCTACTTCAGGCGTTTCATAAACATGAGACATCCAGCATATCCTTGGTGGTGACTTTGACTTGCCTGGTCCCATGTGTCCCACAGCGGATCAGAGGCGCTGAGTATGTGACGAATCATGGGGAGTTAATCTTTTCAAACCAATGATCTTTTTCTTTTCCCATTTAAGGCTTTAGCACACAAACTGTAAGAAGACACTGTAAATTACTGGATCCATTTGACCGCCCAATGAAGACATGTTGATGAATCATTTGATTTAACTTGTAGACTGAGCTTGGAAGGAAAAAAAATGTTTTTTTTCTGTCACATGATTTAAAAGAATATCACTATTATCTCAGGGTCTGTCTTGACCTGCAGGCCTCAGGGAGCAACCATTGTGAAGATATATAACGTTTCCTGAATGTTGTTTCTCAAGTTGTGTTACATGTTTTGCATGATACATAACCTTAAAGCTTTTATGTTACTGAATACAAATACTTTAGCTCAATATAAACAAATTTAAGTGGCATTGCTGTCATATGATCAGACTGACTCAAACTCACTTGTTAGGTTTCAGAAACAGCAGTTTTGTGTCAGACACAGACCATTTAAGGTCTACATGTACAGCTTAGGGAACAATGTTCTGAATGAGATGCAATTAGAAAGATGAATAAAGTAGTTTTGATATATATTTTTTATATTTTGTAACCATACGCATGATGATAGCTATATATTTTTTAAGTATTCTATAACATTTTCCCTCATATTTACTCCAATGTTCTTAATCCTGTTGGACCCAGAGGTGGTCAGGGTCCTCATTATAAAAATGTTCCACAGAGGTTATTTTTACATCATGATCCAATAATAAAGCCTGGCATTGAGTTCTGGAACGGGAAGAATTCTTGGTTGTTGGTTCCAGAAGTGATCAAAACACTAAAATACCCATGAGGTCAAGATGGAAAAGAAAACAGAATTTTGAGCTCTTAATTGTGTTTCTTTTTCAACAACATCCTCTTTAGCTTCCCCCTACCATTAGCAGCAAGGATCACAGAGTTTTGGGCTCTGTGATTGCATGTTATTGTCAAAGTGAACCTTTGAAATCATACTTGACTTACACCTCTTAATTTTAAACTTAAATGTAGTGCACTGGTGTGTACCTTATTTAATTATTTTTTTAAAATCATAGAATAGCGTCATCAATTTTACACCTAAATGAAAATTTGATTTTAAAGTGCATCTTTGGTTTTACATTTTTCTGATGCAGACATGTGTTTTAATATTAATATTAATTTCAATATCAGCAGTCATAGACTGCGGTGTAAACCATCAATTTTATTAGACTGGCAAACATTCTGTGTGTTTTCAGGGATGCTTTTCTGGCTCAATATTAGTCAACAATAAAGGAAACATTTGCTCTCTGATGTATTATTTTTAAAAACAGTTTTCCTTCCTTCAGTAATCTAAACCTAACACAATAGAAATCACTTAGGAAATATGTGACTCCCTGTTGCTTTTTCTTATTTATATGTTGCATCTTCTTTAGTAACCACATGAAAATTAATGTGTAACTACCAGTATTGGAGCTACTTCTCAAAAGACCATTCGTATCATCACTACCTGATAAGTCTGCATTGCAAAGATCTTTGAATGCAGTGGCTTTGCGAGACATAATGTTAGGTTAGTACAGAAAAAATCTGAAGTTTAATTAAATTATCACTACCAGAACTTAAAACCATGCACGTCAACCAACAAGTCATCCCATCTAAACAGCTAAATAATTTCCCTTTATATAGAAATTTGCACATTTTTTTCAGTTAATTTAATTGAAAAGTTTAATAGATAAAACAATTAATCATTATGACATTTAATTTCATAATGTTCAAAATAGGGATACCGATGCTGGTATCGGGTATCGGTCCAAACCGGCATGAGTACTCGTACTCATAAAATTGCCACCGATACCACTTTTAAAATCACAGATGCTCTTGCCGAGTATATTGCCCTGGATGACCAGCCACTGTCTGTGGATAATATGGGATTCTGGCGTCTTCTCTGCATACTGGAGCTGAGGTATCAGATTCCTAGCCATACCCATATCACAGACACGGTGCTACCGAAGCTGCACGACTTGAAAAAACACTTGTGAAAAAACACATCCACAACCTGTTGCATGATGTTAAAACTTTAAGCTTCATCACAGACATTTGGAGCAGCAGCGTCAGCCCAATGTCTCTCATCAGCCTGACTGCAAAGTGTCTGTGGCAGTGCCATGTTTATAGAAGCACTAATGTTGAATGTCAGTATATGGCAATTTTGTTAAATTTGTGCTAGTATTGCAGTGAAACTCGTGACAGTCACCCATGTACACGAACAACATACTGAGGAATGTTGTTCAAATAACAGACAATATTTATGGAAAAATAAAAAAAAATTCTATGTAACTTCATGTGTAATGGCGTAAGTACTCGGTATCGGTGAGTACTCAGATCCAAGTATTGGTATCGCATTGGTTTGAAAAAAAATGGTATCGTTGCATACCAGTTCAAAATATACCTAGCTATGTAGGATCAGTTTTCCTAGAAAAGGTATTTAAAAAGTGAAATTCTTTTCATAGCCGTTTAAACAGCACCACTTAAATACTTCTATGTCTAATATGAATAGAGTGTCTTTTTTCTACATTAAGATAAGGTGAAGAAGTCCAATAACAGACCACCTTCCTCCCAGCTGCACTCTGCACAGTAAATTTACTCAGCAAACTCACAGTCTACTCCAAATGCTGGAATAGGACATAGCACCTATACACGGTAATTCACATTACTGAAGATGGCAAACAAGTACTTTTTTCCAAAACTTCACTGATTCTTTTATCTGGTTTACAACTAATTAATACATTACATAGTGCTTGTTCAATGGTTGCTGTTCAATAGTTTTAGCAGTTGTTTTAATGAAACAATATGGTATATTTTTTCGCCTCTATGAGAACAAATTGTTGTTTTATTAGTCAGTTTTAGTATTGAAGATATAAAATGTCTTCAAGGTTCAAGGTTAAAGTTTCATTTGGGTGTTCATTTGTGGTATTCATAGAGCTCTGGACACAACTCAGCTGGAGCCAGAGGAATTCTAAAAATAAGGTGGTGAGAAAAAATGCAGCTCCGAAATGGACCTAGAGACTTTTCTATAGACATATATAGTGCTAGAATACTACGTTCTTTCACATCATTCTTTTACCATCTCACTTATTTAGCCAACCCTCTACTCCCCCTCAGACTGACCCCTATCTTCATGGTCTAACCCCCCACTTCCTGTCGTATTTTAGGGAAGGCTCTGTTGGAGCGTGAGAATGCTTTCGGGGCATGCTGTTTTGACCCAGTGGTATTTAAAGCAACATACACACATGGCTTCGACTGTTTCGGTCAAAAACCTCACATGGCCTGAGATTTTTAGGGATCTTTTAGGATTCTCGTACCTTTTGTTACAACTTGAAACATATCCAATTGATTTTCTGATTTTAGATGAAATAGTCATGTATTTTACTTAGACCTAAACAGTGAACTTTCCCCTAACACTGGTTTAATTAAAAAAGGAAAAAGGTATTCTTGTTCTAACCATTTATTTAACCACAAGAGTGTTGTTAATAGTTTCCTTGTGTATGAAGCACATTGCAGGGGCATGGTGGCTTAAACATATCAACAGCCCGACCGAAGGCTCACTACAACTTCAAGCCATTACAACCTCTGTCATTACAGCCAGTCTACAGCCCCACAGCTGTCAGTCATCATACCTTCAGTCAAATAATGCCTCCCAGACACAGAAACTAAAGTGGTTGTTGTGGGGAAGTATGAGGGGTGGCAAAGCAGACCTCAGATTGGACAATTTAGAGTGGGATTTAATGACTAGACCTCCCTGGGCATTTCTCATGGTAAACATCTCCCAGAGTTCTCCCACAGTTGAGCTGGCTCACCTCCAGGACGCCCTCACCACAGCCTCCTTTCAGAGCCTGATCAAGTGTCCTCTGCCTTCTCTGGGCTGAGCATTACCTCACCTCCCCTCACAACCACTGGAGTTCCAGTATTCATCACAAGCTTTGGCTTGCAGCCGTAGCACAGTCTGGTCAGATTAGTGGTTGTCAGGCTGATGGCTGAGCATAGTGGTGGTTGTGTTCTGTGGGTGGCTGGTCTGCTCTGTAATTTTTATGTTGGCATTTTTACCTCAAAAATGGACAAGCACAAACACATGCACACACACATACGCTCACTTTTGTCAGTTATATGAGTAATTTACATAGACTTAATAGACTTACCCTAAACCCCACCCTCACCTTAACCACTGACCCAAAAGGCTTTTTGGGCCAACACAGATTTTTCCCCTAATTGCACTTGCTGTCCCCTGGTAACTGCTCTTTAGTCTGGTGTGTCCCCAAAATCATAGCACAAATTAGACCCCACCCCCACCCCCAACCCACACACAGTGCAAAAACTATGGTCATTGCAAACAGACACAGATTAACTGTTGATGGTGCGCTTTGTGGCAGAGAAGTGTTTAGAAACTTCAAATGTTGCAGTTTAGCTAAAAACTGTACACTTTCTTCAAGGCTGTATGCAGGAAGTGTATAGAAATTACCGTTTAAGAGGAGAAACTGGTGAAAACAATAAAACTGTGATAGATATCTACATTTTTAGGTGAGATCTGGATTCTGAGATCTGTCAGAGTCTAAGATCACATTTCACATAAATGCATGATCAGGAGATATATAACTTGTTACAGCTCATATTAAAACAGGCACTATGTTAGCCGTTGAGAAATTCTTCAAAACAAGACAGCATTAATTGCTTTGAGCATGCCTAAAAATTACCTTTGAATATTTTGGTTTAAATGAACAAGACCTCCAGTGTGCCGTGTGAATTATGTCTGATGTGTGTAATAATCAGAAGGAGGTCAGGGTCAGTGGACAGGTTGATGAAATGTCAGATTGATCGTGTAACCACTGTACTCTCTTTCCAGAAGTTTTTCTTACAGCTACGACAGGATGGTTGGTATATAACAATTATACTGGCAACTGATCCTTTGACATCCCTGCCCCTTGAAAACTGACTTGCCAATCAAATCGAGCATCTGCCAGTGCAGATCAGGGTCTAAAAACTGTGTGGCTATGGTCCATAGGCTCTCATGCAATTGTTTCAGATTTCCTTTATTGCAAGACTGGTTTTGTAGACTTAAATCAATTGAATATTGTGCCAGAGGCTCTTTCATTTCTCTGTCCTAACCTCTTCAGGTAAGAAGTGTCACTGATATGTTTCTTTTCATTTAAAAAAATCTAAGATTTAATGCTTAAAATGGTAGTCTATGGATAAAAATTTAATTGCCTTCTCATTTTTCAAAAAAAATGATTACATTTCCCCACAAAAGTTCAACTGATGGAGTAATCCTATATAAAAAATCTAGTAGTCAAAAATTATGCCAGAAGGGGAGAAGTTTATGTCACCTAAAATTTGGTGCATTTAAACTGTCAAATAAAAAGACAAAATCAAAAGAGGAAAGGATAAAAGTAAGAAGTACCTGTGAAAAGTTAAGTACAGGTAAAGTCTTTTTTGTCACACACACCCTGAGGGCAAACTCAATCCAACATAGTGATATTGAATATCTGCATTTAACCTATTCATGATGGATGCAGTAGGTAGGCATTGTACAGAGTTATGCAACCAAATCCAGCTCTGAGTCAGTCAAGGTTACTAAATGAACTAAGATAAATATATGTGATGGTGAAAGAAACTGGAGAACCTGAAGCAAACCCACCAGCATGGTGAGAACATGCAAACTCCAAACAGAAAGTACGAGAGCTTAACACTAGAGTTAACCACAAAACCATGGACACAGATGCTATTTACAGGGTTTGATAACAATATTACCTACACAACACATATTTATTTGCAAATTCATGACTTATTGAGCAAATGTCTACAACAAAAAAGCATTGGTTAATTTCATCCTGGCTATCAATGTAGCAAGTGACAAGAGAGACTATCATCATTTGTCTCCATTTGCTTAATGTCATAATAATTTTGCAGAGACAATTAAATCAACATTTAGAAAGCCCAGTCATTTGTCTTTCTGTAAATCAAGTCAGAAGGCAATCTTGGGTATGTACAATCAAACAGTCTGCCTGCATCAATTATTCATACGTTGAGTGATGATAAACAAGTCTGTGACTTCATGCCTCTAATGTCCTGCAGTGGGAGAAGTGATTTCCTGGATCAGCTACTGCGCACTGCAGATTGTTGTTCAGGCTGTCTTTGGCTTAATTTGTGTTCCCTCGACTCTGACATCACTCCAGCTCTGAGCTGACTGTATGACTGACAATCTGCTGTTTTTTGTGTCTAAAAATGCACCACATAAACACATTAGTTTATTTGTACAGTACATTCATTTGAGCATGTAAGATTCTGAGATTGTAATGCAGTGCAGAGAATTCCTTCAAGATGCTGTTTTGTGGCCATTACCTATGTTGCATACGTTGTTATATATATATATATTTTTATACATGTATGTATACAGCTTGAATTTGAAAAGGAAAAATATTTTTTTGTTGCTTTTTGAACATTTTTTCCCTCTCCTTTCCTCTCTCTTGTTAAATCCAGCATGCTTGTTACTTGTTGTGATTACCTGCCTTCTGCAGGCATGTTAATTGGGCAGACCACTTTGATCATCCTTATTCTTTCATTATAGTCTGTCCTGTATTAGAGAACGCATACTATAATTTTAACTTCTCTGTAATTGCTACCAGACAAAATAAGATTGGATATTTTTTTTCACTGAATGTACTTGTAATCATACTCTTTGGCATAGCCTGCTGTGGCTTTTTCTGGTACGCTGACACTCATAATCACAAACCTGCCATTTCATTCTCATGTAGTTTTCAATAAATTCCAAATACAGTAGAAATACTGATTTTACTAAATGACTCTGCATTTTGCAAATGCCAGATTGCGAGCAGCCCCTCCTCTTTTACTCAGTCTACTGCAGACTCTAGCTGCTTTTAAGGAGGTCTTTATAGACCAGACATGGTTGTACTAGTCTTTGTGCCATTGGATTCCGCGAAGCTGACTATGCAGAATGCATGCAAGTTTGTATGAGACTTTCTACTCCATGTATGTTTAGTGTAGCTATCATAGCAGCTTATGAACATTAAAAGCAACACATAGTAGGGATGATGGAGCATTTTTTTGTGTGCAAAGTAGCAGACTAAAGAAAACACATCTTTAAAATCACATCTTTGATGGCTCCTTGCTTGGTGTGAGCCTGTTTGATGTTAAGCAGTGTTTTTGGTGCTACAGTGAACACTACAGACAACTTTCAGATTTACATGCTGCTTTGGCTGGTATTTTTGTTTTAAAGGAAACCTGAAGGCTTTCAAGAGACTCTTTATTAACACAGGAGAATTAGAGTGGGAGATGTTCTGAATATAAAGATGTTTGGGATATTTTAAATTTATATATGTATACATTTTTTGTTTGAAACTTTATGTTGACTTAATTTTTAATATTTCATCACCTCAACACAGCCCTGATTTTTTGTTTCTGACAACCAATTTCTAGTTTGGTAAGAGCAGGTAAGTTGTAATTTATGAACTCCTTTTTGCCCATCCATTTTCTTCCATCAGATAAAATTGACAGGGGCTTAGTCTTGTTATATATGTAAGTTTGACCGCAGGGGTAACTCCCACCACTGAGCAACGAACCATTCCTTCCTTATCATGTCAGTAATCCACTGCCCACTTGCTGGGTAGACAAAGTAACAACTCAGTCAGGGGCGCTCCATATTGTGTCAGCCAAGACAGAGTGTGAAGGAGCAGAAAAACTCCTCAAGTACACTGTGTGTGTTTGTGTTTGTAAGAATAAATGATCTTTATGAGGATGCCGGTTCACAAAGTTAGAAACAAGAGCCCAATTCCACAAACTGAAGGTTTTGGCCGTTGCTTTTTTTCCTACTAGAAAGTGTTATTGTGTTCAGTAAAAATTTTGATATTATTTGTGATAGGCATGTTTGCATGTTTTCAGTTAGTCATTCAGCACATTTGCATTTTACCTCTCGTTGAAGGAGCACACTTGTCTAGAATTTGAATTGCCTACTCAAACACAAGAGACCCACAGGAAACACTATATGTACTAGAGACAATGCAGAAGCTTGCAAATCCACACATTTCACATTTCAATGACAGTGTACAATGAGCCAGCTAAATGGAATTCAGCCTTTACATATGATATATAATTGTACTTGTAAGTCTTAAAAAATGCTCCCTCCCCAAAATGAGAAAAGTGCATCCTCTCCCTGTCTTAGTTGCTCTACCTTTGGAAAATGTGTAACCACACACTCTGTTTCATATGTGCTTCCTTTTTGACATTAAGAGGGGAATAGCCATACCTCTAGCTAGGTGACATTCCCAGTGGTGGTTGTTTGTGCTGCCCCCCCAATCCGTGTGTGTTCACCCCTCAGTTGACATTGTTTTCCTCACTAAAGGGCTCCGGTAGATCAACGAAGATGCTTAATGTGCTGCAGGGTGTATATTTGTAATCATTGCACATAGAAAGATGTACTAGTTCTTTAATGAATCCCTGCATGCATAGTTTTTCACCACATTTTGATCTACAACCAGTAAACGCAAAATATTAACATTCAGTGTTAAGATGTCTACCTATATTTCTATAACAGGGCTGAATAAGTCGATATGTATATATGTGTATTCTCTTTATATGTCAGCTAATTATTTCAGTACACTTGGCTCTTGTGGTCACTGTAGTGGTGTTTATTGAATTTATTCGATTGAATTAATAGAATCCTTAAGTATGAAAAGTGATTATCCTAGATTTCTTTGAATGAAAATCATTTAATGGTAATAAAAAGATGGAACTTGGATCAAAATGCAAATTCAGGATGGAACATAAATGCTACAGATGATAGGAAAGATTAAAACTTTTTAGTTTGCAGGCAAATCATCTGATTGCCACAAGTCATGTTTGACTTTGTAGCTAATACCACATGACAAACACAACCAATCCTCTCATGGGCACAGTCTGCATCTGTCAGTTGACTTTCTCATTATATTGTGAAAATAGCTGCTGACAGGAATGGAATTACACAGAATGCATATAAATAACAGCCGAACTTACATGTTAGTCTCAAGAGAACCAGAAAGGATGGAGGATAAAATATGGACTTAAGACTGCAGGAAAATAAAGGCACCCATTGGAGGGGAATCCACAAGATACACCTTTGCTTGTGAATTGTGTTCTTTTTTTGAAAAACAAAGCTTCATTCTAAACAAATTTTTTTTATAATAATATAAAATAACATTATAATTTTTTTGTTTAATCCTAAAAAATGACTACTTTTTCTATTTATTTCATTTATTCTCAAATTTATCAAAATATTTTTAAAACAGCAAATTAATTTGTTTGGATTTGGGGCTGATAGCATGAAAGAGGGAAGATTGTGACTCAACACAAAAAAACAACAAAAAAAGCAAACTGCTTAATTAGTGTCAATTGAATTCAAGTCAATTCAATTTTATTTATATAGCGTCAATTCAAGTTCTCTCAAGACACTTTACATATGTCGAGCATGTCAAGACCACACTCTATAAATACATTGATTATTTAAATGTATAGGAACCAAACAATTGAAAGCAATTCCCACATTACCAAGCACTTGGCGACAGTGGCGAGAAAAAACTATCTTTCAACAGGCAGAAACCTCGGACAGATCCAGGCTCAGAGTGGAGCAGGATCTGACGGCACCGGTTG
>JAQNCA010000019.1:634342-645315 GCA_029783725.1 Acanthurus tractus | reverse complement strand
GGACAACTCCCCCTGGTGCGCCGCCACGCCCATCTCGGCACACCCCGGTCTACCAAATTGCCAAATCGGCTGCGCACAGTGTTGCAGCAGACAAAATTACCACTGCGGAGGGTTCGCCAGGCTTCGCCGCCCTGCGCCGCCTTGAGTTGCGCTGCGAAATTAGAGCCCAGTGAGTGTATTCCCTTACAACCTTTATCATTCTTTACAGTTCTTTTTATTTCAAAGTTTAATGTGCATGTTTGTAGTGCAAGATCTTGATCAAGCTGTAAGTAGCATAACTTCAGTAAATTTTAATATTCAAACCAAACTTCTTTAGGTTAGAATCTTTTGGTTCTCAGGTTGTAGAAAGTTTGGGCATGAACTGATATAAGGAGAAATATTTTAACTTTTGAAGATACACATTAACATATGTAGATTGGTTAAATAACATTTCAGTTTGAGTGAAATTTAAAAATGAATTGTGTGTTTTGTTCACCAAAACTGACGTAAAATTGCTATAGGAGGGGATCAATTGCACTAAGCCTGTACTATGTATTTATGTACAGTACATATGTGGACTAGGAGGGGATCAATTGCACTAAGCCTGTACTATGTATTTATGTACAGTACATATGTGGACTAGTTCTAAGACTGTGAAATTTAAACTTTTGCTTTGTAAGAATAAAAATCAGAATCACAAAAGACCTTTTTAAATATAATTTGTCTAGATTTCAAATATGCCACCTCTTGGCAGCAGAAACCTATTGGGCATATTAGAATTTTAAAGCCCCTTCATCATCTGCCTCTTCAAGACTGAATCAGGACCAAGGGTGTGCCTTAATCACATATGACTGATAGTTATCGAAGAGAGTCATAGCTGTCTTCAGATTTTGATTTGAATCTGGACTGGTTATCAAGCTCCTCTCCAGTGGAACAATCTTCCAATTTCAGTCTGGGAGGCAGACACCCTCCCCACATTCAAGAGTAGGCTTAAAACCTTCCTTTTTGATAAAGCTTATAGTTAGGGCTGGCTCAGACTCACCTTGGACCAGCCCCTAGTTATGCTGCTAAATAGGCTTAGGCTACTGGGGGACTCCATCACACACTGAGCTCCTCTCTTTCATCTCACTCCCTATATGTTCTGCATTCATGCTCAATTCACGTCTAACTTGCCACCTTCCCCAGTGTCTTAGTGCTTTCATGTCTTGCAGATACCCATGGACTGAGGTTGCACCAGGATTGCTGATCCAAGCTGCGCCTTCTACTGTGGCTCTGCTTGATACTCAGAGTAATTATTATTATTATTATTATTATTATTATTATTATTATTATTATTATTATTATTATTATTATTACAATTGTTATTATATTTACATTGTTATTAGTATTCTTAATAGTGTAATTATTAAAACACTTACAAATAGTTTACAAATAGTTTAACATATAGATCTATCTTAGCTTTTGGCCTTGCTCTCTCTCCACCTTTCCTCCACCTTAAGTAGTGCTTGCTCATGTGGGAATTGCTTTCAATTGTTGGGTTCCTATAAATTTAAATAATCAATGTATTTATAGAGTGTGGTCCTGACATGCTCTATATGTAAAGTGTCTTGAGACAATTTTGTTGTGAATTGACGCTATATAAATAAAATTGAATTGAATTGAATTGAATTGGTTTAAGACTCTCATTCTTCTCAAAAGAAAATAGTCTATTCTTACTATTCATGGGGGAAAAAAATAGCAACTCAGGGTTTCTTCTCAGCACCGTTTCAACACAGTATCATAATTTTATTGTTAAATCAAATTTTTAGAGACGAAATTTTCAGTCTTACTCTTAGCTGGTACATATTAATCTTCAAAGAGATTCAACCCCTACTATGCTGTTTTATAGAAGTATTGTATTACAGAAGTATATTATAGAAGACTAGATATGTTTGATATGCCATTATAAACGGCTTTAACCTCCTGAAACCCTGCACAGTCATATGAGGACATTACATTTTTGCCTTTCTGCACCATGTTACTTTATTTTCTTTAAACTTTTACCCATGGTCCCCATATAAAGACATCACTTTTTGCAAAAACTACTCCCTGTGCAAAGACAAAGTTTAGTTATTAATACAACTACACTTATAATACTTTAATAATGAAACTATAAACTAATAGGTATATAACCTATTATATGTATTAGGGTTAAAAACTTAGGTCCTACTTATCCCAAATAGCGAGGAGAAATAAAAAAAGCATACCAAATAAAAGCTCAGGTCTCAGGAGGTTAAAGTAGCTTTTATTGAGCTTTTTTTCTTGAAAAAAACAAGATTTTATTTGTATTAAAATAACTGCACTAATTGAATTACAGATCAGTTTTTGTTTGTACTTGTAAATGATGAATCTATCAGTCATGGCAAAGTCAGAGAGTCACAGGGTCTGTGTTTGGGTTAATATTATTTACCTTATATGTGCTCTCATTAGGCAATATTATTTAAAAAACACATATATTTTAGTCTAATTGTTACCCACTATATCATAAATAAAGCTAGATGAGACCAACCAGTCAATTGAACTTCAAGCATGTCCAGAAGATGTAAGCTGCTGGATGACATTCAATTTTTTTCTTCTAAACTGAACGGTGCTGGTATGGTACTGATATTACAAAGGGTGGTGATAAATGCTTAGCACATTACAAGGATACAATTGTCATCCATGGAGGACCTGTCTATAGACAGCAGTGTAAGAAGAAGGTAAACAAGCTCATAAAGGACCCCATAGCCACGGACTGCCTAGTTGTCTGACAGAGAGCAGAGTGTCAGGAGAAAAGTTTTAAATATACTTACCAGTAAAATATGATAGAATGTTTAAGCATTTCTAAAGAAGAACTAAATAGGTGAGAGAAAATGAGAAAATGGATGGTATGTGTTATTGTAGTATAAACTGAATGATTTTGGACCAGCAAATAAAGAGAAAATGGTGGGGAACTGGTACTTTTGCATTTTTTGTCATCGACAAAGTAAGAGTTGAGTCACTAATAGCTGACAAATAAATTTAATTAGATCCAGGAAGTGTAGTGATTCCCACCCTGGGAGAAGATAAGAGCTCATTCCTACTCCTCTTTGATGAATCAACCTCATGACCTCCTATGTAACTCAGGCCTGCTCCGGATCAAATGTGGCCCCACTGTGTGATGAGCAGACTTTACAAAAAACAAAACCCTCCTCCACAGAATGTCTACACTTCTTAGTTCAACAACCCTCATACATCAGCGGGAGTTCCCCCACAGGAAAACACAAGCAGACATCTTGAAACATCCACAATGTTTCTAATGTCTTTAATGCTACTTAAACCAATTATTGTGTTAACAAATCAAAAGATGTGGAGATAGCTTTTTCTATGCATTTTGCAGAGCCCGTTTACCGCTATGTTTCACGTCAGAATGTGCATTGTTGTTTTGTTTGTTTATATTAAGTAATAAAGCGCTAATTTATGATGTGTTTACAACTACATAAATATTACATACTACAAAAATGCCACACATACTACTGCATAGTAGAGAAGTTAAAAGATGATACTGCAGATACTAAGTAGTTATCATAACACATTTTAAGCCATCATTTTTAAGTTTAGAAAGTTCAGGATTACAGAGAAGAACATGACATCTCCACTGAAGCTTTAAGGGGGGCAATAGGTCAAAAATGCAGAAGTTCATTTTGGAAAAATCTCATCATAAGTCCTTTGGGTTTTAATAACTGTTTCCTTCCAAGGCTCATCAGGATGTAGCCACAAACAAAGAATCCCTAGGGATAAACTGACACAGTCACACCAAATTGGAGGTACTCTAATATCTGCAGATAGAGTCTATGTGTTTACCCCCTACAAACATATTTGGGTGAAAGTGAACTTATTATCTGGCAAACATCTTATTAACTCTTGTGCACTCATGGATGTGGATAGTTGTCTTCACCATATTGTAAATTGAACCATAGTTTATATTTGAACTTAAGGCAACTGTGAGATTTGATTGCAAGACTAAAACTCAACTTATATGACTCAATGACACCAAGTTAGGCTACACCGCACTGTACTGAGAGGAAGCATGAGGGTGAGAAAAAATCTATTATATTCCCGGTGGGAAAAAGAAAATCCTTTTGAAGATGTAATGAGATTTACATGGTCTCCTCAACCTTCTTTGCTCTTCTGGAGAACGTGCCTAACATTTTTCGTTCCTTGGAAAGTTGTAAAAATATGAATGTTTGTCTGATAATTTAAATCAGACACAGTGGTGCTCTGGGCTGATGGGCTGTTAGGATACCCCGCGGGCTGTGCTCTTCACTTTTATAAGGCATCTGTTGAAGAGTCAGGTTGTAGTTAAAGGTAATTTGCTCACAGGGTTCATTTCAAGTATTTTACAAATGACAACATATAAAAAAAACTAATAAAACTACAGGTACTTCCTTTTTTGTTTTATTTTGCTCCATCACCTTGTCTGCTACCAACTGCCTATCCAAGCTTGGTCCTGCTTAAACAATGCAATCATCATTAGCAAGAATGACTTCTTTTCTAATTGAAAAACATTACAGTTGCTTGTAATGGAAACAGATAATGAGTGTGCACGGGAAAAAAAAAGTCACAATAAAACCGCCTTAAGTAAGCCCTAAAACAGTCAATAAAATTCAGTAAATAGTGTAACTGTCAATTTTATTACCTTATGTGAACGGAATAAATATACAAATATTAGTTAGAGGGTCACCTGCAATAGATTCACAGAAAAACAAAACTTTGGTCATCCGATATAGTGATTAATGTGATTCACACAGACATTCAAGTAATTTCAACTGTATCACTATATCTCCTATGTTTTGACTTAGCTGCTACCCTGTTGGCCTTGTAGAACAGAACATTAAGTACTTACTCTGGCCTGCTCCTGAATATTCAGAGCTGCTCATGCAGAATAGAGAAAGGGGACTGTGTTGTTGGACTGTCTTGTGTGCCCTGACACACTTTCTTCGAAAGTTGTGGTAAACAAAGTTTAAGATAAAATTTCCAGTTAATCTCAGCAGAATGTATGAGCATTTTAAAGGAGAAATTATATGACAGAATGACCAAACAGAGGGCATTGTTTTCCTTTGCAAAGATAGATGTGGGCAACCTGCTAGTATTTTGAATCTTTGACATGGAACAATTCATTATAAATTTATATACTTTGCTTTCTTTGTTTGGTCCATATAACTGAGAGACAGTTAGTAACAGAAATTACACATTGTGCTTTCAACATCTGTTGAGGATTTTTAAGAGTCAACTTATCACATGAAGTCTATGGCCCCATTTCCCTTGTCATTTCAAGTGTCTCATATTAAAAAAAAATTCAGATAAGATTTAAGAAACTTGGTCATTTTACACTCATATGACGTGAGATCATAAAGGACTTCATCCGTCTATCTGTCTTCATTTTCCTGACTACACAGGAATCTGAGGTGTATACTATGAAGTGAGATTTACGAATTAGCAAAGTATTTTGAGTCTGAAGCAAGATTTTTCTATCTTACAAATATATGACTAGATTACTAAGTTTACTTATGATGCAAACCAGCAGGCTGAGTTTAGGGTTTTGGCTTAAAATTGATTTGTCATAAAAGTACCTTTCAATAATCAGCTCCAATGACGTAGCAACACACTGTAGACAATAAATGGGCAAATGCGAGAATGAAGTGAATGAAGTGAATGAAGTGTTACAGTTACCGTGGCACTAATTATATGCAACATGCATTTTTTATTCACCATGGAGCGTATATCAATAGTGCAGAAAATTTGAGCAAGAACATTTATTTTACTTAACGGGCTGTTCTTTTTCCTACTGAACTACTGAGTGTTTTCATAGTGTGCCCTGACCATATTTGTAGGATATTATTACAGATAGTATTCAATCATTTAAAATTGTTCCACTTTGCACATTGTAAAGGCTATAGTGATTTCCTTCGTTCTGGGATAGTGAGAGTCAAGAATGCAGCTCTTGTCTGTAATATTTAAATTTTCTGCCTCTAGTTTAAAAGGAAAAATTCAAGAACCCCCAGCTGTCGGGTTAGAAATAATGTGAAAGAAAATTTACCGCCAATACGTATATTAATGTATAAAATTGGTACAATTTGTAATTTGCGTCATTTGCGTAGAAAGTGTTTTTTGCTGAAATATTTTTTTTGTATTTTTCATAGTTAACCTAACATCCGTCCTCCTGTCTAGTAATACACAAAAACACCATGAGAGTAAGAACTTCAGAACTTTTAGCAGTTTAGTTACACCAATTACAATCAATCTAGCATCAGCCAACACCTTTCCAAAGCTAATACAAATACCAGAATGACTCAGATTTATGCAGTATGAGCAAGACAGATGGGTTTTTTTTTGTATTTACAGCTCTAACTCATACTGCTCTCTCATCCATACAGAACAATGCTGGCTCACCCACATGAATCATTAAGCTTGAATTAATGAGGGATCAGATAAACACTACAGTATATTATATTTTGTGATCTTCTGTGTGGAAATTGCTATTTTTTCTAGCTTGTTTAATGAGACTGAGAACGACAGGTAATTTCAGTGTCATTATATGTAACTTTATCTACTGTTATTCCAAAGACAGAGGAGACAGACCATGGATGTACTAAGAAAATTCAACTTTGGCAGGGAGGAGTATGTGTCTTGGAGAGATTGATGAATTTACATCACTTAAACATCTGGCAAGAATGTGTCTCCAGCTACCTCCGGAGATGGTCTAAACACCAGGATTTCAGTCTGTCTTGAATTCTGCGTGGATGCATATACACTCACCTTTTCAGAGATAGTTTCATGTCTTAAATAAAAGGGTTTTTTCAATGAAGTTGGTGTATTTATAAGACATATATTCAACAGAAGTCCTGTGAGGAGTGCCCTCCTACCACCACAGACACAGATGAGAAGCAGTAATGTGGTTCACAGATCAAACAGGCCAGCTGATTACAAAGCCAGATGTACTGGCTAAGAGGGAAGTTTCTCCTCCACACACTCCACATGCAACACACTGTGTCCAAGGTCTGTTATTTCAATACATTCAACTTGATTTTAACCTTTATTGATACTGGATAATTCAAATTCCCAAAAACACATTTCACATTCTTTTCTACAGACTGTGTCTTCTGGGGGCTATGAGTTAGAGTGATGGTGGAGATTCATTTGGTGAACAGTTATAGCAGGGTGGATTTGTATATTGAATATGTAGTAATATGAGGGAGTGCATGTGTGCCTGGTAACCTTGGCCACGGCATAAAGTCAAATCTCACTTAATTTGTGAGAGTGAGAATGCTTCCCTGTCAGTGAACTTTTCTGATAAGTGCACTCAGGTCTGAAAATAGGAGAGAAAGAATGAGAAAGCTGTCTTTAAATGGAGGCTTTGTCATATACACTCATAGGAGTCATGAGTTGCAGGATTTATGGATGTTTGAATCAGAGTAGACCAGAGAGCAGTCTGGAGCTCCAGTGTCTCCAATTTGCAGTAACCTTGAAAAAAATTTGTGATATGATGAGAAGAAGGCGAGTCGAGGAGATAAAGGGATTGTGGGAGATCAGCCTTAAGGAATCTATGAGGTGGAATGTGTGATTTATGTCCATGGATAGAAAGCAAAGATAGAAAAATCAATCAAACTTGATCTCCAGTCTGCACTCTCTGATCTTGGAGCACATACTTTCCATAAGATCTAACAATCCAACTTTCACATTGTATGCCTTGTTGTTTTCTTCTATGGCCCACTTATGTTTTAAAATGGGTAAGCTAACTTGGAAAGACAAATAATTGGCAGGGGATCCTTCCCCAGAAAAACAACAAGTATAGTTAAAAACAAATTACTTGCATTTCTATAACTCCTAACCTCCTGCATTCAGTAAAAGGAAAAGAGACAGATGTTCTTAGTCAATGCACACCTCAGTATTTACACACTCTGTCCTGTCTGTCACATTTAGAACAAAGATTATACAGAATTTAAGAAAGCAGCCCCTAATCCTCTTCATGACAAAGTCTGTTAAGTATTATTTAAATTGCCATTTATAAAAAAGGACAACTTACCAGTATTTCCTCTCATTGTATACACAATTTACTCAAGTGTGAGAAAAAAAAACAATATCTTAGAGTCTTAATGAAACAGATAAAAGGCAAACAGCACCATTTTATTAAATGGTTGAAACAAAAAATGATGTCCCTGTTGACAAAAGAACCTCCCTAGTGGACAATTTCTTTCAGAGAGTTCCTAAAACTATCAGGTCCGAAAAAACCCCATATAAGCCTATGGTCCACAATATGTCCCCTCTCCCTGAGTGTTGAAATTAGGATTTGTAAAGAGGAACGAGGTCCCTGAGAACCACACACCTTGGGGACTTTTTTATCTGCATGCATTTGCACTGTTAAAATTAACTGTAAATGGACTGTACTAGATATAGTGCTTTTCTAATCTTTTAATTACTCAAAGCACTCTGCAACACAAGTTAGCATTCACCTCAGAGACAAAGAGCAGGCAGATGAGGCAGACCTCAGGAAGGAGGTAGCCAGTGGCCTGGACAACATCAACAAAACACTGCTTCCTGGCAAGCTGAAGCTATGGTGCAAGCAGTGCGGGCTACTTCCTTGGCTCATGTGGCCACTAGCATTGCATGAGGTCCCGCTCTTGAAGGTGAAAAAAAAAACTGGAGAGGCTAGTCAGCTTGTATGCAAGGAAGTGGCTCGGCCATCCCTTTGCCTCAGCAGTATTGGGCTCTCGGCAAAGGGATTTTAGAGCTGCCCGTTTACAGCCTGGCAGAAGAGTACAAGTGCGTCAAAGTCAGGCTAGAGATGATGCTACTGGACTCAAGTGATCCAGTTGTGGCCCAAGCTTCCCCCATACTGGTGACCGGGAGGAAGTGGACCCCACTGGCTGCAACTGAGCAGGCAAAGGGAGCACTCAGGCACAGGGACATCGTGGGTCGAGTCCAGGAGGATAGAGGTGGCCTTGGCCTTGGGGCAGGCACACCAGCCTGGAGCAAAGCCACTGCCTCCTCTCAGGGGCGCAAACTGGTGGTCTAGGAGGCATGATGAGAAGAGAAAACAGGAAGGTGTGCACAAGCTGTGGCACATGCCAAAAAGGCCAGTGGATGACATGGGAAGGAATAGAGAAGAGGAAGATCTCCTGGCGAGGACATTGGGAGATGGAGGCATTCAGGACAAGCTTCACCATCAGGGCTGTCTACAATGTTTCACCCTCTTCCGCAAACCTAAGCCAGTGGTATGGCGAAGACCCCACGTGCCCTCTCTGCGTAAGTCCAGCATCACTGAAGCACATCCCAGTGGTCCTGCAGCAGTACTAGAGAGCCGACGGACAAGCATGAATGCCCTCCCTTCCCTGTCATCCTGCTGGCAGGCAACATCATTTGTCCAAGAGGGCGAGGGTCAAGCCAACTTTGGCCCCATAGGACCAGATGCTGTGCGTCAAGCACATATGTATTAGGGAAGATCGGCACCTAGCCCTACACAACAGATCTTCACCCATTCACACACTAACACCAGGTGGCTTCTCTACAAAGTGTAAACTTGCTCAGGAGCTCATACACGCAAATTGACACACTGCTGCCACAGACACTGGGAGCAATTTAGAGTTCAACATCTTACCCAAGGCTGGAAAAACTGCATAGCATGAGTGTGTCTGATGGGATAGCAGCTACACTGGAGGTGTCAGGAGCTGGTTCTTGAGGGAGTACTCAGGTGCATCTTAGGTTTATAGAGAAGGGTGCCACCCTTTGCATCCAAGCACAGCTATCTTGCTTTCAGGCCACTGTTGGTACACTCTGTGACAACCATAGTCGCTGCCTGGCCCTTATTATATGCCAGCTCCCGTGGTGTCTGTGGGTTTGCAAGCGGTGTCATAAGCCACAGCTTCAGTGGGTAACCATCTTCTCCTATGGATAGAGACGGTTAGGCCTCTTTATAGAAAAGATATGCAACTGTATAAAGAGCGTATATATTCACCGATATATCAGCTGTTTGTCACAGCTCCATCCTCCAGACCAATACCAACTGCACTGTTGCACAGAATGAAGCTGTCGTGCGTCACACCAAGCCACCAAGCCACAGCATTGAGCAACACACACTTTGCATCGCTTATGAGCTGTGCATTAATTAAATTAAAGTTTTTTTCCTTAATATCGGCAAACACTTCATTGGATGGAGCCTTGATGCGCATGTGTAAGCAGTCTATGGCATGAATGACACTATACAATACAATATCCCTCTGAAACATCCCAATTGCTAAAAAAACAACCACAGCAGAGCACCTGTAAATGTGAGGGGATAGCTTGGCTTCTTGTTGTTGTAAGAAATGATTAGAATATGTTGCATAAATGCAACAAACTGGTCTTGGAATCCGGAAACAACTAATCAACCATCCATCAATCTCAGCCGACAGATCTGTCTAATCTCTAATAATGTACTCCCTCCAAATGACACCCTGCACCAAATCATGCAAAAGTGCAAGATCAGCCATTGTTACCATAATCCACAATTACCTTTATACTGTAGTAGGTTTCTTTAGAATTGGCAATTCTGGTAGCCGTAGCAACATGGGCATCTCAGTGCTTTAGAAATATTTTTGTAATGTGTAACAACAACAACAATAACAACAATAATTAACTTAGCACACTCAACACCCAAATTCTTCCTGCTCAGGTTTCATAGATGTGACCCAATGACATTAACTATACCAGTCTTACAGCAAAAATATTAAATACCCAGAGTTTTGGAAATTCATTGAGGAGAGATTCTGTTGACAAAAAAAAATCAAAATCACAGAAAGAGGTCAGATATGCATGGAATACTAGTCAAATGTTAGCCTCAAAATAAGCTATTGCCCAAACTCTTTGGGCTCTAATTTCGCAGCGCAACTCAAGGCGGCGCAGGCGAAGCGCACCCGGCGAACCCCGCGCAGTGGTAATTTCGACCGGCGCACCGCCGT
>JAQNCA010000019.1:613952-629963 GCA_029783725.1 Acanthurus tractus | reverse complement strand
CCTTCGGCGCGGCGTAGGCGCGGCGCACCTGCCCTGCGCCGCGCCTGCGCCTGGTCTACGAAATTAGAGCCCTTTGTTTTAAAAACCCATCACAGTTAATAGACCCACAAAATTTAATAGGATTCGTTAGGATTCCCTCATGTCTGTACAAATTTTTCGGCTAACCATATGATAATAAAGTGTTGACACGATAGCAGTAGAAGTATGTGAAGTTAAATTAAAGTGAATAAGTGAAGGTTACCATAAGCTCTCAAAGGTCAATGCCATTATTGGAGCATGTTTTATTTTCACTCTTGGCCTCTGTGATGGAAACTCACACTGCTCTATGGGGTTTAACTTATTGGAATAGTCCTCTCCTAGTTTTAAGCTCATATCACAAACAGGATAAAGGGTTAATTCAGCCTGAAACCCTCAGCCACAGCTGATTGTGTCCCACCATGAGAGCAGAAACAGCTTAGTGAGCAGCAGTATGGTGCTAGGTGTTGTTAGACACTATCCACAGTTAACTGTACAGTGTGGGTATTATATTACACACTCAGACACCCACTAGATCAAACCTGACCCTTATTCCAAGAGCCGGAGCTAATATAGTGGGTAAGGTGTGATGGGAGGGGAGGCAGAATATCAGCTCAGAGGTCCTATAAATTCTCCCTCTGGACACTTGGCATGCAAAACACATACAGTTTAAACAGCCTTCAAAGCCTCTTTTGTTTTAAATAGTCCCTAAAAGAATGTTTATGTTGCCAATGCACAAATGGTATACATTAAGATCAGCAGATTGTTGGAAGCACATAAACAATGCATCAAGATATGAGGCAGAACAGCTGGAAGACAGAGTGCAATAAAGTTAGCCCTTTGCTGAGAAATAAACAGATATTATAATGGAACTGATTTTATGTGTCACTTCTACATGAGTTTATTAATTTATTTATTTAAAGGGGTTGTAATGTTCGACACCTAATTGTGTAAAAATTTGTTTTTGGATTTCCCAATTACAGCAAAAACAGTTACACATTCATTGCATGAAGACACTGAGACTATTAAAAACATCCATATACCATAAAAAACGTATGATACAAAAGTGCAAATGAACAGGTAGTCACAGTAGAAAGGTGACATAAATTAGGAGTAATACCAAAGAACAAACTGATGGCATGGCCACAGCCTTCCTCTGCATAGTGCTGACAAATATGCATTGCAGAGTTGACAATCATCTTTCCTGCAATTTTGACCATTTGGAAAGTTTTTTCATTCTTTACACTCAGTTGCCATACCAGGCTGTTATGTTAGATAGGATGCTATTGACAAAGCTTTTATACCATTTTAATTATGTGTTTGCTAACACCAAAATTCCAATTTCATAATCATGCCCAAATATTGAAATGTTCTCCTTTTCCACAAGCTAGTTATTCTGTGTAACAAGAGCAATGTCAGTGGTTTCTTGGATAATGTTTTTATTACAAAATCGTTTGTTTTTGCCACATTCATCTCTAGTTTACTTGCCTGGCAACAGACTACAGTACAGTGACCTGGCTGAAGTGATCCTCCCTGCGCAACATTGACCTCAGAAGAAAACTAATAAGGACCATATCATCAGCCTATTTAAGTAGCTTTACCCTACCTTGTATATTTTATTTATAAATTTGTATTTGTGATTTCTTGGTTGCTTGTAACCATAAAGGCAAAGTTTGTAGCATTGTTCATTGAGGCCTGTGAACACATCCTTCCAATGCGGTGTAAGGACACCAGAAGCACACTCCCCCTGCCCCTGACAGTGGTTGCTAGAATACACCCGCCCAGCCCAGCAACCACCTGCAGTGACTAGCCTTGCCGTGGTTGTCAGTGTGCCCGCTGTTACACAGTGGTGGGGCCATACAAATAAAGTGTAAGCACATTGCGGATGCATTTAGCATGGTAACATTTTTTTCTCTTTAACTGCTATCATCATCACCATATAGGCAATTTTTATGTAAAGTCACATCATTTCACTCCCCAATCAGTCATTTATTTACACATTAAATATAAAGACCCTTAGTCTAAAGTAAAATGTTTGGTTTGTCAGCTTGAATTTTCCTAGTTTTTCATACTTTTTAATTGGAAAAGTGTAAAACCAAACCTTCTTAATTTTAAGAGCCCTTAATTCACTAAGTATATTTTAAAGAGCAGTCCAGTTCAATTATAATTAACATAAGATAATTGAAATTTTGACTTTTAAAGGACAAACTGAAAAAGCGTGTCAGGTAAAAACAATATATAAATGCATCAAAGCACAGACAGTGATCTTCTAAAATGCCAGGGGCACCAAGGTCTGTTACAGGCATGGGAAGAGGGGAGCAATACCTGACTAACTGCTCCACAAGCCCCACAAACACCAAATGTTCTACCTTTAGCCCAGATTAATTTTTTTTTTTGATTCAGTCAATAATTAAAATGCCACTTTCTGCATGTACTCGTTGAACACTAGCCTAACTTGTTGGGTGGGATTCTCAGTCAGTGTTGAAGATTTGAGTTTTTATTAACTGGTAGTAAATGTATGAGGTTACTTGAAAGTGATTAGCTTACCATTTGTTACCGCCAGCTACGCTCTGGAAGAGATAGCCCAGACTGCCACATCTTTCTCCAGAGATAGTTCAGTTTTATTGGTCCTCTCTCGAATTTGCTTTTTTCATCTCCCTTGGGAATCTTTAACTTTTAAACCAGTAATGATACTGATGCTGACTGATTGATTTTTAAACTTTGTAAACTACTACTAAGTCATTAACAGATTTATGGGCTAACATTAGCTGCAATTTGCAACCAATAGTGACTGACTGCTCCTGGAAGTTCGTGTCAGCTATCATTGGTTGCATGTTTCTATACTTTCCAGAGATTTTATTTAATTTAGTGGGTAATACCATTGTTTCTGAGCAGTGGTGGCAAGGTCCACTGTGTCTGATCTGACTGCTCTTAGACTTAGCACCTCTTAAACACTGCCTCTCAGTCCACTTGCCCAGGCACTTCACTCCACAATACCATTACCTCACTGCCCTAAGCGATGAACGTGGTCCCGTGAGTTTGAAGGTAAGTTTTAAATTAAAAACACTACAGATGTAAGTATTAAAATTTCTGCATTAATTACTATAGTTTTCTTTGGTTATAGATCAAACATAAAACAATCTTATTATAAATTAAAGGTACAAATAACATTCATTTTTTGAATAGCTGGTGATGACCAACCAACATTTCTTACAGTCTATAATGAGGCCTGAGTGACATTATTATTAAAGATTACATTAATAGAATTTCCATTTAACAGATTAAAGGATTTGGTTTCATTTTGCTGAATGTCATCTATTCTAGGCAGAGTGTTGCTTTGTGTGCAGTTGACTCACTTCACTAGCTCCAGCTCTCAACTTTGCTGTCAAGAGGGTTGATAAGAGAGGCGGTTCTGACACCATGTAGAGAAGCTGCTGGGAACTTTCAAGCCTCAACATCAGACACTCAAGACAAGTTACAATACACTTGTGAGTTGCCTGTATTTACAGCAGTCCATCCCTCAGGAAAGTTGATTATTTATTGTTGTTTCCATACAGTCAGGAAACATCACAAAAGCCCTGAGGTAGAAAATATTAATTTATTTGCTGTTAGTGACAGGTAACCCAGTTACCTCAATGAAACGAGTGTAGACGTCAGTTTAAAAAATTCTTCCAGTCACTGTTTGTCTGCTGTGAAACTTGATAATAATATGGCAAAATTAAATCACAAATCATACAAGAGTAAGTGCTACAAAATAGCAGCTCATGTTGCTGCTAATGTTCTTTGCAGCTATATTAACATGGTTTAAATTAAGGATTAAGCTCACAAATACTGGAATGCTGTTACTGTAGCATGTTTTTGCCCATCAATTACAAATGTCTATATTAACTAATTGCTGTTGGTTTTCAGAAGAAAAGTATATACTTTTCCTTAGATTTTGGTTAATTTATTTATTTGTAGCATTCATTAAGAATATTTTTTCATATTTTTAGCTGATAATTTAAACATCAAAATAATCAACTCATGCATCAGGTCTCTTTGGCTCTTTTGAATTAAATATTAACGTTAAATAATTTTGCATCCATATTAAACAATCAGGAATATAGTCATAATCCATTTAAATCTTGACTCAGAAGAGCTGAGGATGCAACACAACAGCTTCACTAATCAAATGAATGAATAGAGGCACATCAGAACTAACATGCTCAGCAAAGGTAAAAAATACACTTCAACCTAGCTGGCACCACAATCACATAAACCACACACATACATTCACCCATTCATAAATTTGGCAGCAGATGCTTCAACATTAGTTTTAAATCTAACACTAACGTACATACATAACAAACAAACAAACATGCAAACATACATATTAAACCATAAAATGAAAATAGGAAATAGGCTACATTCTGAAAAAAAATGCCTATATTAGTTTCACTTAGTATGACCCAAGTTGTAAAAAACAAGATCAATAAAATGTAGAATTAAGCAACCCACCTGCAACCTAACTACTGTAAAGACCAAAAATAGTAAATGTGCTGTAGACATATTTTCAATTTCTCAGTAAGTGCATGGACATTAATGAGAATTTTATCTGCTCATAAAACTTATTAAAGTTGACTGACTGTAATGCACCCCAGCCCATATATTGCGCACAGAAGCATAAGTTCAGTCTTTTTATAGTGACCCACACATTTTATTTATGCTGTCTGCCCCAGCACTAAGGACCATGGAACACTGATTGATGCTTGGAGACAGGCATACAGGGACTTGTAAAAAGGTTTCTAGTGAGCATGTGTTAAATGCTGGCCATGATCATTAAACACCAGTTAACCTCAAAATGTCAGGCTGTCATAAAAACCAGCCCGCCAATATAGGTTTTCTGGTTTGAGTAATGTCACAGCAGAGGACAAATGGCCCAGGTCACTCAAGGTTTGAATTTCACTTAGCTGAGACAGGGTGATAAGTGTGGATGTATCGGTTAATGTGTGTTTGTATTTTTAAAGTGATGGGGCACTTGAAAAGACGGTATACATATACCTGCCTCTGAATAATGATAAAACAGACTCAACACACAATCGAATTATCAAAATTCCAATCACACCGTCAAACCTTTATAGTCTTTGTGCTTCATTTTTAACTAATCTCATGTCATTGTACCTTCTTACAGTAGATCTCCCAACCTTAAGATAATCTAAAACTAAATCACCAAAAGTCAGCTGTATTTATCAGTGACTCACAAGACTCCTGCTAGCCCCGCTCCCACCCCCACCTCACACCCCCCATTCCTTCACCTCTTTTCCCAGACACATACAAACATACCCTCGTCCCTCCAACATCCCCCATTGAGAAACATAAGTCTTCAATGCATCAGCTTGGGTTTGTTTTCATAGTAAACCCAGAGGCCCTCTTCCACACCGGCAACCTCAACAACTTTTCCTACTTCCCCATTCCAATATGAGAGTTATTAGCATGGTAAAGAGCATTGTTGTTTTTAATGTAGCTGCAGACAGGAACTGGTGTCTCCTTTCTGACATTGGCTTGCTTTTTTAGTGTAGGATACCAGATGTGCGTAACTAGGCAGATGTCAGGCTATAGTCTAGCTTCTTTCCTTTTTATTTTACCCTTGAGAACAGCTTTCTTGTCACCTACGAGCTCAAAGACACTTGCAAAAAACAAACTTAAACCAACTTATAATACCCATGTATGTAATGAAATGAATAAGACAAACACATCCATACAAAAGTTTTGAACGTGATTAGTTATGCAGGTTAGGAACCGGCCTTAGTCATGTAGACAAAAAAAAAATTAAGAAAGGAGATGGAGATGTTCAAGGATAGAGAACAGGGAAATAGAAGATAAGTAACAGCTAAAAAGATTGCATTTGTTCTGGTGATCTTACAGTCTTATTAGATATGAGAAATCTTCTTTTAAGTGGCACAATAAATATTAGTGTGTGGTTGTGTATATGTGTCTGTGTGTGTGTACATGTGTGTGTTTGTGTGTGTATTAGTAAATGGCAGAATACCAAACTATGTCCATGAACAGGGCTTATGAAAACCATATGACATGCTCTGCAAAAGAAATGCACAGTTTTATGCACCTCCCCCACTCTCACACACATTCACATAGAGTCCCCCTTCAAAAAACATACAATTCTTTTCCTCAACTCCTCTCCCCTTCTGCCCACCCTTCTTGCCATTTCTCCCTCCCATTACCACCCCTTCTTTTTCTCCCCTCCCTCACTGCTCTCTGAAATCTTGGGACAATCTGTATGCACTCAGCTTTAGTGCAGAACTGTTTCAGCAGGGCAGAGTAAAGAGCACAGACAGACAGAAAAAAAATGGGGCTAAAATGAAGAAAGACAAGTTCAGATAGACAACAATAGCAGGTCAAGAGAAAAGTCAGGGCTGGAAAAAATTTTTAAAAGCTACAGAGATAGAAATAGAAATAAAAAATAGAGATAGAGATAGTGTGCAGAAGGTCAGGAGTAGGAACGGACTGACAGTGGAGATTTACATACAGTTTTTTTTTTTTTTAAAAGGATGGGCTCCCTGGTGAGCAGTGCTTCCACTCTCCTGTTGACCTACCAGCTTGCTTTATTTTTAGGAATTTTCTCAGTTCTTGGCCAGGACCTGAGAGAGGGGGATGCACTGTGTAACGCAGATGGCTGCTTTGTCATCTACCTCCAACGAAAGACCTTCCTGGACTCATGGAGGGCCTGCAAGGCAAAAAGTGGCAACTTAGCCACCATCAAACGCAAGGAGGATGCCACCACTATTGCCAGTCTCCTCTCTACTGTTGAATTGCGCTACTCACGCACAAGGGTCCATGTATGGATTGGCCTGCAACGCCAGCCTCGCCAGTGCACCACCACACGGCCACTGCGAGGTTTCTCTTGGACTACTGGTGATCAGGACACAGAGTACACCAACTGGCAGAGAGAGGACTCCCCAACTATGTGCTCAGTACCACGCTGTGTGGTTATGGGTTACAGCACTCAAGATCAGACGGATAACTTCAAATGGCTGGACGGTCCCTGCTCAGTCTCTGTTGATGGGTATCTTTGCCATTATGCCTACAAAGGAATGTGTCCTGCCTTGTGGAATGAAGGGGCTGGCAATGCCCGTTACACCACACCATTTAACCTTGTAAGCACACTGCTAACCCATGTACCCTTTGGATCTGTTGCCACTGTACCCTGCTCTGCTGACACTAAGGAGGAACAGTCAGTTTTGTGTACACTAAAGGAAGATGGCTCAATGGGGTGGTCAAGAGATTCTCCCCTCTGTTCTGACCCTCAAGTAACACACAACTGGTGTGACCAGGATAATGGTGGATGTCAGCATTTCTGCAGGCCAGCCGGTGTTCACTTTTACTGTGAGTGTGCTGATGGGTATATACTAGGAGTTGATGGGCAAAACTGTGAACTATCAAATGTCTGTAAAGGGGCTCCTTGTGAGTATGAGTGTCTTCCCCTTCCAGATGGGTATCGTTGTGCCTGTCCTGAGGGATACATGCTTGCACCAGATGAACGTGGATGTTTGGATGTGGATGAGTGCCTCCAAAGTCCTTGTGAGCAGCTCTGTGTAAATGCTCCGGGAACATTTGAATGCCAGTGTCGGGAGGGCTACCATTTAGATGATGAAGGTGTGTGTCAGGATATAGATGAGTGTATAAATGACCCATGTGAACATGCCTGTGAGAACACTCCAGGCTCTCATATCTGTCACTGCCTTCTGGGTTTTTTCCCAGTTCCTGAGGAACCCAGCCAATGCCAAGACACTGATGAATGTCAGATACCTGGGACCTGTGAACAGATGTGTGTAAATTATGAGGGTGGATTTGAGTGTCACTGCGAAGAAGGTTACGTACTCATGTCTGATCAATACTCATGTCAAGAGAGAGGAGGAGGAGATGACCAATCTGCTGTCACCCATCCTTTTCTTTGGGCGACCCACCGGCCTAGACCTGCATGGGATCCTGTGGACTATGAGTGGAACCCTCACCAGAGTCACACTGACTGGCCTCCAGATGGAGAGCAATCACTGGACTGGCTGACTGACCCACCCAAAGTTTTGGATTCTGATGTTATTTGGGTCACAAGTGCCCCTCAAGGGGAAACGTTCCCTGATTTAGCACTGGATCCTCCAACAAAGGAGCCTTGGGAAGATGAGGAGGTAATAATCAATGGAGATGCTGACTGGTTGGAGTGGGGCCAGAGTTCTCAGAATGATTTGGAAGTTTTGCAGACCACTATCTACACCACACCTCCATCAACCACAGACACCAGCACCACCCCAGCCTGGTATGAAGATGACCACCAGGAGACCACCACAGCTCTCCCGGTCCTCTCCACTTCTACAGTCTCTGAGGGAGCTTGGAATTGGTGGGAGGGAATCACCACTTCCAGCCAGAAACCAGAAAATCAGGTGGATTTCCAAAACACACCTACAATTTCCAGTTACCACAGTGAGGGAGAAGAACAAAGCCCCTTTAGTGAAAACTCTAAGACCCCAGGGAAGAGGCTGGGGGAGGAAGAAAATGACAATGAAGAGATCACAAACATTCAAGTCTCAGCTATTCCTACCCAACTTACTTCCTCCAAGCCACCCCCAGGCCAGGTTGGACAAGATGAGGACAACCAAGATTCTCTCCAGGAAGATAGTGACCAAAAACAGAGCAATACCCAGCTCCTAGTGGGCGTCTTAGTGCCCAGTTGCATTTTCATTGTGGTGATGGTGGCACTGGGCATTGTTTACTGCACTCACTGTGCTGTTCAGCCTCGCAGCAAGAATGCAACTGACTGCTATCACTGGATCTCTGGAGCTCATGATAAACAGGGAGCTCCTAACCCTTTAGGAGGGGTCAAGACCCATGTTTAAGCAGAGCAGAGAGAAACTGACATTTGAACAAACATAATCTGCTTCAGAGCTGAGCAGGAGTGAGTAGTGGAACTGATAAAGGACAGGTCAAATAATTTACCCTTTCTGACTCTTAAACTGCCCACTTGCTGAACACTTTTGGATACAGTTATTGAATAATAATTGACAAAGAGGAGGATTAGATCTCTTTTTTGGATGGGGTTTGCTATGTTGTGCAAACTGCTTTTATGTTTCATACACTGACCACATAGGAAAAAATGAGGTTGCTTCAAGTTTGCACTAGGTTACATAAGTATGAAATATTACCATCATCATTAGACATGAAAAAATCTGCTAATATATGAGAATAATGGGTGTTGTCATTTATTTGTTTTAGCATTAAACAGCTGAACCAAGATCCTGCAAAGAGCCTGTACTGATGGAAAAAGTATTTTACCTTATTGAGGTGACAAGACTTAAGTAAGAGGTTTCTTTTAAGCTAAATCCTCAGGCTCAGTTAATGTTAATAGCATATCACTGTAGATAACTGTTACTGTCAACTGTGTCAAAGTGATTCAAATGTGCTGTTAGCTCAGCAGTCAGCAGTAGTGGGTGAAAGAAGAGTGTCGGCAAGTATCCCTTCAAGATTTTTTTGCAGAACCATGAAAATGTCAGGAAAGACGTCATTTACAATTAATCTGTTTGAATTGAATGGTTAAAAAAAGACTCAAAAGTTTTTGTATATAATGGTTATTTTGCATTTATGTTTGCTCATATTTTGCTGGTGTCATTAAAAAAATGTAACAATTTTAATGACATTCTTTTTGTACAGAACCCATACACCCAGTGATATGCAGAGGAATGTCTGTCGGCACATGGGAAAGCTTTTCCCCCCTCAATTTAGCTTAAGAGCACCTCTGCTTTCCTTTCCTATTTTTTTAAGAGGTTAAAGTGCAGATGTTCACATTGCACAGGGAATGTTGTAGCGGCTGGTGGTTGACATTAACTTTGACCTTGATCATAAAATGGGCATCAGTCACACTTTGTAACCCTCATTCATTTGTAATTCCCAAAAGGTTCTGCGATAGTCCAGTCCAGAAATGTTGGATTACATTCTGCTGAGAGACTGTCGACAGTGTGACACTTGACCAATATATAAAAATCTCAGATCTTTCAGACTTTCAGAAAGTTAAAATAACACAGGAGTTGAAGGTGAAAAATGGACAACAGGGTGTATGAATTCTATAGACAAAAGAAAAAAAATATATTCATATTGTGATGCACATACACTTTCAAATACATTTATTTTAAAGAATACATTTCTATTTGATGGCAGACTCAAGAAAAGTACCATTTAACAAAATTCTCATGAAATGTGTCTTAACTTTATTGAACTGTGAAATGTAAGAAACATCTGATGCTGTTTCTTCTGTTACATGTTAAGACATTGTGATTTAAAAACTATCACTTGGGTTGAATATGAAAGTTTTTTACTGACCTTGGACATAGAAGTTTGACAAATTAATTTCTTTACCGATGGTCCAGATTTACTAGAGCTCTCAGATGTATGTCACAGTCATTGAATGAAGTGAATGTGACAGAAAAAAATATTAAATGGGCCTCAAGTTCATTTTTTGACAAGAATGGGGGTTTTCTACATGAGTGAATGTGCTCTCCTAATGCATTTGTGCTGACATTTTTTCTCAGAACTTTTAAAGCATCTAATGTTTCATCATTACAAAAACTTTTCTGTTACTTTAAAGAGGCATAAGATTTTTTGAATCCCTTTCCCGAAGAAGTTGATGAATAATAGTGAGTGGAGGAGGGGTGGGTGTGTGACAAAAAGGATGTTGTAATTTAAAATGAAACCATGTTGTAACCCTCAAGAGACCTCTGTTTGTATAAAGGGTTTTTATGGAAAATACAACAGGATACATGAGCACAGTCCCCACTGGCAGTAAGGAAGCATTGTGATTCTATTGACTAATGGAATGTACTGATCAAGTCCAGGTTTTGGCTCTGCAAGTGGCTCTCAGAGGGGGTCTCCCTCTTGCTTGCTTCTTTCTTTTCTCCCCCTCTGACCTATTTTCAACACTGTCATCCTCTCTACAGCTTTAAATACACATATGCAATCCAGTTAACAGTAAATGAGGTCATACCTGAATTTTCCAGCTGATGTATCTAAACATAGAGAGGTCCCACAGTTTCCAATTTCAATACAAATTTGATGTATTGTATAAAAATTATATATTATAAAAAAATTCCTTCCTTTATCATTGTTCCTATCCGTTATTTACATTGTGCCTCCTACTTATTAGCACAACTCTGTCAAGAAACACAAGCAGATAAAGTAAAGATAAGTAGAAAATACCTGAGTGAAAAAAGCCCAATGCAAAAATTATAATTCAAACATTTAGTGTTACACCCCAATTCCAAGTGAATCTTGGTCCCCTGGAATTATATGTGCTTGTTATCCAATCAGTTGTTCATAAAAAAAAAAGCTGGCTGCACTAAAATGTTTACATCTTACCATCAAAAACAAACTTTAGCCACTCAGCTCTTCTGTCCAGAGGCCGGGGACCATTGTTTTGATTTACACCGGTTCTCTAACATGGTCTCAATTAGTTTGGACCTAAGTAAATATTCAGTTTGTCAAGACTAGCCGTCTCATTAGCCTGGGCAGCTCAGGTCCTATAGATCATTTTTGCTGCTTGGCAATCTAGAAAGTTGATCCGTCCCTGGTGATGAGAATGAATTCACATATCAGCATTTTTATGCATTCTATCTGCCACATGGGTACTCAAAAAGAGAAGTCCACAACCCATATGGATCCTGATTCCAAGTGTGAACAAAACACTGTTTTTAATCTATTTTCAAATAAGTTATGATCAAAACAAAGGAAAAAGTATTTTAATTTTATTCTTACACTTTATTCCCCCGCTCTTTGTTATGACAACTAAAAGCAGCTGTACATTTTGTGACTCATTCACTGGGACAGCATACAGCAAGATATCACAGTACTGACAGTCAGCAAAAGGGATTTCTAAGTGTTTGTTTCAATGCCTGTTCAGACTCCATTCTCTCCTAACAGCAAAGGTGGAAAAATTTAGGGGGGCTAAAGTAGGCTACCCTTTTTTGCCCCCTTACGCAAAGGTAGGAGCAAATGCTTAGGGGAAGTTTCTGGTTATGGTTACATGGCTTAAAGGCTGTCAATAAATGTTTACTTTTAGCTGTGTAACTAATGTAGCTTGTTAGCTTGTTTTTGCATTACATACTACCAAGGTCCATCCCAATTCACCCACCCAACCCTCCTCCTTCACTCCGAGTGACATTCAGTTTCATAGGTTAGTCTCATATCAGAAAGGGCAACTTGTGAAACAGAACCAGGTCAGTAGGGGGCAGAAGTAGGAAGAACTCTGGGACACACCCCAACTATTTTCCACTTCCTTGTTGAGATGTTATTTTTCCAGCCAGTCGTTGAGAAATAATAAATATAATAAACAGTCCATGAATAGGCTACATTTTCATGAAAGCACATTTGAATTGTATGATGCATTTCTGTGATGATCTTCAGGTTAACCCTTGTTTTTTAGCCTGCATTTTGATCACCTCTGTTTCAAAGTAAATTGGGGGACAGCTCTTTCAGTAGCTGTAACAAAAATACAAACTGTCATCTAGCTTTGTAAAATAAACAATTCATTCATAATTATGCATTGTATTTATTTATCCATGGTTATATCTGCACATACAGAGACTCAGGTAGCACTGTTTTTTCATGCAGTCAACACTTAAAGCTTTATACTACACTTAAAAAAGATTTTGTTTGGGATTTTAATTTTCCAAAAGGGACTAGTATATATCAAAAGCTATATATCAGCTATTGATTTATTACATGCTGTGTTTAATCACCAAAGACCTGCATGTCAGTTCATCAACACTTTCGGAGGCAATTTTAAAATCCTTGTTCATATTACCTTTTTATATGATTGTATAACTGTACAGGTTTAGTCCATGAAACTGTGGGTTGGCTGTTGCTGCTGTTAAAGATCGATAACTTAATGTGTTTCCTGAGTCAGGACAGCTGGGCTATAAATGTGGACTACAGCAGCTGACTTTGTAAGGCAAGATATAATGGAGAAGGACTTCTCTCTGGCCATTCCACATCTTCCATGTTATCACTGATTTTTGTTGCCAAAAAATATTTTACTGCTTGTGCAGGAAATGGCCTTGACTGTGCATAACTGACACATAAGTGTTTGACTGCAAGTACTATTTTTGACTGACTAAATGTTGACAGACATACAAATGGTATAAGGACACGGCAAGAGTGATTTAGCAAATTTTTTAAATGTGGTCTGCTGCCTTTTGACTGTCAGGTTTAAGACAAAGTACAAATTAGACATTTAATCCAATAATATTTGTTTTGATTTTGTTTTCTCAAACAGTTGTTTTACATTGTCCTAGACAAAGGATGTTATTCGATAATATTTCGGTACATATTCTGTAACAAGTAAGCCTCTTATTTTTGAATATTATTAAAGAATCATGATTTTTTTTTTGAAAGCCTCCACACTTCTGGTTACTTGTCCACAGATTTAAATTTTAGTTTTCAGATAAAGTGCAAATGTTTAAGCACGTTTATTTAAATGAAAGTCAACAGTTGTTTAAACTTTCACAATAACCATGTGCATATGTTGTTACATGCTGCCATATGCTGATCAAAGTTGATGATGTGGATCCTCAGTTGAGCAGTTGTGCTTTCAAAAACATGTAGGAATTTTTCTTATATGCTAGTTTTCACATGCACAGTAATCCATTCCATTGTCAAATCTCTTAGGCATTATAACCTAACTAGTCACTAGTAACATCTGCTAAATTACTAAATTTCCTGGGGTCAGGTTTAACTTAAACATCACTAACAAAAAGGAGTTTTCCAAATCTTATATTAACCAATCACACACCCTGTCGAGGATGACAGGCGCTATTTCTGAGTATAAACACTGTCAAATAACTTTTACAGAGCTTGACCACAACAGAATCACTACATTTTCTTACCACAGAGGAATCTAGCTATGTAAACACTGAACAAAGGCAACAGCCAAATAATCAAAGAGGAGGAGGAAGAGGCAGAAGATTAAGGATGCGATGGGATAGCTAAGGTGAAACAACCAAACAGAGGAAAAGGCAGTACAAAGAGCCGTCCTGGATGAAACATGCGCTACAATTGTGGACTAAGTAGTTACCCATGACCTTACAATAGCAGAGGCCGGGTGTACAGCCTAATACAAACCCTTTGACGGTGTTTTCAATATCCAAACATTCGCAGGGAAAACAGTTTTGTACTCACTCTGTACTGTCATTATTTATCTTACAATATCCTGGCTATACAATACACTTACCAAAGGTCAATGCATGTCTGAAAGAAATACTGTAAGGAACACATCCAGCAGACTACAGCACATTACAGGGCATTACAGTTTAGTACAAATAATAAATTTTTGATTTCTCAATTCCAGTGTGTAGGACTAAACAACAATCTTGTGCTGGTGGCAGAAGAGCTGTTTTATGGCTTGACAAGAGCAAGAGACATGTGGCATCTGGTCAGAAAATAATGTCATTAGACTGAGAGAAAACCATAGGGCTATTTTAGAGGACAATGGTGCCTCTTAAAAAATCAGCTCAGTCAACATCTCTACCATAGATAGGGTGTTAAAGGGACAATAGGAGACCACAAAAGTATCTTACAAGGTACCAGTTGAGAGACACTGTGACACATTGAAGGAGCTGTGTTACCGATATGAATGCACTACACAGTGATATATTAGACAGTGTTATGGACCTCCCCTTAATATGGCCTCTGAATACTAATTAAAATTTTTCTTTGCTTGTATTCACATTTGCCTACTTTACCCTTGCAGTTGTAATTTTTGTGGGAAGAAGGCATTATAATGCCAGGTGTATTGCTGAGCATATGTTCAGAACACAAAAATCACTGTTTGATTTACCAAACAACAAAATCCTCTGCAGGTATAGATTGCTGTTTTTTGCTAACAGGAAAAAGCAGTCTGATGTAACAAGGTTAAAATTTCTCACAGCTGCTATCCTTATTAGGCATGTTTGCACAGCCATGTATTTAATGCTAAGTGTGTTGTATATCGGACGCTGAGATGAACAAATTGCAGAGGAAAATGATGTGAAATATTCAGCGCTAAAAGCAGGCGCAGTTTAGTCTTAGTGAATCAGGCCCTGAGTCTGTTGTAGCTATGTGCTATACCAAGCACTCCCTTTAAACATAGGTCAAGTTTAAGTTCAAGATCAAGTTTATTGTCATATGTATAAATACAATGAAATTATTATGCTCCCACTTGCTCTACCTAATCACACAATTTACAAATCCATAAAGAAAAAGTGTAAGCCAACATAGCTATGTAGACACAATACAATATTACAACAGTTTTGTACACACAGTGTATAAACAGTAAACACAATTTTTAATAAAGTCAATGCAAAGTGCAGTGCAGTGTGTATGGTTCAGCAGTTCAAGAATAATGTTCTATTCTTCGCATCTTTTTCCCTTATTAAAGAATTTCTTTTATTTCTTATCTTTCAGGACTATGCCTGTACACATTTCTAGTTCTAACTTTGTTTCTTTTGACTATTCACTAACAGTCCAATATATATTTAGACATCAGTCAAATTATTTGAGGGTATGGCAAAGCATAGGTTTAAATGAAAAAAAAAAGTTCAAATTGACATGATTTTAACCATTCTAGGTAACATTGCCATGATTTAATTACAGAAAGTAAACCCATGGTAAAGTCAAAGCCCATCATCCTTTATAATAATATTCAATTCATTTGTTTGTCATAATTAGTTAGCTAATAGTCACCTTTAGCTTTGAAAGTACTTTTTTTTTCTATACATGTTAGTCTGTTATAGCTCTAACATTGATATCCTTTTTAAGTTTTCTGGCTATGGTGTTGTGTTCTGGGTTTTGTTTGATTGGTTTGGAAGTGTGTGTGTGTTGGTCTCTTCTCCCTCTGTGTGTTTTTTCCTTTTTTTTTGTTACGGCAGCGGAGGCACGGTAGGAGGCGGAGCCCGGTGGCATTGAGCACACACACCTGATGGCAAT
>JAQNCA010000019.1:601546-613852 GCA_029783725.1 Acanthurus tractus | reverse complement strand
AAAGTGTCTTGAGACAACTTTGTTGTGAATTGACGCTATATAAATAAAATTGAATTGAATTGAATTGAATTGAATTAACAAGGATGAAACTCACCTGCTATTATAATCCATGTTCCCTTATGAGAGAAATTCATCCGTTGGTAATGGAAATGGGTTCAAATTAAGAGCAGGGACTTTTGTAACAATAAATGACTGAGGCACCTTTAGACCACCCAGCCAGACTGCTAAGGATGAGGGGAAAGAGAACCATAGTCTCAAGAAAATGAAATGTTGTTCTTAAGAAAATGTAAAATCAAAGATGGTTATTCCCAAATCTCTGCAGGGACGTGTCTCCACCACAATAACACAGATTAAGTTGCCATGTTTCCACAACAATCCAAAACCAACAATCCAAACACTGGTTCTAAAAGGGCACTCCATGTTTTTCAGACCACTGAAGGCTTTTCTGTCAGAGAAGGGGGGGTGAGAGGATACAACTTGCAACCTGCAACATCATCACTTGATGCCACCAAACCCTATGCACTTTACCTTTGAACAAAAACAGTGGTCAGAACCAGTGTAGAAAGATGAAAAAATATACATAACAATTTAACTAGAATTGAGCATAATGATTACTCATTATATATATGAAGGATGTCCCCGTTCTTCATCAATCCGCACAGTTTGGTACATAAGCCCAATTGAAAGATTCTGGCCATACTTTTTTATGTGGCCCATAAATTAATTTTATTTTTTCATAATTAATAAGTTCACTGCCATTAAACATAAACACATCTTATTTTATGGACATTACCACTGAAGTATCAAGGAAAACCCAAAGCCTCAGGTAAAAATAATCACTTTTTTTTAGCCTTTTCAATTTCCAAACATGAATTCAACATTAACATATTTTTTTCAGCCATTTCTGTAATGTGAAGCAAAGCTGCTCAGACTAAGTTTGCAAGACAAACCCCAAACATAAACAGATCCACCAGGAAATAAGGACAGACATAAAACAGCAAAAATACAAAGACACAATTTAACATTACTATAAGCCTGGAGATCATGACACATAAATAATATAACCTTTCTCTAATCTGGATAATATCCAGTTGCCCCTTATACCTACGCCCATGTCTGGTTACATTAGAATTGAAACATTAACATGGGCATAATGTGCTCACATTGAAATGATCACGACATCTTGCTCAAATGAAAGCTGATGGGATTCTCACAGCTGTACTTCTTTTTTCTTGTCTCTTTTTTTCTCCCATTATGCCAGGCTGCTGGACTGCCACTCTGCTGAACAATTTTTCAAGATTTTACAACTTTGTAGCATATACACTGAAATTACTTGACATGTAAGAGTTATATGTGGTCAAGTGATTTTTTTGTATGGCACACTCGATTGCTCCAAGATAGAAATGACGAAGCATCCAAAAGCTGTATAATTAAATTTTGTTGCATCCAGTGCACCAAGTTTGAAAAACTCCTTTTCAGGTTGTGGCTACTGCTCCTTTAGGTCCTATTGGAGCTGAATCTTACACTGTGGTTGTGCGGGAGGTATATGTCCCATTGCGAAACACCATATCTGATGCCATACAGTCTTTGGGAAAATCCAAAGGGCTACATGTTGTTTGTCTCTTTAAAGCTACAGCACAGTAGTCCACCTGCTCTGCATCCAGCCCAGGCTCCAGCCACCGGAAACACACAATGCGCTGGAATGAACGCCGAAAATTGTCTGACACAAAGCCATACAGAATAGGATTGGCACCACTATTGGCATAGCTGAGGATGACAAAAAGCTGGGTTACCATGGGGTCTGGGGGCCGGTGGAAAACACTAATCAGCTGTACAATGTAGAAGGGCATCCAGCAGAGAACAAATACTGCCACAACTAACAGCACCATTCGGGTGATCTTTTTCTCTGAGCGCCGGCGTTGAAGCCAGCCTGCTTTTAGTCCCACTGCACGCATCCGGGCTACCATTAGACAGTAGCATAAGCAAATAGCTCCAACCGGCAGCAGAAACCCCAACAGGAAGGTGTAGATCACAAATGCTTCTGACCACACTGCTTCAGGCCACAAGAAGTTACAGTTCACACCACCATCCTGTGCTGGTACAGTGTCTGCAAAGATAATAATGGGCAGGATGACTACAAGTGACAGTCCCCAAACACACACATTAACTACTTTGGCTACAGTGGGTCTACGATAGCGAGCAGCCTTTATCGGGTGGACCACAGCTACGTAACGGTCCACACTCAGAACGGTCAGACAAAAGATTGATGTGAACATGTTGATACCATCCACACTCAGTACCAACCTACACATCAGTGACCCAAAAGGCCAGTGACGAACAGCAGCTGACGTGGCCAGAAAGGGAACACTTAACATGAACAACTCATCTGCAATGGCTAAGTTGAGTATGTAAATGTTGGTAGCTGTTTTCATTTTGGCATATTTGAGAATGACGTAGATGACCATTGCATTGCCAGTAAGACCTACACAGCAGACAAGAGCATAGATGGATGGGATGATGATTTTACTGGCATCAGGCTCCTGGTAGTAGTCCTCATAGTCCATGCTTGTGTTATAAGGAAGTCCTGTTGGGTAAGATCCATAGTCCAGGCTTTCATTAAAATCCATGGTCACTTTTGGTGGGTATGTGATGCTAAAATTAATTTGGAAATTTTCTCCCTCATTTAGCTCAAAAAACAAAGTGAAAGCAAACTTTAGGCTTCTGGCACTTGCATTATCACATAGTACAAAAGAAAATTAATTTTATCAATCCTGTGCCCCCCTGAATTTATTCAGACAGGGATATTTTTTGTTTGTTTTGTTTTTATAAACATTGTTTAGCTCTTGTTTATTTAATAATAGAGTTGTAGTCTTTTGAATTCAAACTAAACAATTATAGTTTCATTTTTAAATCACATTAAGGTAGGCAGATGAGAATTTTGATGGAAAGTAGAACTAATTTATCTTAGAATATAGATAAGTAATATCAGAAATGTATAATGAAATAACCACTTCATAAGAGATTAGTTGGGCTATGGACAGTCTGACAGTCGTGTCAGGACTCAGGCTCTGTTTTTTGTTTTATGGTTTGTACAACATTACATTGAGGAGAGGATCATATTCAAACTATAAAAGCATATGTGTTATATGTATATGGTTTTAGTGACTGTAATCCAGGAAAGAAGTAAATGTCTGCAGTTCCCATTTTTCACACATCACATCCACATGTGAGAACCAAGGTTGCCAGTGCTAACATGGTACACCTTGATTCACAAGATTCCAAGTGGGCAATCATTTATTGTCCGTCTCTATACATCCGTAAACACAGATCTGTCGTTTGAAATGGAGAGTTCTGGCATGTAAAACCACATTGAGTATCCACTCAAAATGTTGTCCAGTTGATAGAGTCTCACAGTTGTTTCAGAGTGCAAGGAAATCATGAGGTTCCTGTTGTAGCTTTTCTCCAGGATAAAACATGCTCTCATATTCTGTGAACTTTAATGATGAAAGCCTGTAAGAAAACAAAGAAACATAATTTTGTTTAGTTTGTCTCTGAAGGGCACTAAAAGACATCCCTTACGTTAAAGTAAGTTACATCGTAGAAAACGTGACACCACAATAGTTTCCCTGATGCACCACTGCACCAGGCACGTATAGGTAGACATAATAGAAGAAAACATTAATTCATATGAGGCCTTGCAGTAGTCATTTGCATAAGAATTACTCACTATACACGTTGTATAACACTTTTACCAGTACCCCACACTAGACTGCATATGTGATAAAAAATGTGTGTCTGTATTTTTCATTTCACAGGCAAAAAATTCTCCAGATCTGTTACAGTCCAATAGGCTGTGTGCAGCAGTGCTAATTACATCAAGTATACTTTATGAGGAGAAATACTCCTGAGGCTCTACAAAGCTCATATTGGACTTAACTGACATATCTGTACATTGGTTGTTAACTTTGTTGCACCTGTGAAGGCAACTTACAGTTTTATATTTCTCATCAGTAAATAGAGACCTGATTTTGCATTATCCCTAGTGTAGTTTTGCCAATCTTTTACCCATTGTAATGCCATTTCCATGTCATACAGTACAAATATTAGATGTGAGAAGGACATGACCTACAAGTATTTACACCATCAGCCAACTCTAAATGTTTTTTTGACTCTAGAGATGGTTGTGTAAAGTCTGTTTTGTATAAAAACTTGGTTTTCACAACTGAGATGAGCCAAAACAACTTAACACACCATTATAGCTGTTTTGGTCCTGGTCATTTGTTTACCTTATTATATTATATAAAACCTGAAATTGTAACATACATGAAGGGATGAATACTGGGTCCCCTTTAAGAGATATGAAAATAGCCTCTTTTTTTATTAATAACAAATTTTATCCTCTACTTGAGGACAGCTTAGCGTTTCACTCCTCCTTAATGCAAGGACAAGTTCAATTGGGCTTCATTTTCTCCTAGCTCATTAAAATGTAGACTTTAAATTACTTTATTAGTGTGTTTATACTCAGTTCTAACATTCATCTTTAATTTCAGCTTAAAACACTTTTGCTTTGCATTTAGAGGGAAAATATAAAAACATAAATACATATTGCACATCTCCTTCCACCATGATTACTGTCCTCTTTCTCAGTTTTTCTGACCGCTCTTAACTGGCTCTCACCAAAAAAATCACTGCGTCCTGCCTTTATGATGTATCTTTTTGTTATGTCCTTGTCAAAGATATAACAGGATGCATTTCTTTTCACACTACAAAAGATATATGTTCAAATACATTCCTGACTACTTTAGCAAGAGGTTTCAATGATTGGATCATGCATCTTAGTGGTTGTTTACACTTGTGTTTAGTGGTCCCCCTGTGATCCAGTTGCCCATGATGCATTTTAAAACCAAGTGTAATCAGGGACTATTAAATACGAGATGAATTAAAACTTCCCTCAACAGCCTTATTGGATCATTCAGGCTTTTATGAAGAACAGACTTAATGTACTCGTTTCAGTTAACAACCTGAAAGGATTCTCATACCAGACACAGGAAAGGTGTTTCAGGTAGAGTAAAACTCAGATTTGGACATAAACAGAACTCATGATCTTGGATAAATATTCTACATACTGCTCCAATGACTCTTATGCATTCTAATCTACTTTTTCTTCTGCTCCTCTTTCACACAGAAGGGGTGACTATGCATAGCTCTATTATTAGGTATTGGACTCATCACTTTTGTCCTGCAACAGGAGTTGTTAATAAATGGCATAGGGATTTCTGTGCCAGCCACGTTTCTGGATGCAGATGACCTCTATCCTTTTATGTCTGACCCAATTTCTTCTCTCCCTCATATACTGTTAAACTTTTTAGCCCTTTTATTATGTTTTTATGCAGTTGTCTTGTCAATTGGCTGTATACTTGAACTACGCCATCATACTATCGTAACTGAAGTGGGCAATTTTTAAACGTAATGCTTGTAAATGCAAGAGAGCCTTTAATTTGCTCCCCACCCCAATTTGCTTCCATAAGACTTATATACATGGTGAATATTGTCAGTCATTATTTTACATCATTTTCATACAAGCGGAAACTTTTTGGTTGTGCCACAAGCCAAACACTTTTTTTTCTCTGTCTTTCTGTGTTGAGATGCAAGGGGTCCCCAGAGGTGTTCCAATGTCATTTCACCTTTTTTTTTATCGTGGGCACTCTTTCTGTGTATTTGCGTTGACACATTGTTGCTGCTCTGGGTCTGTTTTTAGCAAAATACCAGTGCAGACAGTTTTAATGAGCATGTTAAATTTCAGCAGTGATGCTCATAATTTTGACAACGCTCTAAAACTTGCTGGTCATTGGTAATATAACTGAAAAAATGTAAAATGCTACAATGATATTACTTATAATTCCTACTAAAACCCCTTAACAGGCTGCTAGCTTCACTTCAAACTCCCTTTTCCTTCTGCCAGTTTAATGATTGGTAATCATGCTTTTAAAGTACATTAGTGCTATGTGGTAGACGATAGTACACCAGACATTTGTGTATGTTTGAGTGTGTGTGTTTGCATGTGTGTGTGTGGGTGCGTGGGTGTGTGTGTGTGTGTGTGTGTGAAAAGAACAACTCAACAATATGCCATGTGAAGAGGCATTGAAACCATAAAGGCAACAAGAGCTGTGACTCACAACATGGGATCAGCTTCTCTGAAACAGTCTTCCAATCGTTAATTCATTGTTGGAGTTAATCATATAAAGCTAGACTAGTTAAAACAACAAAAAAAGGTCCAGACTTTCGACCCTACAATGAATCAAACATCACTTATGAGTAGTCTGGCTTTGCAGTGATGAGTACATATGTTAAATGAGCTGCACTAATATTGCATTTTCCTAATCTTAAGACTACTCAAGGTGCATTACTACACAAGTTAGCATTTATCCATTCACAAACAAATGCCAGGTGGCAACAACTCATACACACGCATTCACACACCAATGACACAGCCAGCGGGAAATTTGGGTTTAGTATCTTGCCCAGGGATGCTTTGACATGAAGACTGAAGAACATCATCACAATTTGCTTTTAAACATTTGTGTGACATTTTTTCATAATAAGCATATGACATCTTGAGTTATGGCTGGAAGTGTGTTTTTAAAGTTACAGTGACTTTTACCTCGACCATTCCATTCTGTTTGGTTCATCCTCGAGTCAAAGTCAGAGTCATGTTTTAACTTGAATGAACTCCACCAAGGCATTCTTAAGATATTAAGACAAAGGGCAAATGCAAGGTCACTGTGAAACTTGGCCTCTGACCTGTGGGCAAAATTTTATCACTTCATTCTTAAATCCAAGTGGATGAAAAAATTCCTCCTACCTATTATAAGGACTTGCATTCACAAGAAGGAAACGTTGACCTTTACCTTAGAACTTAGACCATCAAACCTGATCAGTGAATCCTTTGGTCGAAGTGGACATTTGTACTTAATTTGAAGAAACTCGATCAGAGATTTTTTTGGACATCAAATCTTGTTTTTAGGCAAGGTTAAATCTGGGATGCCCTGGAATGTATCAGTAATAGTGAGATAGTGAAAAAACAACATAAGCTGATATGTAACTTTGTATTTAAATTCTCTGGTTTACCAAGCTCTTACATTATTCTTAAGTCCTCTCACAGGCCTGTTTCTTCAACATTTCAACATCCTAAACTGAAACATAGAACTATATATGTTATAGTTGAACTACACCGTGAATACTAAAGGTTTTTTCTTTGCTAATTACTTTAAATTATTTTATGTAACATGGCATAACATTGAACATTTAAAAATCTATATTTGCTCTGTTAAAGTATTTCCACATTGATGATTTTAGTTGAGCACTTGGACGTGCAGCTTTGATTCTCTCTGTCTCTTGCTCTTGCTGCCTGTATGCTGCTTTAGTGCCACCCACTGTATAATGTCAAGGGGCACATTACAACATTGATCAACAACAACAACCACTGTAGATGCATTTTCATTGGTTAACTTATTGCACCATGCTAAAACCACAGAAAAATGGTCTACACCCACAACAATAAACTCTGCTGAAGTCCTTCTAAGGCCTTCAACATTCCTCACAAGGCAACCGTGAGAGCATACAAGTAATGTATTTAATATTGTAACAACAAATACAATACAATTCTTACACTGAGGTCAAATTATTATTGTGTTTAGTATGTACAGGGTTGATGTCTCGCCTAAATTTGCCATTAAAGTAGAAGATTTATGGCAACATGATGAACGTTAAGGGAAGGACATAAAAATGTTCCCATAACAGAAGTTAAAATCTGGCTATAAAGTTGAAAATCAGAAATCCTGATATTTAGCTTTTACATACATTAAAAATATAGTGCTTTTTATTTTAATGCATCAGTTAAGATAAGGTCAACAGATTTGGAGCAGATTAGCTAGATTTTTTGCAGGTTCCAAAGAATCAAGTTGCTAGCCAGATAAATAAGGAAAATACAGCAACAAAATGTAATCCACAAAAGCAGAGATCCCACTAAATTTACATCTGAAGATTTAAAAAAATGTATCCACAGCCAGCCTCAGTGAATGAGAATCAAAATAAAACTTTTTACTTATTGCACCTTTAAATTACAACAAGAAGGAGGAGCATGTGGCTAAGATGAGATCCACTATAATGAGGAACACATCAATTCATCAGCAGGACTAGACAAGGTGTGAGGCTTTACTTACTAACTAGCAGAGGTGTTAACAAGCATATTTAACCTCGTCTTCACTTATTTCGAGTCCATCACCATTGTCCCTGCGCCCAAAAAGGCTGCGGTTAAAAGTGTTAATGACTATTGCTCAATATCCCAAGGAACAGTTGTTATAAAATGCTCTAACTCCAAGAGACCTAAACAGATGCCAGCAGCTGATGTTGCTATCAGTTTTAATTTTAATATCTTTTGAATCATCTAGGCAATCAACGTACTTTATAAAGTCATGATCACTTCAGTTCTTTAACTTTTCAGTGGCATCACACATGCCTTGTTTGCCTGGGATAATGTTATTAAAAATGACAGATTTAATGTAAAAGTATTTATGAATGTTCTCATTCATCCAGGTCATAGTTATTCTGGGCAAATAAATCAAAGGTAACTGGACTCAGTAATATGTCTGTGAAGACGTTTTGCCTCTTGTCCAAGAGGCTTCATCAGTTCATGCTCATCCGACTGGGCTAGGCCTGTCTGACTGGCTGGTGGAGATCCCTGGTTTTATCCTCTGTGGAGGTGTTTCAAAGGACAATGGTGTCTAATGATGGTAAGTGCTCATAGGTGGGGCTCAGGTAGTGCTCATTCTGTTATAGTGACAGTCGTTTGGAGTCGTCAGAGTCAGAGTGGTTGGAGACACACAAGGTCAGTCCCGAACAAACAACAGTTGTTAAGGTCATAAGGGTCCTCCAGAGCTATTTGTGAGTGACCATTGTTCTTGGATGCTGAGTTGTTAAATCTTCTTGGTAGGGATGAAAGGACAGCATTGTAAATGGGAGAAAGGTGATGTCTCAGACCTCCTCCTTGGTTTAGAGATGGTTTTTCCACTTTTACATTGATGGCTTCTTTTACTCCTCTTTCAAACCGTCTATCTCCCCTGTCCAGAATATGTACATCGCTGTCCTCAAAGGAGTGTGCCATCTCCTTTAGGTGGAAATGGACAGCTGAGTCTAGACCTGAGGAGTTAGCCCTTTTGTGTTGAGCCATACGCTTGTGTAGTGATTGTTTTGTTTCGAAAGGGATCAGGGCTAAACTTTAAGCCTCTCCTGAATTTAACTAGGTATGACACTTGATGCTGACTGCTAAAACAGGTTAATACTCAAAATTAAATCATGACAGACAAATGTATTTAGGTCTTAAAAGGTTAAGAAGAACAGTAGAAAACTCTAGCAACTTGATAATTTGCTCAAGGTTAAATAGGCATGGAGTTAAGACACTAACTATAATTTTGTTTTCAAGAAAATTACACCAACGATGCCAGATGCTCAAATGCAGTCAAAATGAATGGATCAAATTTACCAGCTGTCGAGCTCTTTATGTTGTTGACCAGAGTGTCTGGCAAGAGCATCCACAAATGTCTCTGTTGTTGCTGTTGACATCCCATGGAATGAAAATACAAAAGCACTGCATTAGTCATATTAGGTCATCAAAATACAAATTACAAAGCAACAAGATAGTTCATTATTCTAGCCGCTGATTTAATCAAACACTTATTTCAAACAATATCTGTATTATCACCATGTTTTTATGAACTATAAAGAACTAAACTACGCAAAAAGCTTTAAAGCAAAAGTACCATAACTATGTAGTTTTGACTACAAAATATTTTAAAAGGTTAGGTATCAATAAAATTGGGTGATACCATTTTTGGAATTAAATAGATGAAGTAATCGCTCAGAAAAGAAAAAATAATGTCAGTCTTGTACATTTTCTAGAGTCATTAGAAAGACAATTAAGTATTTTAGTAAGAATTCACTTGTCAAATAAAATTTAACAATCATACATATGCAGTACACATAGACAGATTCTAAACTGATTTTTGAACAAATCAACCCACATCACTAAAAAGTGAACACTGAGCTTCTTCTGAAAAATAATTAAGAATGAAGAATAATAAGTTTCCCCTTAAATGTGCTGATTTAATTAGCTTTTCCTGGATGTGGTGAGATTAATTATAACATGCAGATGGCTGGGTTTGCGTTTATAAATTTGTTGTAACTAATGCATATGCAATGCATTAGTTACAACAAATTTATATCCTCCACAGGCTTTAAATAGATTTTGCATATAGCTCCATAATTGTTATGCAGACAGACCCAGGAAACAAAAGGGATATGCTGCATGTGAAGGAACAAATCAGACAAACCATCAGCATTGTTATATTCTAGAGATGTTTCCTAGCTGTCAAAGCTGTCATATACAGGTACTATTTCCTCTATTAGTCAGCACCAGTATTTGTGAAATATGTTTCTCCTCTGCTGCTTGACTTATTTCCGGAAAAACACTGAAAAATTTCTGTACACTTAAATTAGTAACAAAAGTCTTGACCCAGACTTCAGAGCAAAAGAAACAAAATTTTGAAGTAATAATGAGGATCTGTAACCATGCCTCAAGCCAGGATTTGTGGATACAAAGAGACAATTCTTGAGAGTAAAATATCCATTTGGTGCAAAATAAAGTTTTCTGCAGAGGTTTTGAAAGATTCTAAGTATGCTCCGTAGTTACACTGTCTTAATATCTAAAGGATGTTCCTTGCTTCCTATATAATTTAACAATTGGATCTGAATGAAACAGAAAAATTACATCTTTGGCATCCGGTTTAAATTTAGTTGCAGCCCTCTATGAAGCCTCTGTATGAAAAAAACTGCTTTAGTACCTGTCTCTTAAAAGGCTCCCTTTAAGCCTCAGAATTCAAACAGAGGTAATCAAAAAGCATTACATCAATAAAAACACCTGTATATCATTTGCCCAGGCTTTTGCACCTACAGAAACTCCACCTTCAGCTAATATCAATGATCTAGTAAACACATCAGTTTTTATGCCTGCTCTCTTTGACAATTGAAGCTGTCTCTGGTGAGGAAAAAAAGCCCCATGCCAAAGCTGTAAAAGCTCAAAAAAGACAGTTTAGACAGGCAAGACACTGTTGGCCCTAATGGGTTCTACCCCCACAGTGCGGGCCCCATCAAACAAGTATACATGCTCATGACAGCGTAGGGCACATGTGCAGGCTACGGCATAGGCTCTGCATAGAGTTGTACGCATATCCATATAACAGCCTTTAAATAACATTTGTCTGTAAAGAGATGCATTAAAATTTTTGGTTTTGGCATCACTGGATGTCTGCATTTGACACATTTGGTCATGAGGACAGGCCAGAAAAGTGGATTGGCCTTTTTGGACTTTTTTATGTTCTGTCTTGTCTTCCGATAAGCTCCCACACTCATACGCATGCCCTGCCAACCATCTTACACATCTGCTCTGCCTGTGTTTCTACAGCATGGATGTTTAATATTGGTGGGTGCAGGTTTGGTTATCTTGAGATATTAAAGGTATTACATTTAATGAGTTATTAAAGATATTAAAGACCTAAGCACATTCACATACCCTAAGTATGCATACTGCACCATATCATGACTTCGCTTCACTCCACATGATTTGTCACAACATGCAGGCATTTCCTCCTTTGTTCAAGCTTTCACATCCACCATTTTGCAGATGTAGCCACTGACGTGGTAAGGTCTGCCATCCTCTTTCCTCCCCCTTGTCACCTCACATAGTCACACCCACATTAACACAAATACCCATGTGCCACATGGCTGATTGTTGCTGTTTCCTTTGCCATTGTAGCTGCTTGTTTTGGAACTGATTGCATTAAAATTGTGCTTTGACAGTATATGTTTGTTGAATTAATTTATTACAGATTGATAATCAGTGTTGCTGAAAAAAAATGCTTATCAAATCAAATCAAATCAAACTTTATTTGTATAGCACTTTCTCATACATGATAAAATGCAACTCAAAGTGCTTCACAGGATAAAAACAGAGGAAACCAAGACAGAATAAAATGATAAAACATACAATAATAGAAAATAAAAAGCCCATCCCTCCCACCCCCACATTAGGACCCGGCACCCCACCCACACGCACACAGAGACACGCCCACACGCACACTCACACGCACCTGTACACACGTCCACACTCACACACACAGTAGATAAACTGGTGACATGGCACGGCACTGAGGATCCAGGTGAGGAAAAACCACCTATGGGTGGCCATCCACA
>JAQNCA010000019.1:581056-601446 GCA_029783725.1 Acanthurus tractus | reverse complement strand
TCCTCTTTTCTCCCTCTGGGGTCAAAAGAATGAAAGAATGAAAATGTTAATCTGGTTCACAATAAGTAAACACTTCCAACTAAAAGCAGTTATTGTATTTCAGTTACATTTGGCTTCTTCTAGACATAGTTCTTGGCTAAAACCCTGAGACAGGGGTGGGCAATTAATTTTTACGAGAAGCCACATGAGAAACCTGAATTGTGTCAGAGGGCCGCACCAATGATAACTTAAACTTGATTCTGCTCAACTTTCTCCCACTGTAAAATGCACAAAATTACAGCACACTAGTCAGGTGTAATAACCTAACCCTAAGACAATATTTGACTGGTGAAAAATGACTTGACTTTTATTTTGAAATAGGGTAGTCATAGGAAGCAAATGTGTTCATTTAGCTTATGTCGTTTGCTGCTGTCAATCATCATTGGACCTTTGCTTGAGGGGAAATTTTAATAGCTGGACCTCTTAATTGAATAAAAGACCCCTGATGCAAAAAATCATTTCCAAACAACAAAATTGTGGCTAATGTAAATGCTGAGTGGCTAGTTACTTTAGAGAGCCACTATCCACAGTGGCTTCCACAGTGAGAAAACAGTAATTGTCAAGTCCTGGTTCAGACCTGTAATTAAAACCTACAATTAAAATAAATATTTCACTAGATGATTAATCAGAAAAAAAATAGGCTATGAAATACTTGTGTCTTTGACATTGTCTGTCTTCACAAAATCTTCAGTTAGACATTTAAGGCAAACAAAGGGGGAATGTGGTGGCGTGGCGTGGCGTGGCGTGGCGTGGCGTGGCGTGGCGTGGCGTGGCGTGGCGTGGCGTGGCGTGGCGTGGCGTGGCTAAACTCTGTTTCAAAGCTGCTGGTGAGGCTTTGCCAATGGGGACCTCAGTCCCCACGGTGAAACGGATCCCCACGGGTCTGTGTGTAGTCAGGCCAAAGTCCCCACAGGAATATATAAACAAGTTCACACACACACACACACACACACACACTATGCTTGCACACACACACATGCACACAAATACACATGCATACACAAATACAATATACAAAGTTTGCACATTGGTACAAATAAACTCATATACACACATATACACCAGTGCCATGCTATGTTACGAAACAAAAAATAAATACAGCAGAGAAAACATTTCATACGTAAACATTGTAAGAGGAGTTGCTCTGTGTCTGAAATAAAATACAACATACTGGTGCAAATAAATTTGTTCCGAACAAACTGTGTGCACCAGGTCAAAAGTGTCAAAACATACTTTGTGCACCAGGTCAAAAGTGATTATGGTGTGGGTTAGTTTCAAGTCGCTCTAAAGATTGGTCCCTAAAGAAGAATTAATAGAACATTTCCTAATTGCAGACAATGTGCTATTTCAGTTTTTAACACCTTTAATTGGCAGTATAGTTTGTCTGATTGTGGTTCACCTATAGGGCACCTTACAGTACCCTAAGGTAGTGGCCCTTGTGATAAGTTTTGTTTTCCTTAGTGTGCGAGAATAGAGTTGCTTTTAAAAGGTTACTGTCTGACGCCTGAATGACTGTGTTTTTGAATGCACCAATAGCTTTCAAATCAGTCCCTGCTCCCTATTGTATAATCATGCAATGAAAGGTCACCATGATAGATTATCTATCTAAAGAAATTCTACACACTGACTTTGACAATGTGCCAAGATGAGTGGAGAGCAAAGATTGCCTGGAAGGCAGAAACATCTCAAAGTCTCAAACTTATGGAAAATTGATTCAATGAATGGGCAGCAAGTACTCAAAGCTGCACAATGTGTGAATTGTATTCACTGTACCTAAACATACAATTTTATAATTCCTTAGAATGCTCAACCCCTATTGCTGATATATTTAGTATATATCCATTGTATTTCAGGGTACTGTAAATGTAAAATATCAACACACTGTGACATTACAAAGTTTTTTAAAGGTTATTTTTATTTCAAAATGGTATTATTATTTATTTTCAAAGTTATTTTAGGGCCACTGTAAGAAAAAACATGTGAATTTGAGACATATGTGAAAAGGTAATGGTATAAAGATAAAGATTTAGCCGAAGTTGAATTTGTGATTTGAATGGTGATAATTGAAAAATGACTCTCTGAGTTGTCTCTTCCAATAGGTCAGACATAGGAGCTATGTCCTGTCTCAGAGCAATCATTTTACCTGGACCTGTACATTTTCCATTGAAACATTTTTCAGTTTCACATGAACAGGCCTAAAGGATGATGATTTGCAGTGGAGAGGTGCATACCTAAACATTGCCTCAAGCAGAGACAGTCCAAAGAGTCAAGTTGTAGGTATGAATAAGATATTAGCAAGAAATAGTGAAAGAATAACGATGACTATAAACAGCAGATAAAAAGGGCTGGGCATTGATTATTAGTTTTGGTCATTCTGCATCTTTAGCTTATATGGGAATCTACAACAATTTCAAATAAATATTAAATAAATAGCAGTTTATTATTCCCCTTCAGAATTTTGCTTGGCATGAAGTCAGCTACTCTCATGTCCATGTTAACATGTGGAGTAAGCTCTTTCTGGTGAAATGAACAATGCCCTGTGGTATTCTTATGCTTAGATGAGCCTTTGAAGAAGAACACTTATTAAAAGGGCTCATCTCCTTGGGATTGCCAGTTCATTCAGTTCTATGGAACTGGGTGGCATGCCTATTTGATTATGATATAATTATTTACATACAAAGTTGACATTTTGTCTGAGGATTTGTGATATGGGAATAGCTCATGGGACTGCTAAAGGTTAAATAAAAATGGTTTGTTGTCTGGCAGTCAGACTAGTTAGGGACATATGTTACCCCAGACAAAAGTGAAAAGAGGGCAGACTGTATGAGGAAAGAAAATGAGGCACTGATGATGACAAGATTTCTTGTGTTATATCTGATAATAAAATTTAAGTATTGCTATTGATCTATCCTATTATCTATGAATTGGGTTAATACAGTATACAACTATTTTGCAAATGAACAACACTGTAAGAACTGTTATGCCACTTATATTATTTTAAATTAAACATTTTTTTAAAGGATTCTTTGGGCATTGATAAGTCATTTTCTAATGTCAAAAAGTCTGCTTTAATTTAATTTCAATTATACATGCATAAAAATAAAAAAAAGCTGCCATCTTTTATCTGCTTTTAGCCAAAAATAATAAAAAACAACACATAAATAATTGTAAATAACTGTAACCTTGTTGCTGAAAAGTTCTCTTTAAATTGACTCCATTAGAACACATACAACATGGCTTAACAAAGTTTAAAAATTGACTCAGTTATAGTTATTATTACATATACCATATAACTAACATTTAATCAAGGTGAATAAACAAATCCTTGTTTTTGATAGTCACTATTATTCGATTATGTCTCATATCCTTGTGTCTTTCATGCCTTTCACCACAGTAAAAAGCTTGTATGTGTTTACTTCCACACACAGCTGCTCCTATTATCTAGTGTGTAGAGAACCAGTGCCACCCAGAGGCATAATGTATAAAATCTAAGAGAGCCTTATGTGTCTCCGCAGGGTACCTTAATTTGTACAGGGTGCCTATGTTTAGTCCACTCAACTTATTTCAAGAAAAGTATTTGATAATAAAACATAACAACTAAACTACAGAGGTAGTATTCAGTTCTCAGCCTCTTCAATGTGGGCAGATAAAAAACAGTACTGAATGTGTGACTTGGGCTGAGTCTGTGAAAGATTGATTGAAGAGACTCTCATCTGCCTATTCAGAAGATATGTGGCTGTAGCAAGAATTTTACAAAGACTAAAATAAAAAGCAGTGTAAAGAGGGATGCAAAGAAAAATTGTGTAAACACAGCTATACAGGAAAAAGTAGCTTTGTTGCAATGTCGCATGTGTCGACAAGAAGGTAATGGAAATTACTGATCTACCAGCTAAAAACACTTTATTATCAGGGCTAAAAGCTCAAGTTCATCCCCCACTGATTAATCCAACAGACTTTTTTGCCCTTACATTTGTGGGGGTGTCTTAATAATACAGTAAACCAGGTTTAAATTGTTGTATACTGAATTTGGAATCTAAAATACATCCAATCGGAGCTGAGCCCTCCTTATTTGCCACAGCACTTTCAGCTCGGAAACATTAGTGTCAGACACTTTCTCACAAATGACCAAACAAATGTAGACTTGAGGCTCCTTTTCTGAAAGTTGATGATGATGATGATTATCATGATGATGATTATTTTTATTGTTGTTATTATTTTTGTTTTTTAACTATGGCCATGACACAACTGGACCTAAACGACAAAATGGTGCACTGTTGTGCACAGATTCCACAATTTTATAAATAACAACGTTTTTAAGCACAGAATGAATTCAGGATCACCAAAGCTGTTGTTATTTTTTCATTCCCAAAAAATTCATATTGTTATCCATGGGATATCATGATATTTTTGTTGTAAGTTTTGAGTTTTGTTGCTTTATTGCAATACTTGCAGTTACTATATAAGGTAATAGATAGTTGGCTAAAAACACATTTCAGCACAAAGCCCACAAACTGAAGTTGCCTCAGTGCAAGCATATGTGTTTGAAGTGTGAACAAGTATTTCAGTGGTAAATTTAGCAAACACAAACTCACATTTCCTGCCTCTGACAATTTTAAGGGATTTTTTTTTCTTTTTAGACCTGTGAATAATCTTTAGTTTAGCTTTACATTTACACCAATTTATAAAATAAGATAAAATTAATCATGCTCTTGATTTTCAGGCAATTACTCAAGCAATTTAGGTAGAATCAATCAGATGTGTAATATCTGTTCTTTGTGATACGGCAATAAAAATTACATTAAAAATACTAAAAATTACAGAGACTAAAGTTAGCTTTTTCATTGGTACGGTTCTCAACTGAAAAGGTCTCTATGAAAAGTCTCTGTTAACAGTGTGCTCTCTGGGAACTACACAACCCTTACAAAAACCCCTAATTTAATGGACAAGGGCTTCCTATTCCCACAAATTCATAGACATACATATTATTTTCTGACCACTGGAGACACAACTTTGAATTGTGAGGAGAAATACATCATAAAAACAGTAGTAGCATCATACCCAGATGGATTACTGATTGCGTCCTTTTTATCATTATCTTATTCATAAAAAAAAAAAAAAAAACAGTTAATTCTTAATAGTCCTCATCTGCTTAAACTCCGCAGTCTTTTGTAGTCATGTCTTGACTGTTCATTCAATAAATCACTAAGGGTGTCCTTTAATGTGTGTGCATGGAGATCAACAACGAGTGCTTAAGAAATCAAGCTGATATTTTCCTCTTAGATTAGAGGAGCTGCAATCTCAAGGCTAAGGCTACCATGGATAACTAAGCACGAGGGAAAGCAAAAGCTTAACAGATGCACAAACATCAAAGGCTGCCAACTTTGAAATAACACATTTGTGAGCAAGGTATAAAAAAACTCAAATTAATCTTTAATTTTCACGTATGAAAACGATTAAATAAAAGTTTGATCAGTATTTTTTAGTGCACTCTGCACAATATAATAGTCATAAAAATAATGAATATTAATGAGAGAGAGAATTTTCATTTTTTTAATTGACAGTCAGTCCAACTGTCTGACTTTGAGAAAAGGCATAATGAAAAAACATCCTATAATAATAACAGTCTACAGATGAATTACACAGTATCTTGAGTATGACAGCAGTATGACATTTTTTACTAAAAAAATTAACAGTGGAAGAATAATTTGATAAGTTGTACTGACAATAATACTGATATTTTAAAATACTGATATTTTATATAACATTTCAGGGTTAAATGATGCCAAACTATTGGTATGGTCCTTTAAAAAAGGCATGAAATAATTTTTAGCTGCCTAAAAATTCAGAGTAAAACCACCCATTTAGCAAATGGACTGTGTTATATAGTAAATATATATTACGTTATACATATGTTACATTAATTTGATTATTATTGGTGCATTTAAAGAATGTTTTGATGCTTTACCAGTTAGGAGGAAGCAACTTTTATTTTTTGGGCACAGAAATATATCAGATTTTATTGATCATGTTTTGTCTGTAAAAATCAACATTAAAAGAAATTTGCTTTTGCTGTCAGATAAATGAACTGCAGTAAAAAGTACAATCTCCATAATAATGTTCTTATGGTACAGCAGTTGAATATGTGTTTTTGGTTACATTCCACTGGTCTTACTCAAAAAACACACTCATTCATGACATGAAGACAATTGTTTATTAGAAAGCAGATTGTCAGTTAGTGTTTCACTTCCACAAGTTGTTTTCTTGCGTTTAGTCTTCCAAACAGTGCTAAGACCTAGAAACAAAATTTACAGACAGGACTGAATAACGGGTCCATTTTCCTCATGGGTTTTCACTGCATTAGATCAAGTAAACAGAACAGACACTTGTTACCAGATGTTATTTTCCTTTGAGGTTTTTTTCTGTCATCACACAATTTTTAGTCGTCATACAGGCAAACGCATTAAATAACCAATACAGTATACTGTATAATCTGTAACATCGGATTACACTGGTTAAAAATTAGATGATAACATTTCTGCTCTACACATAGCACCAAGCAGTTTAATGATATAAGACAGACTGCAGTATGACCCAGAACAACTTCTCTGTTGTGTTACAGTCAGCCCACATGTGGATGATGGTACCTGGTTTCCAGACTCATCCATCACCAAGGAGGGAGTCAAAGGGCATCCTGTAGGCTCATCAGGTTAAGGCAAAAATAAAAATGGAATGGATTAATGATAAACACCACTCGATCTATTTAACAGTCACATTTCACTACTCATAGTCTCTCTCTAATTTTCAAAGTACCCAGATAAGTATACCTCTGTCTTCAAAATCCTTGTGTGGGAGTTCCTGTTGTACTAAAACTATGCATATTAGTGTGAATTGCTCTCAAAGTCTAAATCAATAGTATCTTTACAAAATAATGAGTGACAGCACATCAATCATCTTTTTGTTTTTTCTATTTTATTAGCAGTCATTCATAAAATACTGATAACTGAAATGTATTAGAGACAGGTAATCAAGTTACCTTCATGTGTAATTTTGTTTTCAGTTACATAACTGTGTCATAACAAATGTAAGAAGAAACTTATTGTTCTATTTAACTTATCCTTTTTTTTCAGAGCACATAGATGAAATACTTAGAGGTCAAATTTAGGTGAATTACTGAAAATGTTACTAATAATGCCCTACTACAAAAAATTATTGTACATAACTTGAGTAAGTACAGCAGGTTAAACTTGAAAGCAGGAAATTAGTCTGTACACTGTAATGGCTGTTTTCTTTTCAGAAAGGTTTGATTTACTAGGGGGGTGGTTTAAAGCCTTTCTTAACATCTATGTAACTACTTGTGTGTCTTACCCCAATGGACTTGAGTACAATACTATTACAACTAAAAGTAATCAGTGGCAAAACTGCAAACCAAATATAGATATAAATATGTAAATATAAACGAATTATAGTAAATGGGCTTAAACATGATAAAAAACAGTTATGCCCTTTTATGAGCCCCAACACTGATGCCTTACAGTCAAAAAAACCATCATCCTCTGGTGTGAAATGATTTGCAATGATAGCACGTTTACCTCTTGCACGCTCCATGTGGTGACTGACGGTTACTGGTCAGCTTTTTATCAGAACAGGCTAACATCAAGGTGGCTTGTTCCAAAGCTTTTAACCTCAAAATGGTCCTTCAGCAGATGGAGTTTGTCATGCTGTCATGGAACGTATGTTTCCAAAGTTTCTAAGGTCACACATTAACTACCCCACTTTAGAGCCAACATGGACATAAGTCCCAAAAAGTCCTCAGAAAAGGAATTCCATGGCAATTGAACAAACTCTATTGCTGCTATGTGATGAAGACCTTGAGTTGCACTCTTTCGTTAAATTGCTAGAGGTCAAGCTTAATGAAACTGCTTTTTTGATGATGCAGGGGTGAAATGTTACGAATGTGACAGAACATGAAAGCTTGGGTAGTATCTCAAGATACCAGCCCTGTTCTCCACATGACAGCACCTCCCCAGGGTCAACAGAGACACAAACCTCAGCAGAGACAGCACCATGTCCTGTCTCTGAATTTCTTGGTATTAGCAAGCATAGAAAGCATTACAGCTAGTTTAGTTACTGTGCTGGGGTGCAGCGGTGACTCTTGTAGGTCCCCAGATGACGGAAGCTGCGTCCACATTGCTGGCAGCAATACGGCGTGGCCCCGCTGTGGATCCTTTGGTGAGTGTACAGATTCCCCAGCTCCTTAAAACGCCGGCCACACTGTGGACAGGCATATGGGCTCTCACCGGTATGCACCCGTTGGTGTCTCTTCAGTCCAGAGAGCACTGAGAAACCCTTCCCACACTGAGGGCAGGGGAATGGGCTCTGGGCTCCACTGTGCACCAGCCTGTGGCTTTTTAAACGGGCTGCATGACGAAACCTCTCCCCGCATTCCGGACACATAAAGGGTTTCTCTCCGGTGTGGATACGCTGGTGCTGTCGCAGGTTACCAAGGTAGTTAAAGTGACGACCACAGTCCCCGCACTCATAACCCCCTTCAATTTTAATCTCCTTTTTCATGGGCCCCCCTCCTCGACCAATATTGCCACCAGCGCCTACTCCTGTACCGCCAACGTTCTGTCCCCCTCCACCTCTCCTTGAGTCAATACTGCCATCTACAATGGTGGGTGTAGCTGAGCAGGTGGACTGCAGGGCCTGGAGAGCCTGGGCATCAGCAGAGTCTGAGTGTATCAGTTTGACATGTTCCTCCAGAAACACAGAGTCGGGGCAAAAGGTTCCACACAGAGAGCAGATATAGGTGTGACTGGGGAACTGCTGGCCTGAAACCACAAAGATTATTTCATTAGCTAGAAACAGCCCTTTAAAGTCCACATTTTGGGAAAATTAGATGTTTTACTTTGTTCTTATAGAACACACATATTGAGGAGCAGACCAATGTTAGCTGCAATGCAGGTTCAAAATTAAAACACATTACACAGTTCTTCTCCACTCCACCATGCTGTATTTAACCAACATTATTAGCTTATTCACCTCCAGCAGGATTGCGTTTGAGTTTTTTTGTGGTTTTGTAATACTTATTGATCAGTCACATGACTTATATATTACAAAAAATTCAAGGTATAAACACAAGAACATCAATATTAAAAAAGTAGTTTTTACAAAATATCACAGAAAATCTTAGTGAATACAGGCGTATACACACAAGTGTGGAGTACTGGAGAAGAGTTCTGTGATGTATAAAATGAAATCACCAAGTTTTTAGCCATTAATGAGGGTTGATGTTAAGCACAGAACTGCTGAAAGTAAATTTCATTATCATAAGGAGTGGCGGGAAAATAATTAAGAGATTAATAGATCCAAAAAAGTAAGGATTTGACTTCAGCTGAACCTTGGTGTAGCTTTGAAGGTCCTCTGACTGATACACAACAACAATCTTGACTTGATGGCTACACGGTGGTGTGACAGTTATAAATTAAGCTCAGTCTTAACATTTATTTATCTTTGTTTGAAGGTCCTTGTCCCCATCCCTACCCACCTGCTGCAGGCCTGTCTGTGTTGCCCTCCAAGGGACTCCCTCCCTCCCCTGGAGAGCTCGGGGTCTTCATTGAGAATTCAGAGTGCTGGATGTGTGAGAGCGGGACCTGGGCCTGCTCCAGTCCACCCCCCTCTCTCCTCGAAGACTCATCCTCATCGTCATCCTCAGTCTCACCAGTTGGGGTGTTCTCACAGTCAGCCTCCTTCATGACTGGGAAAAACATGACCTTATGAAACTTGATCCTGAGGAAAAAGTTACAGTGCCTGACTTTGTTATTCTAATTTTTATTCTATCAGATACTCTTTCTTATTGTCATTTTATGTATGGCTGTCTCTGCCAGCAAAAGAAAAAACTGATGGAAGAGAGTTTTTTTGAAGCGGGGTTGTACGAGGTACCATCAGTAGTTTAGTACTGGACTGCAGTCGGCATGCATAGTTAGGAAACACAGTGGAAGCACCAAATAAGTAAGCTCAGCAGTTAGCCGTTGTCGACAGGACGACATTTAAATTCATTTCAGCCACTAAAAAGGTCCAGCTAAAAACATTCATATCAGTGTACGTTCTATTTAGAAAATTTTCAGTTTTACCAAGAAATCTTTGTCAGAGTAGTAATTTCCTTTTAAAGGGCACTGGAATTGTTTATCTACTGATGCCTTTATGATGAGTTTGATTTTATTATAGTGACTTGTGAGTAGTGAATTCTAACCGTCTCTTTAAACCCCCAAAGTCACTTAGCAACATAAACAAACTAAATGACCAAGGCAGCAGTAGACCAGCAACTTTCACGCCCGTTCTGATACAATGAAAGATTTGTTGCAGTAGTTTGATGGCTTTGAAGGGGAATATAAGCACTTCAATTTAACACTGAGATGGACTTCATTTGTTTCTTTCAAAATAAATACCTGAAAGTTTTTTCAGATACAGCTTACATGTAATTTCATCTTGAATGCAATAATACTTGGACCGCGTTTATACAGTGCTTTACTAATTTCTAGTCTTTAAACTACCAAAAATACTTTATAAAACAGGTCAGCATTCACTCATTTATGCACTGAGAACAGGTGATTTCTCTGCAAAGTTCCAACATTTCCATCAGCAACTCCAACACACATTAACAAACCAATAAAATAGCCATAAGGAGCCACTGGAGGTTTTGACTCTGGCCCAACAACACCACAACATGCAGACTGGAGAGGTCAAGGGTTAGATCAGATGACCTGCTCCATCTCCTGAGCCACAGCTGACCATTAAAAGCACTTCTAGTGAACTGCAGCTGGTGTGCTGTCTTTGTTGTACCTGGGTAAGAGTTTTTACACTTTCACACTACAATTTCCTGAAGGGAGACCTTTATTGGGTTAGCGGACATCTAATTTTGTAAAACTGTTGGTATCCCTCCAGGCGGGAGTCCCAGGATGACGTAGTAAAGCTACAGTATTAAATACCTGACCCAAACTCCCCACGTGTGTAAGCTGCATACACGTCTTAAATTCGGGTGCGTGTATTCACTAATAAGGTCCAAATGTTACGACAGTCAAAGTTGCCAACCCTGATTTAACTTGAAACTTTTCATGCCCTCCACTCAGTGTCCTCAGCGGTGTACCTGTGCGACTCCGCACACCTGATCCCCGGCTCTGAGTTTACCTTTCAGGTCGGAGGAATACTCCATCGGTGCTATCCATTCGTAGTCATACATCCGTTTGCTGCCAGAGGGGAGCATACTAAAGATGTCATCCGTGGTAGACTCAGAGTCTCCCTGCCCAGGCCCGGAGCCAGACATCCCGCTATCTGGCCACAAGCTGAGGGAGTGCGGATCCGCCTCCTGGCGAGCCTCCCTGTCGCTGGTTTGGCTGCTCTGATCTCCATCCATGTCAACACAACCCCTCGAGTTTTTGTCTTTCATAAGATAGTCGCAAATAGCATCTATATTCTCCTTTTTAACACCAGGCATGACAGCTTTGGCTCTCCTCGGATCGACACTGTTATGTTTGTTGACGGAGCTGAAGTCAGGTTTCTTGAGGCCAGCATCTGCAGAAGACTCCATGGTCGCAGCGCCAGGGAAAGGGTCCCTACCATCCCTCTGGGCTGTGTCTAGTCTTGCCTTTAACAATTCGATTTCTTCGGTTTTCTCGCGTAGCTCCATTTTCAGAACTCGAATCCTAATGCTGACCATCTTGCGGATTTCAGACAGTGCTGTCTCAAGCACCACGGTGATGTTTCTGCCGAGGTGCTCGGTGATGTCGCTGACCGAGCAAAGCAGCTCCTCGTCGGACTCCAGTTCCAGGAAATCGCCGTCGGCTCGGTTTGCTGCACGGGGCGGTTCCATGTAGGCGCCTTGGAGTTCAGAAGGCAGGCTTGTTTCAGCGAAACTGTGGTTTCGTTTGCGACTCATAGATTAGCTTGGTTTTTTTGCTTTATTTTCTAGAGAGTTGGGCAAGCTAAAGGCTATTCAGTAAGCTAATGTTTGGATGATGCTGATGGACTGTAGTAAGGTTTTAAGTTAGCACGAGTAATACCGGATGTACAAGACATATGTCTCCAAAACAAAGGTATTATCATATCGAACAACTACCTGCACGTAGCTTCGTAAATTAGGCTCTTATTTTGAAGGCACTTTTTGGATTAATCTTCTTTATATTTATCTAATTGACAGACAATTTACACACAACAGTTGAGGTAATGACTGATTTCGGCAGAGTTTAGATCGACTTTTAAATGTAGCGCCCTCCGCAGTATAGAGTAGGAAACTAGCGTTGAGTGTTCTTACAATATAAATGGTGCTTTTTTATTATACAAAGACGTCCTATGTAAAATATTTATAAGTTGTTAGTAATGGCGTCGTTAATGGTTAATAAATTATTTACTCACGTTTGAGAGATCAGCTATGATACATTAGGAGAACCTAATGATATGCAGCTGTTTTTCTAAAAACTAATTCTTGTGAGGGACCAAGCAGGCAGGCCGTGGAGGTGCAGGTGGGTTTTCAAAAGGGAGGTTTCATTTTCTTAAAAGGTTTAAGCCCGTAGAGGGTTTCATCTGAACAGAATAAAACTCGGGTATTTACAACTGATCATGTATCAATTAGAACTGTACAGAAAAAAATAAGCTATTAACCAGTGAGGGTGAGGTACTGAAAATGTACATTTAAATAAACCTACAATTATTCCCATGAGAGAAGATTTAATTAAAGGATAAGAAACTTCCATTTTAATGCTTTGACTAATGATTTTAAATGAAAAATCCAACAGATCACTTCAACTACAAAATAAATTAATATTTCAATAGCATCAAAGATTAAAGTTACGAATAAAAAATTTATGTAAATAACATTAGCTATCATAGTATTTTTCACCTATAGTATATGGAGCACCTTTTAATGTGATTGATGTAACTCGCAGAGGTTAAAAGGTTGTTTTTAATTGCAAAAATTTCAGTGTCTAAAGAGGTACAGCGATCACTTCTTCATTTAACTCCTGTTTTTTTTTTTTGTTTTTTTTTGTTGCTTTCTCAAATTACTTTAAGTATTAAAATGTATGGCCAGATGTGGGGATTGTCACTTAAAGCTGCATCTTGTTCATTTTTCTAGGTAGAGTCAACAACTCCCCAAAAAAGGGCCAAAAGCTAATGTATTCTTATCAACCAAGCAAAGAAACAAGTAAGCAAAAAAAAAAACGAAAGAAATAAAACAACCTGCCAACTGAAATGATTTTTAAAAAATAATTGGCATATGTAGTGAAGAAGAACTCTGGTATTTTTACCTGAGTGCTATTTTTTACATCTTTTGGCATGTAAAAGACTAGTACCAAGTTTAGGTTAATGATCAACTTGTGAAATCACTGAAAGGCAATACTGCTGCAGGATGTGTGAAAGGTCCAGACTTAAAGGGACAAAAAACCACACAAGAATTCAAAGCAGTCATGAGTATGCATTTGTTCAAGTAATATACTTGCTAACTTTAATACCCCTTTGTCATCTGACTTTTTGAGCGGTGAAAGTGTAATAAATTTTTTTTTATGATACTAACACCTTGCAGACTGTGTATTACCTAAGTGCTGAGCCAACGCATTTCTTGTTTCCTCCCTGTTATTGTCTCTTTGCTGCCATTATAAAATCCCTCAAACAGTGCTGCTGCTAGGCTGTGTCTATGAGCTGACAGAGGAACTGACTGGAGGAAAGGAAATGCTGAGTCTGTTCCTGAGATGTTTGAGGCTTATGCACTGATCCAAACCAAACCACATCCAAGCAGAGAGGAAAACTTTTGGGGGAAAGTTAAGATAGAAAGACTATATGAGGGCAATAAAGTACGAGAGTCTTCTGGCTGTATTTAGAAAATACATCTGGCTAGTAAAAAAATCTAAAAATGTAGGCATGTGTCACACTCTTTCAGCACCTTTAATTATTTGGTTATGGAAGAGCTTTGTTTGTTCTGTGAATGATTATTAACCCAAAGACTGCACACTAAAATTTAAAGGAGGTAGGCCTGTTGTAAGAAATATTCACAGTTGAATGTCACAAAAAGTAAATAATGATTTTTGTTATTTAATTAATACGAAGATATAAAATCTGCAGCATGAATAGAAATGAAAATATAACCAAGTTATGATATAAAGGGAGTCAAAATTAAGAGTTGAAGCCGACCGATGCGTTGAAGACGTCAAGTTAGCCGGAGTTACATGCGGAATGTAGCAAAGATCACTTCAAAATAAGGGAATATTTTCTGCGTTGTATAAAATTTGAAGTAGCCTACATTTGTTCCTCTGTGGCATACATGCGATTGCAAAAATGTTCCTCTTTAGTCTCTTGTCGCAAGTTTTAAAAATACTGAGATAAATAAACCAAAAATAAGGATACTGATATAAATGTACTAGGTATGTCTGTGCAAAATATAAAAAGTGACTGAAATGATTCATTCATTTGAAACACATTAAAACGATGAATCACGAGCTTGTTATTCGCGATCGAAAGTTTTAATCAATGCGACATGAATTTTGAAAGGACACAGCAGGACATATATCGCAGGTAGCTTCACACTCCTCACTCCTGCAGTGGGAAGCAAGTGCTGTTATTCTCTCCTGAACTAGGCATGTGATAGTGGAGTGTTGACTGATCACCGGAGAACTAGAGGACCGTGCAGCTGTATCGGACATGACAGCTAGGTCGGACCGAGACACCGGCAGCGGAATCTACCGGAGAGATATTACAACAGAACGCCAGCAGCACCGGGAAGAGGCGGAGAAGTGTAACCGACGCAGCTGCACAGGTAGGCTCTGTGTGTAATTAAAGCATACTTCGGTTTCATGACCTGAGCCTTAGCAGAGCACAATGATAACATATTGTCAGCGAAGGCTCCAAATGTATTACAGCCGTCAGTGAGTGTATTATTGCTGTAAGATTAGCAGAAAAAATATTTGACCAAATGTAAGAAGTCAACTAAGAGTTTTCATACTGAGCCAGAAATCTCCTGGCACTTGTACACACAGACTTTCCATTTTTCAGTCTATCTATGTTTTACAGCTTTTTATGGGGTTGTTCATGTATTATTTGAAACCTAATTTATGCTACATTTCATTTCTAAAAATTTGGCGTAAATTAATTTTTTCTGGCGGTTGCAAATATGTATTTTTGCTATTCTGTTAAGCAAAAACTATAGATACAAAATCCCTCTGTAACAACCTTGCACTCCAATATGTCAATAAATAAAGAATTTGAAGGAAACATACTATTTCCAGAAAAAATGCAAAACACGTACAAAAATATTTCTCTAAATGAGAGTAATTAAATGGGAAATTCGTATGGTGACATCTGTTAGCTTACATTTTATACCCCATTCCCTTAACTCATGCTTTGTAATTAAGATCTAAGTTTAGGGATCAGGGTTTCGGGCATTCTCTCAGAGTTGGTGTTCATCATGGACCAATTGATGATAAACAGTAGAAAATGGCTTACATGTGATTTTGTAAGGTATTTCTTACCTCTTAAAAATATCCATTAAGAATAAACTTTTATTATTAATTCCCCCAAATAATTTAATATTTTAATACTCATTCGGGAAAATTTCAAATGGGATTACCACAACTGAGGGTGCATTAGGGAAAAAACATAGACAAGTACGAAAGATATCATGATAAATAAATGAATAAGTAAATATATGATTATCTATGAACATCTATTGTTTTAAAATTTTAAGTGATGGAGCTGTTATACAGGAGGATTCAAGTTTACCTACCACATAAACACAACTGATCAAACTAAAATAAACACAACTGATAAAACTGATGGATTATGTGAAAGTCAATCACATGTGATTGACTTTCACATAATCCATAGCCCGGATCAGAACTAATAGTGATATGAAAAGTCCTGTTTTCCCTTTCAACACATGAATGTGAAACCAAACTCTGCACACACGGCAGTCTGTACAGTGATGCTCAAAACATTACATCAGTCAATGGCAAAGAGAAAAAATCCCTCCCATTATTAAAAACCATGCCGGAAAACCTAAATTACATCACTATTTATGGACAAATTATGGGCAAGTCCTGTGCTTTCACTTTTTTCATTCAGGGTCATCCCTCACTTCTGTGAAGTGAGTGCACTTCTGTGAAGACATTGTATTAAGACAGTGAGAATAGCTGGTAAAAAGTAAAGAATCTGTTCAGGAGCTGTTTTCTGTTTTAAGATGTCATTTTCCATGTGAAAAAGACATCAGCTGTATGAGTTGATATGTTGTGATTGGCTGGCACTCAAAATAAAGGTAAGCCATTTATGTAAACCATGCGTAGCACCTCAACACCCCTTCACATTTGAAACAGTATTTGGTAAATCCAGAGATCCTGAAAGTCTGAGGGGAACTCTAGCAACATGTGAGGAAAAAATCCCAGCAGAAAACGTAGCTGTGGTGCTTCTCACAAGTCATTTTGTCTGTGCTGTTTCACTCAATGATAAATCTGCCATTAACAGTTAACAATTTACCGATCTGGTCCAGACTGACATAATACCTGTTATCAAATACAATGCAGACATTCAAGATTACCTAAAGTATTGATCCTAATGATTTTGATCAATTCCTGAATTTTTACTTAGCGCCACCAACAGGTCAAAACCACAAAACCTTCAAATGACATTGGAATCAACCTTAAAAGAACTTTGTATGTTGTGCTGATAAAAAAACTCCTAGCATGCTTACACCACAATACAAGATGCTTAACATTGCACTTGCTAAACATCAGCACGTTAGCATTTTGAGCATCATGACATTGGCATTTAGCTGCAGTTAAAGCCTCACGGGGTCTTACTGTTGATACTAGATATTTAGCCATTTCTATTCATCATGAAACAGATAACATTCTTTAAGCCCTGCCAATGACCTTTTGATGCTGCATTTCACCTCACATTATAAAACTGTTGATTGAAACTACAAACATACTGATTGCGTTGCTGCTTTCCGGTTAGGTTTTTATATGAACTACAGGTGACACGAGAGGTAAGGTTAATGATCCAGGTCGAAAAAAATCTTGGTCAGGATTTGAAAGTGTACATTGAATTTCATTAAACTGATTAGATTTTGAGTTTTTTGTCACATTTGTTAGGGAATACTGCTCTTAGTAACACTGTCGACCTGCACAGGCTGTAACAGCAAACACATGACCAGTAAAAAGTGACCTCAGTGGAAAATCATGTGGGAAACTGAAGTGGTTTATACCTTGAACCTGTGAGTTCCTCTGAAGTCACTTATTAATCTGTGAGTTCAGGTACACTGTCATCATTAACTTAAATCTGCTGATGAGTTTAAAGGTAGCTAAAGGTAGAGAATTGCTTTCAATTGTTAGGTTCCTATAAATTTAAAATATAAATGTATTTATAGAGTGTGGTCCTGACATGCTCTATATGTAAAGTGTCTTGAGAAAACTTTGTTGTGATTTGACGCTACATAAATAAAATTGAATGGAACTGAATTAAAGTAGATCAGTGTCACAAATGCTGGTAAGTGTTTTTATCGCATCATCAGAAATTTTGGGGCTTTTATTGTTTGGCAAACATTAACAAGAGAGGAATTTCAATCTAATAGCTGCTGAGGTTAAAAAATATCCTTTTTACTCGACTCATGCAGATGTAAGCAGCTGTAGATAACCTTTTTTAAAAAGATATGTGTCCAACATCTTACTGTCCATTACTTTAGTACAAGCAAACTTTACTTGGAGTCAAGGAATAAAATGGAAAACTTAAAAAAACCAAAAAAATGAATCTTCAAAATACAACTTTAAAATTGTATCCAGAATGTAAATTGTATAGAAGTATTGTAACATGCTATGTCATCTTTCTCATGCAATGTGAAACAGACCAGTGAACAAAAAGAGCTCTCCAGTATTGTAACTTGGTTTGTTCTGTGTTCAGCTCTGCCCATTCTTCTGGATGTGGTCAGAGGTCCTGAGCGTCTTCCTGCAGAAGAGGAGTTGCAGGAAATGCTGAGAGGGAAACTGCGCATTCTGCAAGCTGACAACACCGAGGTCACCGCTCTATTCAAGGTACAGCTATGACAAACATACACACACACACACACACACACACACACACACGCACTCTCACACACAGAAAGCTGTCAGCTATCATTAGTGGCTAGTTTTGCACTAGATGTCAATTTATTTCATCAAAGAAAAAAAAGCAGTAAAACAAGGACTTAGAATATTTCCTCAAACCAGCATCATTTTATTAAATCCTTGTTTCTACATCGAACATACAGGACATATGCTGAAGGGTAGAATATCAAAAAAGGTGTAGACATATTGCATTGTACTCCATAATACAAAAAAGTAGGTATTTTTTAAAATTTTGCACAGTTTTTGTATTTTGCTGCATAAGATTTAGTTTGATATAACTTATAAACTTGTATATGAGTGACACAAAGAGAAGATGTGGACACTTTGTTTGCCTAAAGGTGAAGCAAAAACTGTTCAAAGTGGCATTGGTTTATGTTTGTCTTAAAGCAAATCAGACAGTGTGCTGAAAACACAAGTTCTTCTTTACTTTGCATGGATCACACTGAGCAGGATTGGGAAGAATTTGGGGTTCAGTATCTTGCCCAAGAACATGTAGACGTCCAAGCTGGAGGAATCAAGGATCGAACCACCTACCCTCTGATAAGTAGATGACCTGAAATTCCATCTCCCAGTGAACGGACCTATTGCACAATACAGTTCTCCACTGTAGGTTCAGCCTGGAAAGTTAAGGCTGAAAAACTCAATGCTGCTCAAGCTAAGTACAGATCTCATCTGGGTCCTCGCGGGTCATGCAGCTGCCATGCTCCCCAGTCCAAACCATTCTGGCTCTCTGTCTTCCTTCAGGACTGGTACAACTAGAAAAGTTATTATACAAGTCTCAACTTCCAGACCTGATCAGCTTCTTGTACAACACTGGCTTTGCCCAGTGCTAATGGTGCATCCGCAACAGAGAGTGGTGGCCTTTCACCGCTAGAGATACATTAACTTTCATCATGAAAAGGTTGCAGTTTATTTGTCTTAATGGCTGTTAATGTTTTCAGTAAATGGCCTTGTACTGCTAAGTGTGGCAAAATACTGAAGCTAGTTTCCCCTCATGTCCAGTTTTGGATTCAATTTTGATTTTAGTTCAAATTATGTACAGACTCTCTTTCCATGTAACCAACTGAGAATGATAAGAAGTAAATTAAAAGGTCTTCAGCAGTGAGCTGGAGCTTAAATATGTTAGGAAAAACTTTACTGAGTATATATTTCTTAAGCAGTATTATAAAAACTTGGCCTGCACTTTGTAAAAATGGATACCGGAGTATAATATATTAAAACTATGTTCCTTTCTCTGTCCATAGGATTTGTCCACTCATCTCATCTCCATTGAAAGTGAAGAAAAATGTATTTTTGTGACTTTCAAAACTTTTGAGGAAATATGGGAGTTCACCACATATTACACACTAGGTAATGACATTGTGATGACTTTCTAAGAGTGAGTTGTTACTTTTTAAATTTACAGTTAAAAAACAAATAGTTAAGCAAAGTAGTTAACCTCTGCATGATGTCATGAATCAGAAATTAGTTGTGTGAGTTAAGATGTGATACACAGGACACCGGCACAAAGTTGTGCTTGTTATTGCTGCTGCTACTATGCTATTGCTGGAGCAGGTAAAATATACACTAGCTGATTTAATTTAGAATGAGTGGAATCATTCATCTCGTCAATTTTGTCTGCACTTCCCCTCCTTCAGGATTCCTGGGTCATTGTTTGGAGAATCTGTTGTTTGACAGCAAGTTTTGGCTCAGTTCTTTGGAGGATGAGGTGGCTATTAAGATTTCCATTGAAAAGGACACTCTTAACCTTATCTACAAGAGCATCCTCATGCAGAAAGGTACAGTGGTTGATAATGCTTTGATGTTTTTAGTGCTTCTGAAGCTTTTACACCATGTGGAGCAGTGAGTGATAAAAATATTACTTAGTTTTTGATTTAATAGTCTTAACTCAGCAGTCCACTTACTAGCTTTTTACAAAGCTTTGAATGGATTGAATAGCTTTCACTGTTTTTGAAAAAGTCCAAAATGTAAAGTGAACCAAAAATGTCAACTAATTCCTGTTATACAACAGGAAATATCTTTTATTTACTGAAGTTATTAAGTTTCCCAAAGATAATTTTCAGGTACACTAATCTGTTCCCTGCATCAATATTGAACCTTGTTACTCAGCCTTTACGTACAAAACACAGTCTGAAATTCAATTCAATTCAATTCAATTCAATTTTATTTATATAGCATTAATTCACAACAAAGTTGTCTCAAGACACTTTA